>CM033470.1:103042408-103477352 GCA_019447015.1 Hymenochirus boettgeri | reverse complement strand
CCTTTTATATCGCGTAGAAAAGAAAGGTACGGAAGGAAATAAACAATTATTTGGAATACAGTGTTAAAGTTGGCCCACAGTCACATATTAGGTGGTCATTTGGGATATGAAAAGACAAAGGAGCGGGTACTGCGGAGGTTTTACTGGCCAGGTGTGTTGGCTGCAATTAACAACTACTGTAGTTCCTGCCCTGAGTGCCAGCATACTGCTCCTTTTAAAGCTTTTCGAAGTCCACTTGTAACATTACCAATAATTGATGTACCTTTTAAAATTATAGCTATGGATATTGTGGGCCCATTGGTAAAGACTACCAGAGGTCACCAATACATATTAGTGGTGGTAGATTATGCTACACGTTACCCTGAGGCTATCCCTCTCCGTAACATGTTGGCAAAATCCATAGCAAAGGTATTAATGTTAATGTTTACTAGGGTTGGTATCCCAAATGAAATTTTAATGGATCAGGGGACATCATTTATGTCCAAAGTTTCAAAAGAATTGTGCAAACTTTTACAAATAAAACACCTCAGAACATCCGTTTATCACCCCCGGATGGTCTCGTTGAGAGATTTAATAAAAGTTTAAAGACTATGCTTCGTAGAGTAATTGATAAGGATGGTAAAAATTGGGATTTTTTGCTTCCTTATCTAATGTTCTCAATCAGAGAGGTCCCACAGTCCTCAACTGGATTCTCACCATTTGAGCTGTTATATGGACGCCATCCAAAGGGGTTACTAGATATAGCCAAGGAGACATGGGAGCATGAAACTGCTCCACACTGTAGTGTAATAGATCATGTGGCTGAGATGCAAGACAGGATTGAGGTGGTCATGCCTATTGTACGTGAACATCTTTTGAAAGCTCAAGAAGCTCAGCGACACTCTTATAATAGGAATGCTAGACTTCGTGTGTTCCAGCCAGGGGACAGGGTGCTGGTTTTGTTGCCAACTGTGGAAAATACATTTTTAGCAACTTGGCATGGTCCATATGAGATAATTGGGAAAGTTGGAGAGGTCAACTATAAAGTCCGACAACCAGACAGAAGAAAGACTGAACAAATTTACCATGTCAATTTGCTAAAGCCTTGGAAAGACAGGGAGGTACTATATGCATCCCAGTCATTCTCCTGTAATAATCAAATAGATAAAGGTCCAGAAGTCAATATTGCTGAGACTCTGTCAACTCGCCAAAAACAAGAAGTAAAAGAATTTGTTGCGCGAAACAGGGATGTGTTCTCCAGCGTACCAGGCAAAACTAATATCATTGAACATGACATAATTACAGAGCCTGGGGAAAAGGTACATTTAAAACCCTACAGAATACCTGAAGCACGTAGGGAAGCCATAAGTAGCGAGATTAAAAAGATGTTGGAACTTAATTTGATTGAAGAATCACAAAGTGATTGGTGTAGTCCAATTGTCCTTGTTCCGAAACCCAATGGTGAAATCAGGTTTTGTAATGATTTTCGCAAGTTAAATACTATATCTAAATTTGATGCTTATCCAATGCCAAGAGTTGACGAGCTGATAGAGCGACTAGGCAAGGCCCGATATCTAACAACAATTGATCTAACAAAGGGTTATTGGCAGGTTCCCTTAACAGGTAAAGTGGACTACGGAGGCAGAAGAAGCCTTCAGTAAGTTGAAACAAGTTCTGTGTTCATCCAGTTTTAGTAGCCCCAGATTTTACAAAGGAGTTTGTTGTGCAAACAGATGCCTCAGAGGTAGGTTTAGAAGCAGTTCTGTCCCAAGAAGTAAATGGCGAAGAACACCCAGTGTTTTATTTAAGTAGAAAACTTACGGTTCAGGAGAAAAACTACTCAATTGTTGAAAAAGAGTGTTTAGCTACTAAGTGGGCTCTGGAAACTTTAAGATATTATCTGTTAGGTAGACAGTTTCGTCTTATTACAGCTCACGCTCCCCTCACCTGGATGAGTCAAAATAAAGACAAAAATGCAAGAGTTACAAGGTGGTCCCTTAGTCTGCAACCATACAAGTTTACAGTAGAACATAGGGCAGGGGTAAAGCACAGTAATGCTGATGGGTTGTCCAGAGTTTACTCCCTTATGTCCATGGTCGCTCTTCCCACAAGGTCGGGAGGGATATGTGACAGGAGATCTGGTCTTGTTATAGAGGGAAGATATATAAGTCCCGATTTGCTGTGCAGCATCTACCCTGAAAGGTTGTTCCATTCCACTGGTAATCCTGCACAGCTCTTTGGTTAAGCCCTGAGAGGCCAGGTAGCTGTTACACCTGTGCTAATCAGGACTGTTAAAACAGGAGTCTGGGGAGTGTCTCACTCTCTCTCTATCTGCACAGAGGCAGGGAGCCGGGAGAAATCAGAACCTCACAAGTAAGACACTGTGTTTGGAACTGAACTCATTTTGTTTTCTATTATGTTATTTATGTGTTGGTGTGGAGTAGCTACCCAACAATAGATAGATTGAACTGTATAGCCAGCGCTATGGTGCAAGGGTTTTGTTTTGTTTATTTTGTTTTATGTTAACCCCAGTGAAGACCATTAAAGACTGCTAAATTGCCTTTAACCCTTTCCCTGCCACAGATCGTATATTCACTATCTGTGCAGTGAATGCACAAACTGCCACAGATCGTGAATATATGATCTGTGGCTTCCCCCCTCCAAAAAAATTTTTTCCCCTGCTAGGGCCGATCGGGGGGCAGCATTCAACTGCCCCCAGCAAATGGCTTGCAGTGCTTATATCTAAGCACACTTTCCTGACATGCCAGTATAACTGCTGAACATATACTAATCTGTTGTAGTTCTGATGACTAGAAGAAGGGAAAGGGTTAATGTAAAATCCCAGAATCCCAGGTGGGACTTGAAAATCAGTTGTTTGCATGTTTAACTGATCCTGCATGTTTAATTAATAAATGGAGAAAGGGCTATTTTAACCATTATGCAAACCCCTTCTGATTGGTGGATATATCTCCATAGGCTACAAGCACACTGCCCACTATAGGAGAAGAGAAATCAATGGTTGCCCCCATAAGAAACACAAAAATGAAAATATCTGGATAACTGCTCCAAAAAAATAATTTAAGTATATGGCAAAAGTACACAGGATAGCACTCTCTGCAAATTTACTTTAGGTAATTTTAGCACTGTAGATGCCCTTTAAAGGGCATGTCCACCCCCAAAACTATTTTTTGCTGTAGTGTAGGGAACGATATCCTGTGTACTTTTGCCATATACTTTCATAATTTTTTTGGAACAGTTATCAAGTTATTTTCATTTTTGTTTTTCTTATGGGTGTAGCAATTGATTTCTCTCCTCCTATAGTGGGCAGTGTGCTTGTAGTCTGTGGAGATAGCTCCACCAATCAGAAGGGTTTTGCATAATGGTTAAAATAGCCCTTTCTCCATTTATTAATTAAACATGCAGGTGTTGTTGTATAGCAGTCTATAAACTGCACATATATGTTGATATAACAGATAAATGATAATAATAGTGTTTTTATTATAGAGCCTGTAATTGCTTTCCTTTGGCTAAATAGCAAGTAAAATAGTGACTAACCAAGTGCCTATTTAGTTGCACTGCTAGTTTCACCATTCCCTGACAAGCACTCTCAAACAGCAGAGAGCAGATAGGGAATGTATAGGATAGGAGTTGTATATTGAAAACATGCAGTGTAAATACAACCAGGTTGTAATTAGTGCAGCCCTGCTACTTAAATTTATTATAAGCATCTCCCAATAATGAGATGACCTGATCACTAAATATATATCCTCTTACAATATAAGCTTATTATAAAATAAAAATATGCTTAGAAATGCAAAATCACAGTCTATTCATGTGCTGTGCTGAGCAGGGAAATTATTTCTCTATTGCCCCAGAGTACTGCATAGCCAGGAAAACCCAATTTGTACACCTCATTACACAGAAAGTAAATGGTAGGGTAATCCACTGGAATGGCGGCAACTAAAGAGTTACTATGTTATGTAACTCTTTAATTGCCGCCATTCACGTGGCAGGACGCACATAAGTAAAAAGACCTTTCAAATGTTGCAACAAAAATAAGTTTATTGCAAGCACTTTCTGTATATTTCTTTTAAGGTAACAGGTATAAAAGGACATCAATACTGACAAAAATTGTAATCTTTAGATATCCAATCTGAAATATCTTTTGCTAGGTGCAGTTTTGCTATAACTAGAATGGAGACAGTGTTCATGCAAATCATGTGAATTGAAATTGAATAGAAACTTCTACAAGGAATAGTTAGAGGCAGAAACAAATTACACCAGAAATGGCTCCAACTCTTTAATTTCTGGGACTTTGAACGACAATTAAGGAGAACCGTTTGGAGCAGAGGGGTATGGTTAGGATTTTTGAACACTACACAGTGAGGCCAGTAGTAGGTTAAATTTTAGTTTTGGGAGTGGACATGCCCTTTAAGGGTGCGTTTGAAGGTGTTAAGGAGGGGCAGCACGAGTAAAGTCCTGAATGCGGGCATGGGAAGAGGTGACTAGGGTAGATGATAGAAGGGTATCATTTGCGGAGCGGTGGTTGCGCCTGGGACAGTATCGCTGGATCAGTTCTGAGATATATGGAGGGGCTGTGTTGGATAGTGCTTTATAGGATTAGGTAAGCAGTTTGAACGGGATCCATTGTGTGATGGGCAACCAGTGGAGGGACTGATAGAGAGGAGAGGCATTAGAGAAGCGAGAAGAGAAATGGTTGCCCTCTCTGGGCAACCAGTGAAGGGACTGACAGAGAGGAGAGGCACTAGAGAAGCGAGAAGAGAAATGAATGAGCCGTGCAGCAAAGTTGAAAAAGGATTGAAGCGGTGCCAGGTGGTTGTTTGGTAAACCACAAAGAAGTGTGTTGCCGTAGTCTAGTTGGAATATGATTAGGGCATGGACTAGGATTGTAGCTTCATTCGAGAGGAAGGGTCAAATACAGGGAGATGTTTTTGAGTTGGAGTCGACAGGCGTTGGCAAGCAAATTGACATGAGGTTTGAAGGAAAGATCGGAATCTAGAGTTATTCCCAGGCAGCGGACATGAGGAGATGGAGATATGGATGTGTTGTTAATATTAATAGTAAGACTAGGGAGGGGAACAGATCGTGAGGGTGGGAAAAGGACAAGTTCAGTCTTTTCCATGTTTAGTTTGAGGAAGTGGGAGGATATGAAGGCAGAGATGGCACTAAAGCATTCGGGGACCTGGGATGTCAGTGTAGGGAGATCTGGGGCAGAGATGTAAATTTGGGTATCGTCCGCATACAGGTGATACTGGAATCCAAATGAACTAATGAGTTGTCCAAGGCCATAGGTGTAGATGGAGAAAAGAAAAGGACCAAGTACTGAGCCTTGCGGGACCCTCACAGGGAGGGGGCGAGGAGAGGAGCTAATTTCAGAGTGAAAAACACTAAAGGTTCTACCAGAGTGTACTCTTTGCTGTAAATGTACGATCGAGTCCGCACATTAACGGCCACGGTCATATAATAATGAAAGCCCTATCCCTGCTCTAAGGTGACTGACAATTAAATGCAGGGGAACATTATTTTCTTTAATACACAAATTACAATTTGTCATGTGACACTGATAACATAGATAAGCACCATTAATAAGAATATAATACATAAGGCTTTCAAAGGGAAGGTGCAGTGGAATATATCCTTATATAAACTTCTTAACTACATAGCTACAAGGTTTTTAGAAGAATATAAACCACTGCACCTCCCCATTGAAAGCCTGTCACCTTAATAATTTGCACTAATTTCCGAGTAAAAATCTCTAGCAGGACCTGAACAGTAGATATCCTGTCAAGCAGCACATTGTGATTTCTCCCTCCCGCCAGTGTAAATCCCGGTCTTTGGGACAACTCCGTGTTCGCTTCAGCTCAGTGCTGTGCTGCTTGACAGGATATCTACTGTTCAGGTCTGTGTCCTGCTAGAGGTTTTTTTTACACTCAAAACACTGAAATCTTTTATTATTAACGGTGACCGGCTGTGTGGAAAAGAAACAGCTATTATTTGAAGCTGTACAGAGCCCATACACACCATTTTTAAATTAAAATATTGAAACTTTATGTATTGTAAGAAATAATACACCCCATTACATGGTAATATATGGTTTATAAAGTCAACTCTGAGTTCCCTGCTCTGTATAAAAGCATATGGTCAAGGAACTCCTCTGTGACTTTATATAAGGGATAATGCACCCCTTACAGTGTAATATAAGGATATTACGCCACCGAGGAGTACAGGACAGGGAACTCCGAGGTGGCTTAATGTCCTTATATTATAATGTGAAGGGGTGCATTATTTCTTATAAGTATTGGAGTCCTTCACCCCATTCGCATTTTAAATTCTAGCCTTGTCCCTATTTCCACCTTAAATCCCCAAGCTACCTTCTGTAACTTAAACCCAGTAGAAAGGAACATCCCAGCCCAGCATCTATGCGGTTAAACAAATCTTTGTGGAGGAGGAGAGAGACATTGGTTATGAAGTGACAGGAAGCAGCTCCAGCAGGTTCTGTTAGTGAAGTTAAACACTGCAAAAAATGCTGAGTCATTGTCCAGGCATGAACACTGGAATGGACGGAGTAGTGGGATATAAGAAATATAAGAAATGAGTCACTTAGTGACATAGCTGAGTGATTTTTATAAGGATGTATACCACTGCAGCTCCCATTATAAAATATCACACTTGTGTATTATATCCTTATATTATACTGTAAGGGGCATATTATCCCTTATATAATTCATGGATACATATTGCTCTGGTTTTAATATCTCCAAACATTCACCTTGATCTCAGTCTGTTCCACTGATTTCTCCCACATTTGCTTATCATATGCCCCAATCTGAAACAATGAAAAAAAAAAGGTTAAACTTAAATCTTAACTGTAAGTAACTGCAGCAAAATCGTGTATAGCTGTAATTGCTTCTTTGACTGATATTTTGCAGATGTTTAATTTGCAACCCAGTGTGTATTTTTTTGTGTAATAAAATAGGAATGAAAGACTAAATTATAAAGATCAAGTTTTACATTTGGAACAGGCCTTGCTGCCAGGACACAGTGTGATGGATCTTAATTGATGCCTAGTTTTGTGTCAGACTGAAATGGGAAAATGGTAAACTTGAAGTAGAGGTTTACAGATAATGAACTCACACAGACATGTATTTGATGTTAGACTCTTTAGCTCAAGCTGGGTGTCTTCAGAACCCTGCAACACAGAACAGTGATTTAACTAGGAATAACTGGGCCCCCAGCAAAACTATGATGGGGCCCTTATTAATGCTTCATCTACAGTGGTTTTCTGGGAGGAGGCGATATCTATCATAGGAAAAATAAGAATATGGTCCGGCCTTGAGTCCCAGGCCCCCCTGTGGTTGCTCCCCTGGTAGTTACGCCCCTTCCCACTAGCACATATGGGAAGGCTAAAGATATTGTATATCTCAGGGGAACCCTTAAAATTTGTTGACATCTGGTCTGGGCCTTTGTCAGATAGGGGAAGAAGGAAGGAATACGAATACCAACAGTGAAGAGGGAAAGCCCGACAGGAGAAAGAACATGGTCATCCCATGTAGCAGGGGTCCCCAAGTAATTAAGAAGAATTTTCAATAAACACCGTATGCCTGTCTGCTTTAAACCAAACAACACACCGAGGCAGCAACTGGTGCATCCGAAAGACCCAATACTAAACACAAGAAGAACTGCATCATACGCAGAGCAAGTGCAACCAGTGCAAAGAAGAGTGCTCTGATTTGTATGTGGGGTAGACCAAACAGCAGATGCACAAACGTATGGCCCAGCACAGAAGACCAAATTCCTCGGATCAGGACTCAACCATGTACCTGCATCCTAAGCAAAAAGTTCATATGTTTGAAGATTGTAATGTCAACATCTTGGCAAAGGAGCAGGACTGGTTCAAGAGAGGTGTCAAGGAGGTAATGTATGTCAAAATAAAGAAAGCAAGCCCGAATAGAGGTGTGTGTGTGTGTGGGGGGGGGTTGGTGGGGTTCTACACCAACTGTCTGCCATGTACAATGCTGTTTTGACACCTTACTCTGGGCAGTTTTGATAACACCTTCCAGCCACAATCTTGCATTCAGGAGGTCTCTAACACCTCCTGATAATTGGTTATTCGCTGTTATTTGCTGATTGGAACATGCCAGGGTATTTTTTGCCAAAAGATTTTTTCTTTTTTCGGTTGTTCTGAATTGAGAAACCAGTCAGATGACTAGCGAAACGTCTTGATGAACTAAACCTCAAGTCCAGTTGATCTAACTGAACATGACTGATGACATGACCTGGATGAATGAGAATCTTCACAAGCATAGAGCTTTGCTCAGTCAATTTTTTAAAATAAATATCTCAAACATCAAGCATTGCTCAGTAACCGTAAGTGGCACGGTAGAAGAAGTAGGGGAATGTAAATGCATTTTTTAACCCCACATACATACATGCCCAGTGAAGCAGAAAATAATGTTGAGTATTTTTATTTTTTTATTTTTTTAAGGTCATATAAACAAACAGTTATTGATCTAACTTGGAATACCCATGTAAAATTAGAATGGGGCATTTATTCTTCTCTTTCATTTTTTTTTAATGTTTAACTATGGGGCTACTCAAACAGGAGGAATTTCAAGTAAAGATGCACTTTTACTAAATTTACATTACTGTGTGGACTTTATTTGTTTTTTTAAGCAATTTACTTTTATATACTATAACTCCCCACTGCTAGTGTTATGCCTGGTATACACAGGCCAATCCCAGCCCAACCCAGGAAAGGAATTTGTCATTTCTTTATTAGGAGTCCTAACAATATATTTCTCCTTTGCTAACAATAGTCATTGTTTAGCATTTTGTGACTCCCACCATCATATCTTATCTATAGTTTGCACCCACCCAGAGTGCCCAGAAGCATCCAAACCACAACTAGGAGTCTGTTCCTGAAGATACCTATATATGTGGCAAACTGCTGATTGGGTACTTAGGAGCATATTTATAAACGGCCGTTAAATTTACATCAGTTACTGCTCGCTCTTATTTTTAAAGCAGCGGTAACTGATGTGTGGCGCTAATCTCGGGCGTTTCACTTCACCACCTTTAAAGTGACTAAAAGGTCCCCGAGATCACCGGGGGTTCGGGGCAGGAGGGTACACCCACCTCACTGCGGGTGGTCCCATTCACCAGAGGGGCACTGCGGGGGCGTATGCCCATCCCGCCCCCCACGGCAGCAACCACCGCCGCATGATCCCTTACCAACAGCTCCCTGCTGGGAGGGGTGGAAGGACTTTTGTGGCTTAGTGCCCCCACTGAAAACTGAAATATGATTGGGCACTGTATAACCATGTGATACCAAGCATTGAAAAATTACCAATCAGAATGGGATTAGGACTTTCTGCAAACCTATATAAAGAACTGCAATCCTCCACGGAGCTCAGAAGTCATCGAAGTAGATGGCAGAAGACATAAGAAAGAAGAGGCTGGAGCCAGCGGTGCCAGCAGGCTCACTCCCAGCCCCCTGCTCCGTATGTTGGGTTTGAGCTTGCTTCGCCGCGATACTGTACTTAGCGCATTGCGCTAAGTACAATATCGCCGCAAAGGGAGTTCAAACTACCGCACATCGCCGCGGTAATACTTATCGCCGCGATGTGCTTCTCCTTTATTAATATTGCAAAAACATTATTCTTGCCACTGCGATGTGCGGCTGTAACTTTTAGGCAGTAATAACGGCCATTTATAAATACGGCCCTTAGTGTTGCTATGTATTGTTGTATAATTGTAATTGGTTCTACATGAAAGAAGCCTTAGAGTAAACAACCCCTGGGAAGATCACACAACCAAAGTATATTCACATTACTGAATATTATCCTCTTGGTTTGTGGTCTTTCCAAACAATGTGTCTCAGGTTCCATCATTGTGTGAAAATGATCTATAGAATAGAGACAACAAATCTTATTTAACTTTTTATAATGTCTGTAAAAATGCACAAGGCTCTCTAGACTCATGTTTAAACAAACAGGGATCTGTAAACTGCTTTAAAGAATAACATTTACTAAGGGGACCAAGGGCCCTATTTATTAAAAGATCGGATCGTATCGTTAAAATAACGATCGTTATCGTAATAAATAACGACAGGGGTTTTCCGATAATGAACGTATTTACCGAATCGGTAAAATAACGGTTGTTATCGTAAATACCGGGGCGTTATTACCGATATCGGTAAATAACGGTCGTTATCGGTAAATAAACGACCGGTATCGTTTTTTAAATCGGTAAATAACGGTCGTTATTCGGTAAATAAACGGTTGCACAAGTCTTCTCATAATCAGTTTAAAAAAACAGGCATCTGAAAGGACTTAAAGAAGAACATTTACTAAGGGACCAAGTAAGTTAGGAGAGTTTTCACCACAGCTAAATTACTCATCATGAAATAAGGGAGAGCGACTTTGGGTAATTTACCAGCTGGTGGTAAAATGGAGGGGTTGACAGCTAAAATAAGTACTAATGTTGCCAACCGGGCAAATGGAGGGTGGAGTCTCAAGAATGCAGATTCACATGTACTTCCAAGAATTTAGAAAACTTTGCAAGGTGATTCAATGGTTGTGGTTTATAAATTCAGACATAATAACCAGGTTAATTTTATAGCAAATTAAGAAGCATTTCACTGGAATGCTAATTGTTTTTTGGGTGAAGAAATTTCCTTTAAGGGAATGTACCTATGGTCCGAATTGGCTGGGTTTCCCCTGCACACCACCCTGTGCATGCTAAATTATGTGTGAAATGGGTGTGCCCTTCACTACTTACAGAGTAAATCACATATAGATATATGGATGAGTAAACTTAGCATTTCTTGACTTACCCCTCACTAGATCAACATCAATCAGATCAGACTTGATATGAACCATCTTTTTTGGTTTGTTTCTAAGACCCTAAGAAACATACAAAAATATAATAAAGAAAGTGAATGATTAGATAAACCATGTATTCAATTTTCACACACAGATTAATTTAAAATAAAAGGTGATGAATATTTCAATTAAAAAAATTGCTATGGGAAATAGAATAATGTAAAAGATACTAATTCTACTTAGTATCTGCTCCCACTGAATTTACTTAAAAATGTAATCACTCTTTGGCTTCATCTGTCTTCATCTTTGTTCTCTGGCTCTGCCCCAGGTCATGAGGTAGTTAGGAAGAGATCTCTGGTCCATGTTATGGAGGACTGACACAGAGACCAGTACAAATAATAAATTAAGGCATTCCATGACCATATAAAGCACAAGGCCAGAGGCTAAATGCTTTTATAAAAGTCATGGAACTATTTTAATAAAGGTGAGGTATTTTTTTTAGTGATACCGTGCCTTTAAAGGGCATGTCCACACCCAAAACTATAACTACTGGCCTCACTGTGTTGTGTGCAAAAATACCTTACGCCTCTGCCCCAAAGGTTCTCCTGCAATGTCTGTTCAAATTCCCAGAAATTAAAGGGGAACTGTGGTCTTCCATTTTGTATGTGCCTTATGGAGGCAGCCATTGACCACCTGATCATCTGACCGCTGCCTTGGTTTAGGGTTGGCGCATGCTCTGCTGGGAAATTCTAATTAACATACCAGAAAATGCAAAATCAAATTATTATTCCCCACAAGTCTCTTTTTACCGTATTTGCATTAATGAGAAAGAGTTGTGGGGAAAAACTCTCCCTAATTTGGCTGACTCATTGGAAATCTATTTTCAAAGCCCAGCATGAATAAAAGCTATAGGTTTAACCATGGAATACTATATATATATATATATATATATTATATATATATATATATGCAGTGGTATGCAATTATATTGAGTGATGTTATAAATATATATATATAGGAATCTGACCAGAAAAATAATAAAATCAGTTCCAAGTTCTTTAATTAAAAAAATTAAGATTTTTGATAGGGACTGCTCTAAAATAACATAAATAGAGAATTATCCAGCAGTAGTGCCTGTTTTAATATTACTACCAAATACTGAGATCTAAGGCTCATCGAGGTGAAGGAGCCTCATTAAGCCTACTTCAAGCAGACAAATTACTATGGTCCAACAGTCAATGTTGTAGCCTCTATGCACAAATACAAGAATACAACTTATCAGTATAGCTGCTAAGCCAAACTAGCTGCAATTTAAGGATCTCTTGCATTTATAGGTCTCCCAAACACACCGTTTAAAATCTGAGTGGTCTGATTAAAATCTTGAATCTGATGGATCTTGGAATTGGACCAATCCTATACCCCACCGCTAAATCTGATTGGTCAATACCCTCGATCCAATCGATTCAAGATTTTAAATTAGACCCCAATCAGATTTTAAAGGTGTGTTATGGAAGATACTATTAAAATGCAAAGAGATCAGAATTGCAGTCTAGTGTTGGATTAGCTGATGTGTCCTTGATAAGTGGAGTTAGCATAAGGGCTACCAAAAAAGATACTGTTAGACTAGTATTACACATGGCTGGGTAGGCTCCATGAGCGATCTTTCCGGCCTGGTAAAGCCTTAGATCCTCTGTTATTTGGTGACAATGTGTTCTTAAAACAGCACTACTGCCATGTAGTCCTCTATTTATGTTATGTTAGACAAGGACCTAAAAAAATATTTTGTTCTATCATTTTTTAATTATTGGGCAGAAATTGTTTTTTTGTGTTCTTGACAAATAACCTTCTAAAATAGTTCAAATATATACAGGCATTATTTTCATAAAAGCACTAAATATAGTGCAGACCACTGCCTTTATTTGTTTTGGTAGTCATGTGTAAACATATCGCTTTTATTCATTCTGGGCTTTGAAAAAAAGATTTACAAGAGTCAAACGAGTTAGGGAGAGTTTTCCCCACACCTCTCCTTGCTCATTTGCAAATCAGGGGAAAGAGACTTCTGGGCGAATTATATTTAATTTTGCATTTCTGGTATGTTAATTAGAATTTAATTGTCATGCAGTATGGGGATAGACAGGGATATCCCACAGCCAAGGTGTGACCATATGTACCCCATCTGGTACACTAACCACCATGTGGGAGTGGTACCCAGACTCACTTATTGATGTGATATTGGGAAGAGATTCCCGTAGTTTTTTATTTTGGGCTACTGTTAATTTCAAACCAAAAGAGCCATTACAAAGGACTGGTGACCCTACCCTTTCCTTGCTTAATGTACAGAGTGATGAGGAAACTGTCCCGGTTACATGATTTTTCGGGGGACGTTTCAAGTCAAGTTATTGGTTCCCAGCACCCTTGATGAGCCAGGAATGGAATTAATAGGATTTAGAGGCCAAACATGTAACTATAAAAGTGCTCAGTGGGAGGATCCAACTCTTGAGAGCAAGGGCTAGGTATACAAGTTGTAAATGGTCAAGTTAAAACCTGAAGGCCATTGCCATATCCCACATTTTGAAGTTAGGACAATGACCTTGTATATCGGTAGAAAGAAAAGAAACGGTACGGAAGGAAAGAAACAATTATTAGTACCACAGAGTTTGGCTACAGTGGTAACGTTGGCCCACAGTCACAGATTAGGTGGTTCATTTGGGATATGAAAGACAAGGAGCGGGTAAATGCGGAGGTTTTACTGGCAGGTGTGTTGGCTTGCATTAACAAACTTACTGTAGTTCCTGCCCTTGAGGGCCAGCATATCTCCTTTTAAAGCTTTTCGAAGTAACTTGTACCATTAACAATAATATGATGTACCTTTTACAATTATAGCTATGGATATTTTGGGCCCATTGGTAACGACTACCAGGGTCACCACTACATATTAGTGGTGGTAGATTATGCCTACACGTTACCTGAGGACTTATTCCCTCTCCGTACATGTTGGCAAAAATCCATAGCAAAGGTATTAATGTTAATGTTTAGAGGGTTGGTATCCCAAATGAAATTATGGATCAGGGGACATATTTATGTCCAAAGTTTCCAAAGAATTGTGCAAACTTTTAAAATTACAACACCTCAGAACATCCGTTTAATCACCCGGATGGTCTCGTTGAGAGATTTAATAAAAGTTTAAAGACTATGTTCGTGAGTAATTGATAAGGGATGGTGAAAAATTGGGATTTTTTGCTTCTTATCTAAAGTTCTCAAGCAGAGAGGGTCCCACAGTCCTCAACTGGATTATCACCATTTGAGCTGTTATCTGGACGCCATCCAAAGGGTTTACTAGATATAGCCAGGAGGGACATGGGAGCATGGAAACTGCCTCCGCCACTGTAGTGTAAATAGATCATGTGGACTGAGATGCAAGACAGGATTGAGGTTTCGTCATGCCTATTGTACGTGAATCTTTTTAAAGCCAAGGAAGCTCAGGACACTTTATAATAGGACTGCTAGACTTCGCTGTGTCCAGACAGGGGACAGGGTGCTGGTTTTTTGCCAAACTGTGGAAAATACATTTTAGCAAACTTGGCTATGGTCAATATGAGATAATGGAAACTTGGAGACGGTCAACTATAAGGTCGACACCAGGAAGAAGAAAGAAAGACTGAACCAAATTTTACCATGTCAATTTGCAAAAGCCTTGGAAGACAGGGGCCCGGTTACATAGGGCATCACAGTCGTTCTCTGTAATAATCAAATAGATAAGGTCAAGAAGTCAATTGCTGAGACTCGGTTCAAACTCGCCAAAAAACAAAAAGAAGTAAAAGAATTTGTTTTGCGCGAAACAGCGGATGGGTCTCCAGGTACCAGGCAAAAAATAATATCATTGAACATGACATAATTACAGAGGCTGGGGAAAGGTACATGTTAAAACCCCTACAGAATACCTGAACACGTAGGGAAGCCATAGTAGCGAGATTATTAAAAAGATGTGGCAACTTAATTTGAGTGAAGAACACAAAGTGGGATTGGTGTAGTCCAATTGCTTGTTCCGAAACCCAATGGTGTTGAAATCAGGTTTTTGTATGATTTTCGCAAGTTAAATTACTATATCCTAAATTTGATTGCTTATCCAATGCCAAGAGTTGACGAGCTGATAGAGCGACTAGGCAAGGCCCGATATTAACAACAATTGATTAAAACAAAGGGTTATTGGCAGGTTGCACTTTTTTATCACGTTGTTTTTATTCAGGTAAAGTAAAGGAAAAAACTGCATCTCTTTACCCCAGAAGGCCTTTTTCAGGTATAGGGTTTTACCTTTTGGTCGTCATGGCGCTCCAGCCACGTTCAGAGGAATGATGGACAGAGTTCTCTAAAACCCCAATGTCGTTGATGCTGACTGCCTCCTGATTGACATTGTTTACACATTACAGCTGGGAGTCACACTTGCCAAACGTACAGGCAGTGGTCGATTCAATCAGGGCTGCAGGTTTGACGGCAAACCCTTCAAAGTGTACTATTGTTGTGAGGGGCAAAATTATCTGATGGTTTCTATAGGAAAGCGACTAGTTAAGGGGAACTGTCGTCTTCCATTTTGTATGTGCCTGATGGAGGCAGCCATGATCACTGAGTCATCTGAACGGCTTTGCCGTGGTTTCGGGTTGGAGCCATGCTCATGCGTCTTTTCTGCGGGAAATTCTAAGTAACATACAGCAAATGCCCAAAATCAAATATAATTCCCCAACAAGTCTCTTTACCCTTATTTGCATTACTGAGCAGGGAGTTTGTGGGGAAAACTCTCCCTTAATTTGCTTGACTCTTGTAAATCTATTTTCAAAGCCCGCATGATAAAGCTCTATGTTTATACATGAAGACTATATATATTATGATATATATATATATAATATATATATAGGCAGTTGGAATGCAAGATATTGAGTGATTGATAAATAGATATATAGGGAATTGACCAGAAAAATAATAAAATCAGTTTTCCAAGCATTGTCTAAAAAACATTAATAGAGAATTATCCAGCGTTAGTGCTTTAATACGTATTAGCAAATTAATGAGGATCTAAGGTCACCATAGCTGATGGGAGCCGTTGAGCCTACCTCAGCCAGATTAATTACTAGGCCAAATATAGCTTTATGCCTACATAACAGCCTACAACTTAGCAGTATAGATGTAGCAAAAACTAAGCGCAATTTAGATCTCTGCCATTTATAGCTGTCTCCCAAAACACACCTTTAAAATCTGAATTGGTCTGATTTTAAAATCTTGAATATATGGAGCTGGATTATTGGACCAATTCCTATACCCCCACCTAAATCTGATGTCCAATACCCTCGATTCCAATCAGATTCAAGATGTTAAAATTAGACCAATCAGATTTTTAAAGGGTGTGTAGGAAGACACTATAAAATGCAAGAGATCACTATAAAATTTGCAGTCTAGTGTGGATATAGATTGCTGTTACTGATAAGTTGTAGTAGGCCTAAGGGCTACAAAGATAGCTGTTAGATTAGTATACACCTGGGCTGGGTAGGGGCCTGAGATCCTCTGTATTTGGACAAGTGTTAAAAAAAGGCACTACTGCAATGTAGTTCTCTATTTATGTTATGTTAGAGAAGGACTAAAAAAATATTTTTTTCTTGTCATTTTTTTTTATTATGGGCCAGAAAATCTGTTGGTTTTTTTTCTTGACAAAATACCTTCTAAAATAGTTCAAATATATACAGGCATAGTTTATATAAAAAGCAATCAAATATATGCATACCATGCTTTGTTTAGTTTTGGTATTCATGTGCTAACATTATAGTTTTATTTCATTCTGGGCTTTGAAAAAAAGAATTTACAAGGAGTCAACGACGTTCGGGAGAGTTTTCACCACACCTCCCTTGATATTATGCAAATCAGGGTAAAAGAGACTTTCGGGGACTTATTAATGAATTTTGATTTTATGGTATTGTTAATTAGAATTCCCAGCAGTAAAGACAGCAGTAAAGGCGGCGGCAAGGATGATCAGAGTGATCAATGGCTTGCCTCCAAAGGAACATACAAAAAATGGAAAAGACCACAGTCCCCTTTTAAGCAACAATGGCAAGGTGGAATCTATGAAAAAAATGGCCCTCGGCCTTCCACCAAGAAACAGGTTTGAAACTTTTTGGGGCTAAAACAAAGTACTATAGAAGATGATACCAAATTTTTGACCAACATTGGCTAAGTCGTTAATTGACTTTAAAAAAGGCAAGGCACTGTATGTTATTAAGTGGACTATGGACGGCAAGAAAGAAAGAAAAGCCTTCAGTAAGTTGAAACAAGTCTGTGTTATCCAGTTTTAGTAGGCCCCAGACTTTACAAAGGAGGTGTTGTGCCAAAACAGATGCCTCAGAGGTAGGAGTTTTTAGAAGCAGTTCTTCCCAAGAAGTAAATGGCGAAGAAGAAGAACACCCAGTGTTTTATTTAAGTAGAAAACTTACGGTTCAGGGGCAAAAACTATCAATTGGTGAAAAAAGAGTGGTTAGCTATGGAAAGTGGGCTCTGGAAAACTTTAAGATATTATCTGTTAGGTAGACAGTTTCGTCTTCGATACAGATCACGCGCCCTCACCTGGAGAGTCAAAAATAAAGACAAAATGGCAAGAGTTAAAGGTGGTTCCTTAGTCTGCAAACAATACAAGTTTACAGTAGAAAATAGGAAGGGTATAAAGCACAGTAATGATGATGGGTTGTCCAGAGTTGACTCCCTTATGTCCATGGTCGCTCTTCCCACAAGGTCGGGAGGGATATGGGAAAGGAGATCTGGTCTTGTTCTAGGGGAAAAGGAAATCTATAAGTCCCGATGATGTGCAGCATCATCTAACCTTGAAAGGTTGTTGTGTTCCATTCACTGGTAATCCTGCACAGATCTTTGGTTACGCCTGAGAGGCCAGGTAGCTGTTACACCTGTGCTAATCAGGACTGTTAAAACAGGAGTCTGGGGAGTGTCTCATCTCTCTCTATTGCACAGAGGTCAGGGAGCCGGGAGAAATCAGAACCTCACAAGTAAGACACGTGTGTGGAAAGCTGAACTCATTTTGTTTTCTATTATGTTATTTATGGGTGGTGTGGAGTACTACCCACAATAGATAGCTGAACTGTATAGCCAGCGCTATGGTGCAGGGTTTTGTTTTGTTTATTGTTGTTTTATGTAACCCCAGAGTGAAAAGACCATTTAAAGGACTGCTAAAAATTGCATTTTTAACCTTCCATGACACAGAGCGTTCGTCACTAATCTGCTGCAGTGAATGCACAAAACTGCCACAGCGTGAATATATTTGAATCTGTGGCTTCCCCCTCCAAAAAAAATTTTTTCCCCTGCTAGGGACGATCGGGGGGCCCCACAGCATAGCATTAACTGCCCCCCTAGTCCCCTCGATCCCCATCGTTTTCGTCCAAATCCGAGGGGGGGATCGGGAGATTCTACCTTGAAGCCTTGCCCTGCATATGAGATGCCGGTTCCCACGTGGAGTGGAGGAGGGAGCTGAATGGGAGACCTGGTGACATCACAGGAACTTCCTCCTTCACCGGGGGTGTCATCCCATAAGAGGTACACTGGTGGTATAGTGACGGGTACTGCAGCTGATCTCAATTTAGGATCCTGCTGCAGTAGTACCTGTATAGGCACCAAAGCTGTAAAGCTGGAATCTGTACTATACATTTTGTGAATGGAACTCAAGAAGTTCCATTCACGCATAGGATTTTTTCTAAGTTTTGCTACTTAGCGAAGACTTAGAAAAAAAATGGGGACAGAGATCAAAATTTGGTGATCCACTTCTGATAACCAAATTATGGATCTGTGCCAATGAATTGAAAAATCACTTCCTGGAAAATGATTTAGGGAAGTAGATTTTTCCGATCGGATTTTCGAATTGGAAAACGGGCATTTATGCCAGTTATTCCAAAGTTCGGTATCATTCCCTAAGATTGATTGATGATCATCTTTGGGAAGATCCCCAAAAAAGGGGAGGGAAAGGACGGGAATCCCACAAAAAAATCCTTGTAAAGGATACACACACCTTTTTTTTTTTTTTTTTTACCATAAACTATAAATTAGCAAAAAAAACTTTGTCTTCTCCAAGCTGCCCAATGTCCCTCGGTGATATCGGTAAAGTCAACGCGGATCATTTATTTGTTTGGATTTCAAGGGAAACTAAGCCTATTTTAGTAGGAGGAAATTTTGCAGAGGTACCAAAAAAAGACCGTATTGAAATTTCAGGATCAGTAAAGTGTGCAAAATTGTGTAGTGACTCGCCAGTTCTAATCTGGTTTCACTAAAATACCACTTAAAAGGGGGAGAGTGGGGATAGGGGTTGGGTGGGTTTGGGGCATTATTTTTTAATTTTTTATTGTAATTGCAATTGTTGCATGGATCCCATTTGAGCTAGTTGGTTGCCCGTCCTGTTGTGCATCCACGCATATATGGCAACGTTTTATTCGAAAATGTGGGAGATTGATAGTTAGTGGGGGGCGTCTGGAATTCTTTCAACGGTATATATACGAAGCATGTACCACCAACGTAGCTGAAGGTTGTGTTGTAGCTTCCAAAAATATATAGTTGTTGGGGGGTATTTCAAAATTGAGTAGGTGTTAAAATTACAAGAAACACTTTGATTTTTTATTGTTAATTACACTTGGCATGTGTCCAATTGAGGAGTTGGTGGCCACGTTCTCTGTGTGCACCCACACCCTATGGCATTACCGTTTGATTGCAGGATATGTGGGAGCTTGACTTTAGTGGGGTTTTTTTTGCTTGTAAAGGGTTTAGGTATAGGATTTTCAACCCTTGAATCATCTTATTTTATTTTTTTTACAAAACCTCCTAAAAACAAGGAGTTCTTTGGATCACGGGTCTGGAATTGTTCATGTATGTATGGCAAGCATGGCACCCGTAAACATAGCTGAAGGGGTGAGATTCCAAAAATATATAGTTTGTGGGGGGAATTCCATTGTTTCGGGGCTGGCCTTAGAAAAAGGGTAGGCAGGTGTTCAAATTCAGAGCACTTTGATTTTTCTTGTAATTGCATTTGTGCATAACGTCCAATTTGAGGCTAGTTGGGGCCACGTCTCTGTGTACATCCACACCATAGGGCATTTTACTGTTTGATTCAGACATGTGGGAGAATTGTATTTAGTGGGGGGTTTTATTTGTGTAGGATTTCAATCCTTGAATCATCTTATTTATTGTTCACAAAACCTCTAAAAACACAGGTTCTTTGATTAATAGGTCTGCGAATTTTCATGTATGTAGAAAGCATGGCACCGTAACGAGCTGAAGGTGTTGTAAATTCCAAGAATATATAGTTTGGGGGGGTTATTTCTAAATATAGAGGGGTGTTTAGTTGACAATCTGAAAAAAAGTTGCTTGTAATTGGGCATTGTTCTTGGCTCCACGCGTTGTGGTAGTGTAGTTGATTCCACGTTTGCGTATGTAACCATACATAGGGCATACCGTTTGATTCAGGACATTTAGGAAATTGATATTTGGTAACTTTTTTTTACATTACTGGATTTTTGGCAATGGGATTTCTACCTTTGAGAGTGTTGTTAATCAAAATTTTTTAGAAAATCTGATAAAAATGCGAACTTTCGAAGAACTGCGCCCCACACCATTGATGGTTACGAATGAACAAAAACTACAGATTTCGTTTAGATAAAGGTGTGTGGATTCGAGAAATATTGGTTGTTGGGGGTTGTTTTGTGGTGGAACCCGGGAGAAAAAATTTGAGACGCTGTTCAAATTCAGATTGACTGAATATTTTTGCTGTTTCGAGCCATTGTGCATTGTTTCACTTTTGTGTATTTTGGCTTCCCCGTCCACGTGTTAACCACACATCATGGCAATCTACAGGTGTGATTCAGGGACATTTGCGAGATTGATATTTAGTCAGCTTTTTTTTACATTCATGGGGTTTTTTGGCATGATTTCTACCTTTCGTGAAGTTGTTTTTGTGTTAATTTTTTAGAGGACAATGACGAATTTTATCTTTACCGACGAGAAGAAACCCTGCGCCCACACCATGGGTGGTTATGAGTGAACAAACATACAGCGTTTTACGTGCTGAAGGTTAATGTAGCATTCTGAGAATTATATAGTTGTGGGGAGTATTTCCAAGTATATTAGAGGGCGTTGTTTTGGATGCCTTTGTTCAGTTTGACAAAAATTGGGGAAAATTGCTGTTATGGCTCACTGCGCATTGTTTTACATTTGACTAGTCGCTTTCCACGGTCGTGTGGTGTAACCAAAATATGGCCTAAAATGTGATTCAGGACATTAGGAGATTTATATTTGGTAAGTTTTTTTTACATTACATGGGGTGTGGTGTGATGTGATTTTGTAAACTTTGAAATGTAGTTTCTCTATTTTTCCAGAAAAATGTTGTAAGAAATGCGAAATTCTATGAGAATGCGCCCACACCATTGATGGTATGAAGAACGAACTACAGTGCTACATAGCTGAAGGTTGTGTAGATTTCTGGAATATATAGTTTGTGGGGGGTTAGTTCTGAGTTATCGGGGTTTGTGGAAAAAAACTGCAGACGTCCAAATTCGGAGTTGGTAAAAATTATTTTCGCTGTTTCGGCGCCATCATGCATTGTCTACTTGTGGCTTTTCGATTCCACGTCCACGTGTTAACCACACTATGGCATACCAGTTTGATTCAGGGACATTTGGGAGGATTAATATTTAGGAACTTTTTTTAGATTCCATGAGGTTTTGGCATGAGTTCTACTTTTGAAGTTGTTTTTTGTTAATTTTTTTCAGGACAAATGTGAACTTCACGAAGAACAGAACTGCTCCCACAACATTGAGGGATGACGAACAACTACGTGTTACCCTTAGCTGAAGGTGTGTAGATTTCAGGAATATATAGTTGTAGGAGTATTTCTTAAGTTTACGTGGGTGTTTTTGTGGAAAAAAAACTGAGCCTGTCCAAATTCGGAGTGGCATCTCGAATATTTTCGCTGTTCTGAAGCCATCGCGCAATTGTCTCACTTTGTGGCTTTTCGCTCACGTCGCGGGTGTAACCACACATATGGCATACAGTTTGATTCAGGGACATTTGGGAGATTGATATTTAGTAGCTTTTTTTTTTACATTCATGGGGGTTTGGCATGATTTCTACCTTTTGAAGTCTGTTTTTGTAGTTTTTTCAGACAAAATGCGAATTATACGAAGAACTGCGCCCCCACACCATGGTGGTTTGAATGAACAAAAACTACAGCGTTACGTAGCCGTGAAGGTATGTAGATTATGAGAATATATAGTTTTGTGGGGGATTTCCAAGTTAGAGGGGGTGTTCAGTTTGAAAAAATCTGGGAAAATGCTGTTATTGGCTCACTGCGCATGTTTAAATTTTGACTTAGTCGCGTCCACGTCCGTGTGTGTAACCACACATATGGCATCACCCTTTGCTTCAGGACATTTAGGAGGATTTATATTTGGTAAGTTTTTTTTTAACATTACATGGGGTTTTGGTGTGATTTGTAAACTTTGAAGTAGTTTTCTCTATTTTTCCAGGAAAATTGTGTAGAAATGCGAAATTCTATGAAGAATGCGCCCAAACCATTGATGGTCATGAATGCAAACGAATACAGTGTACATAGCTGCAAGCGTGTGTAGATTTCGGGAATATATAGTTTGTGTTTGGGTTATTTCTGAGTTATCAGGGTGTTTGTGGAAAAAACTGCAGACTGTCCAAATTCGGAGTTGGCTAATATTTTCGTACTTGTTTCTGAGCCATTTCATGCATGTCTCCAATTGTGGCTTTTGCTTCCACTCCACGTGTGTAACCACCATATGGCCTACCGTTGATTTCAGGACATTGGGAGATTAATATTTAGTAAATTTTTTTAGTTCATGAGGTTTTGGCATTGATTTCTACCTTTTGAAGTTGTTTTTTGTTTAATTTTTTCAGACAAATGTGAACTTCTACGAGAATCGCCCACACCAATGAGGGTCATTGAATGAACAAATACAGTGTTACATAGCTGAAGGTGTTAGATTTCAGGAATATATAGTTTGTAGGCGGTTATTTCTAAGTTAGGGGGTGTTTTGTGGAAAACGGCGAATGTCCAAATTCGGGAGTTGGCTGAATTATTTTCGCGTTTTCTGAGCCATAGCCAACAGTCTCAATTTTGTGGCTTTCGCTTCCACGTCCGCGTGTGTAACCACACATATGGCATACCCGTTTGATTCAGGAATTTGGGAGTATGATATTTAGTAACGTTTTTTACATTTCCGTCAGATTTTTGGCATGATTTCTTACCTTTTGAAGTGGTTTTTTGTTCATTTTGTCAGAAAAGTGTGAACTTCTACGAAAGAAAACTGCGCCCACACCATGATGGTATGAAGAACGGACTACAGTGCTACATAGATGAAGGGTCTGTGTTTGTAGATTCCGGAATATATAGTTTGTGGGGGTTATTTCTAAGTTACGGGGTCTCGTTGTTTTCTGGAAACACTGCCAGGACTGTCCAACAAAGAGATACGCTTGGCATCAAATATTTTCGCTGTTCTATGAGCCACCATGCTTGTCTCACTTTGGGCTTTTCGCTTCCACGTCCGCGGGTTGTAAACCACAATATGGCATAACGTTGATTAGGAACATTGGGGAGATTGATATTGGTAACTTTTTACATTCCATGGGTTGGGCTATTGGGTTTCTACCTTTTTGAAATGTTGTTTGATGTCTTTTTTTGAAAATCTGGTTTTAAAAGTGAAATGTCACGAAGAACTGCAACCCACACCATGATGGTAGAATGAACAAACTTACCGCGTTACATAGTAAAAGGTGTGCAGATTTCAGGATATATAGTTGATGGGACGCCACACATGCTCACACTTATGGTTTTTGACGTTGGGGGGGTGTTTGTGAAAAAACTGCAGACTGTTCAAATACAAAAACTGGCTAATTTTTTTTTTGTGCTAATGACATTTGGACCACTGGTCACGCTCTGGGTTGGGGCAGGACCGCATGTCTCGAGTTACCACCCATGAATGTGGCTACCCTTTATTTCGGGATGGGGTTAGGCTTTCATATTTGAGATGCGTTTGAAGTTCCTTCCAGTTGTTAGGCTGAAATTCGCATTTATTTTGTCCTGATTTCGCTTCACCGTTGAGGAAAAAAAGAAAATGTGAGAAAGTAACTACAATTGGGAAGAGCTGCATCGGGTGGTTCTGCATTTTGATCGAAACTAACCTCACGTAAAAAGCCGCGAGGTGCTAGTTTCTAAAAAATATCACTGTGGGATTTTTAGTAATTTGGAAGATATCTATGTTAACTGTCAGTAATAGTATACATTTTAACTGGTGGAGTGTGTAATATTCTAAAGGTGCCGTGAAGTGCTTGTTTAGTTTGGGGGGTGGTCTCTGACAGGAAAAGGTCACGGGTACCATCACATTAATCTGTATCGTTGTAGGATGGGAGTATCAGAGCTTTTAGGAACAGATAGATTGTTTTGTGGACGTAACCTTAAATACACTAGTAAAACACTGGGAAAAATCCATGAAAATTTGCAAATTTTTCATTTTTTTTTTACATATTACCCATAATTCCAGTAAAATTTCCAGAAAAAGTTACAAAATCTGTTACACATGTTTAAAGTACACTTTTCTCTGTCTGTAAAAACAATTGTTATAATATTCCTGATTTGGACTCAGCAAGGTTCCTACTGTAAAAATTAGTCTAAAGCGATTAAGGGCAAAATCCCTGAAATTCTTCTGGCAGTTTAAGCAAACAAAAAATGAAAATCTCTGGCAGTGAAAGGGTTAAAGGAAATATTCACCCAACAAAACCAATTAGCATTCCAGTGAACGAGCTTCTTAATTTGTATAAAATTAACTGGTTATTATGTCGAATTTATACCCAAAAACCATTTTGTAATCACCTTGCAAAGTTCTAAATTCTTTGAAGTACATGTTGAATCTGCATATCTTGAGACTCCACCCTCCATTTGCCGGTGGGCACATTAGTTACTTATTACGCGTCAACCCCTCCCATTTTTAACCCCATCTGGGAAACTTACCCAGAAGTCTCTCCTTTTCCTTTATTTGACTGATGAGTAAGTTGAGCTGTGGATGAAAAACCGTACCTAACTTACTGGGGCCCATTTATAAAAGATCGTATCGTTATCGTCAAAATACCGACTCGCTATCGAAACATAACGACCGGGTTGACGATAACGACGTATTTACCGAAACGACCGTTATTTACCGATTTACCGATACCGCGTCGTTATTTCCCGATAACGGACCGTTATTACCGATATCGGTGAAATAAACGGTCATTACGGTAAAAACCCGGTGGCGTTATTTTACGATAACGACGGATTTTACGGAACGATACGATTACTGTTATAAAGAAGGGACCCTTGGTCCTTAGTAAATGTTATTCTTTAAGCAGTTTACAATGCCATGTGTGTTTAAACATGGTATAGAGAGAGACTTTTGTGCAATTTTACAGGGAAATTATAAAAAGTGAAATTAAGAGTTTTTTCTCTATTCTAAAAGTAACTCCCCAACAATCCCTATCTTATTTTCTTTACTGGTGGAGATGTTTCTGGGAAAATGTTGGTCCAATGTGGGTCAATAACATTCAGTGCAGTAGTTGTTGGTCAAACTGTTGTAAGGTGTCCTGAACAAGAGAAACAAACCATGTTTCAAGTTCAGTGCATTTAAAAAAATGATTGATATTGATGCAATTCCTTTTTCAATTGTGTAACAGTCTTATTTTCACGGAATGCCTTCCCATGGCGTCCCAAAACCAGGTCGGAATGAGAATATTTATCAATGCCCGTATTAAGGCGTTTAATCAGATCTCACCAATAATTGATGCAGTCAACAAAAACAGCACAATAAACAAGAACAAAATGGAAACCACTATGGCTAAAGCCAGCTCATGAGCTTTTACGGTCAAGTACACTAGACATAAGCAAATACGCTTGCAGGGCGTTAACTAAGCACACTTTCCTGACATACAGATAAACTGCTGAACAATACTAATCTGAATTCAGGACCTCTCAATTTTTTATAGCTGTTTCCCAAACACACCTCCAAAGTCTGATTGGTCTTCTAGATATTAACTTAATCTGATTGGATTTTGGATCCTAGACCAATAGATTTTGGGGGTGGGTTGTAAGAGACACTTAAAAATAGTGAAGTTTCAGTAGGGTGGTCCAAAAATATTCAGTTTAGCATTTCATCTGAAATGTTATATCTTTGATACTAAGGCTGTACTGCGAAAATCAGCTGTATTGGGATGATTCTGGCGGGTACGGGTAGCTTGAATGGCAGCCTGAGCTCAGATGCTTTCAGGTAGTTCTCCAGTATTGTCCTCATAACAAAATAAAAATTTGGCAGAAAAATAAAACTTATTTCCCCAACTAAGTACAGCAAACAGTGCTATTGATTTATTGGAATATTGCTTCCAATTTTTCAAAAGAAATCTCCATTGATAGAAACAGGGATTTAACTTCAAAACTGTTAGATGAGCAACATGGTGATAAAGGATATCAGAAAACTGCAGCAAAGCTGGAGCTGAATAATGCAGTGTAAAGCAACCAGTGTGCAATAAAGGCAGCCTGACTTGTAACAACACAAGTTATGTCCTTCAATTCAACCAGATATCTTGTATTCTCTCTCTCTCCCCTGTTCTTTGTATAAAATATATATTTTAACAACAAAAAAGTAGGTTATGTACAAATATAACCTGGATATATAAAAAAAGAGTGGTCGAAAAATATTAACTAACAATCTGTATATGTAGGTGCACAGATATAATGATTCAATCGATATCAACATGCTACTGCACACAAAATAAATCAGTCAGTGTAGTTCTGGATGACTAGAAGGAAGGGAAGAAAGGTTAATGTAAAATCCCAGATCCAGGTGGGACTGCAAATCAGTTGTTGCATGTTAACTGATCCTGCTGTTTAATAATAAATGGAGAAAGGGCTATTTAACCCCATTATGCAAACCCCTTGTGAGTGATGGATAATCTCCATAGGTCACAAGCACACTCGCCCACTATAGGAGAAGAGGAAATCAATGGTGCCCCCATAAAGAAACACAAAAATGAAAATATCTTGGATAACTGCTCCAAAAAAAAATTAATTAAGTATATGGCAAAAGTACACAGGATAGCACTCTCTGCAAATTTACTTTACGGTCATTTTGCCTGTAGATGCCCTTTAAGCCGTGAACTGTGTGCTTCCTTCCCATGAACAGACTGTGGTAGATATTCCCATAAAGGCCCAAGCAGCTCTTAAGGGCCAATCTTTAAAATAATAACACAGAAATACGAAGGCACATCACAAGGTCTGAACTTTGAATGGCCCCAGGTATTTCCTTGCTTGGAATGGGCAGTGCTGATCACTGCTGTTTGCTCTATAGTAAGACACAACGTTGTACAAGCAGAGCTGCATTATACAGACTGGTACTTTTACACTGTGAATTATTCAGACTCCGCTTTTCTGCTCATGTGTTTCTGAATCCCTTTAATTACCATGTTGCTCTCTAGACTGGTTTGCAACCATCTGCCTCGTTCTATTACGGACGATTATTTTGGTAAAATATTAGAACCAGTATATTCCAAAAAACATCAGTAGCTCTGTTACTCCGATCTCCTTTTGAATATTTAGTGGTGGTAACAAATACAATTTTATTGAATTTTTTGTTTTAATCTTAGATACTGATAGCCAAAAATACAGAGAACTAGATTGAGAGCATTGTAATAAGAGCTGCCCATTCAGCTACCCAGCCACAGAATCATCAATATTATATCCCAGTACATGCCTCAGAACACAGCGTATACATTCAGATGAAATGCAGAACTAAAACTAGCTCTCCTTCTAAACTTTCAACTATTTGTAGGTGAATCATAAACACCCCCAATATCTGATTGGGTCCACATCCCCAAGATCCATCCAGATTTAGATGTACCTAGACCAATCAAGGATTTCGAGAGGGGTTGTTAGTGAGACTCTATAACAACAGCATGAAAATCTTCAGAACAGCTCAAGTTTCTAATCACCAGTCAAACTAGCAGCTCCTTCCTTTGTATTAGGTTAGAGATTTGCAAGTAGAGGCTGGTTATTTAGTTGGACATGCAGAAAACGATATGTTTTGTTAGCTCCCTGGGATTCATACCTATGGTGTGTGTGTATAGCCAGTCTATTAAAACGTGCACAATATGGTTGATTATAACAGATAAATGATAATAATAGTGTATGTAATAGAGCTGTAATTGCTTTCCTTTGGCCTAAATAGCAAGTTAAAATAGTGACTAACCAAGCTTTGCCTATTTAGTTGCACTGCTAGTTTCAACATTCCTGACAAGCACTCTTCAAACAGAAGAGCACAGATAGGGAATGGCTATAGGATAGGAGTTGTATATTGAAACAATGCAGTGTAAATACAACCAGGTTGTAATTAGGCAGCCCGGCTTACTTAAATTATTATAAGCATTCTCCCCAATAATGAGATGACCTGATCACTGAAATATATTCCTCTTACAATATAAGCTTATTATAAAATAAAAATATGCTTAGAAAATGCAAAATCAAGTCTTTCATGTGCTTGCTGAGCAGGCGAAATTATTTCTCTCTATTGACCAGGAGTTACTGCCATAGCCAGAAAACCCAATTTTGTACACACTCATACACAGAAAGTAAATGGTAGAGGTAATCCACTGGATGGCGGCAACATAAAGAGTTACTAGTTAGTAAACTCTTAAATTGCGCCATCAGTGGCCAGGACGCACATAAGATAAAAAAACATTTCAAATG
Organism: Hymenochirus boettgeri; assembly: GCA_019447015.1. Taxonomy (NCBI): domain Eukaryota; kingdom Metazoa; phylum Chordata; class Amphibia; order Anura; family Pipidae; genus Hymenochirus; species Hymenochirus boettgeri. The sequence continues at coordinate 103,448,711 of CM033470.1, read as the reverse complement.
TTGCAACAAAAATAAGTTTGATCTGCCAGCACTTTCTGTTCTATTTTTTTAAGGTAACAGGTTAAAGGAATCAATACATGACAAAAATTGTCATCTTTAGATATCCAACTTGAAATATATCTTTGCTAGGTGCAGTTTTGCTATAACTAGAATGGGGACAAGTGTTCTGCAAATCATTGTGGAATTTGAAATGAATAGAACTTCTAAAGGATAATAGTTAGAGCAGAAAACAAATTACACCAGAAAATGGCTCCAAACTCTTTAATTTCTGGGACTTTGAACAGACATTCAAGGGAGAACAGTTTGGAGCAGAGGGGTATGGTAGTTAGGATTTTTGACACTACACAGTGAGGCCAGTAGTAAGGTACAGTTAATGTTTTGGGAGGGTACCATGCCCTTTAAGGGTTTGGTTTGGAAGGTGTTAAGGAGGGGCAGCCGAAGGTAAAGTCCTGAATCTGGGCTGGGAAGAGGTGAAGGGCGATGATAGAAGCGGTATCATTTGAGGAGCGGTGGGTGCGCTGCGGACGTATCGCTTGGATCAGTTCTGAGATTATGGAAGGGGCGTGTTTGGATTAGTGCTTTATAGGTTGGTAAGCAGTTTGAACGGGATCCATGTGTGATGGGCCACAGTGGAGGGACTGATCGAGAGGAGAGGCATTAGAGAAGCGGAGGAAGAGGAAATGGTTTGCCCTCTCTGGGCCAACCAGTGAAGGGATTGACAGAGAGGAGAGGCACCTAGAAGAAGCGAGAAGAGAAATGAATGAGCCGTGCAGCCAAGGTTGAAAAAGGTGAAGCGGGTTGCCAGGTGGTTGTTTGGTTAAACCACAAAGAAGTGTGTTGCCTAGTTAGTTGGAATATGATTAGGGCATGGACTAGGATGTAGCTTCACTTCGAGAGGAAGGGTCAAAATAAGGGAGAGTGTTTTGAGTTGGAGTCGACAGGCTGGCAAGCAAATTGACATGAGGTTTGAAGAAAGATCGGAATCTAGAGTTATCCCAGGCAGCGGACATGAGGAGATGGAGATATGGATGGTTGTTAAATTAATAGTAACGACTAGGGAGGGGGAACAGATCGTGAGGAGGTGGGAAAAGGACAAGTTCAGTCTTTCCATCGTTAGTTTGAGGAAGTGGGAGGCTATGAGGCAGAGATGGCACTAAAGCATTCGGGGACCTGGGATGTCAGTGTAGGGAGATCTGGCAGAGATGTAAATTTGGGTATCGTCCGCATAAGGTGATTACTGGGAATCCAAATGAACTAATGAGTGTCAAGGCCATGGTGTAGATGGAGAAAAGAAAGGACCAGTACTGAGCCTTGCGGGACCCTCAGAGGAGGGGTGAGGAGAGGAGCTAATTTCAGAGTGAAAAACACTAAAGGTTCTACCAGAGTGTACTCTTTGCTGTAAATGTACGATCGAGTCCGCACATTAACGGCGCACGGTAATATAATAATGAAAGCCCCTATCCCTGCTCTAAGGTGACTGACAATTAAATGCAGGGGAACATTATTTTCTTTAATACAAAATTACAATTTGTAATGTGACATGATAACATAGATAAGCACCATTAAAAGAATATAATACATAAGGCTTTCAAAGGGAAGGTGCAGTGGAATATATCCTATCCTAAACTTTCTAAACTACATAGCTACAAGGTTTTTAGAAGAATATAAACCACTGCACCTCCCCATTGAAAGCCTGTCACCGTAATAATTTGCACTAATTTCCGAGTAAAAATCTCTAGCAGGACTGAACAGTAATATCCTGTCAAGGCAGCACATTGTGATTTCTTCCCTCCCGCAGTGTAAATCCCGGTCTTTGGGACAAACTCGTGTTCGCTTCAGCTCAGTGCTGTGCTGCTTGACAGGATATCTACTGTTCAGGTCTGTGTCCTGCCTAGAGGTTTTTTTACACTCAAACACACTGAAAATCTTTATTATTAACCGGTGACCGGCTCTGTGTGGAAAAGAAACAGCTATTATTTGAAGGGTACAGAGCCCTACACACCATTTTAAATTAAAATATTTGAAAACTTTATGTATGTAAGAAATAATACACCCCATTACATGGTAATATATGGTTTATAAAGTCAACTCTGAGTTCCCTGCTCTGTATAAAAGCATATGGTCAAGGAAGGAACTCCTCTGGGACTTATATAAGGGATAATGCACCCCTTACAGTGTAATATAAGGATATTACGCCACCGAGGAGTACAGGACAGCGGGAACTCCGAGGTGGCTTAATGTCCTTTATTATAATGTGAAGGGGTGCATTATTTCTTATAAGTATTGGAGTCCTTCACCCATTCGCATTTAAATTCTAGGCCGTGTCCCTATTTCCACCTTAAATCCCCAAGCTACCTTCTGTAACTTAAACCAGTAGAAAGGAAACATCCCAGCCCAGCATCTATGCGGTTAAACAAATCTTTGTGGAGGAGGAGAGAGACATTGGTTATGAAGTGACAGGAAGCATCTCCAGAGGTTGTGTGTGAAGTTAAACATGCAAAAAAATGCTGAGTCATTGTCCAGTATGAACACTGGAATGAGGAGGAGTAGGGGATATAAGAAATATAAGAAATGAGTCACTTAGTGACATAGCTGAGGATTTTTAAAGGATGTATACCACTGCAGGCTCCCATTATAAAAATCACACTTGTGTATATATCCTTATATTATACTGTAAGGGGCATATTATCCCTTATATAATTCATGGATACATATGCTTGGTTTTAATTCTCCAAACATTCACCTTGATCTCAGTCTGTTCCCTGATTTCTCCCACAATTGCTTATCATATGCCCCAATCTGAAAACAATTGAAAAAAAAAAAGGTTAAACTAAATCTTAACTGTAAGTAACTGCAGCAAAATCGTGTATAGCTGTAATTGCGTCTTGATGATATTTTGCAGAGGTTAATTTGCAACCCAGTGTGTATTTTTTTGTGTAATAAAATAGGAATGAAAGACTCTAAAAATATAAAGATCAAGTTTTAAATTTGGAACAGGCCTTGCTGCCAGGACACAGGTGATGATCTTAATTGATGCCTAGTTTGGCAGACTGAAATGGGAAAATGGTAAACTTGAGTAGAGGTTTCAGAAATGAACTCACACAGACATGTATTTGATGTTAGACTCTTAGCTCAAGCGGGTGTCTTCAGAACCCTGCCAAACACAGAACAGTGATTAAATAGGAATAACTGGGCCCCCAGCAAAACTATGATGGGGCCTTATTAATGCTCATCTACAGTGGTTTCTGGGAGGAGGCTAATATCTATCATAAGGAAAAATAAGAATATGGTCCGCCTTGAGTCCCGGCCCCCTGTGGTGCGCCCCTGGTAGTTACGCCCTCCCACTAGCACATATGGGAAGGCTAAAGATATTGTATATCTCAGGGGAACCCTTTAAAATGTGTTGAATCTGGTCTGGGCCTTGTCAGATAGGGGAAGAAGGAAGGAATACGAATACCAACAGTGAAGAGGGAAAGCCCGACAGGAGAAAGAACATGGTCATCCCATGTAGCAGGGGGGGTCCCAAGTAATTAAGAAGAATTTTCAATAAACACCGTATGCCTGTCTGACTTTAAACCAAAAACACACCGAGGCAGCAACTGGTGCATCGAAAAGACCCAATATAAACACAAGAAGAACTGCAATCATACGCAGAGCAAGCAACCAGTGCAAAGAAGAGTGCTCTGATTTGGTATGTGGGGGTAGACCAAAAGCAGATGCACAAAAGTAGGCCCAGACAGAAGACCAAATTCTCGGATCAGGATAACCATGTACCTGATCCTAAGCAAAAAGTTCATATGTTTGAAGATTGTAATGTCAACATCTTGGCAAAGGAAGCAGGACTGGTTCAAGAGAGGTGTCAAGGAGGTAAGGTATGTCAAATAAAGAAAGCAAGCCCGAATAGAGGTGTGTGTGTGTGTGGGGGGGGTTGGTGGGGTTCTACACCAACTGTATGCCATGTACAATGCTGTTTTTGAAACCTTACTCTGGGCAGTTTGATAACACCTTCCAGCCACAATTCTTGCATTCAGGAGGTCTCAACACTCCTGATAATTGGTTATTCGCTGGTATTTGCTGATTGGAACATGCCAGGGTATTTTTTGCAAAAGATTTTTCTTTTTTCGGTTGTTCTGAATTGAGAAACCAGTCAGATTGACTAGCGAAACATCTTGATGAACTAAACCTCAAGTCCAGTTGATCTAACTGAAACAGACTGATGAATGACCTGGATGAATGAGAATCTCACAAGCATAGAGCTTGGCTCAGTTCAATTTTTTAAAATAATATCTCAAAACATCAAGCATTGATCAGTAACCGTAAGTGGCACGGTAGAAGAAGTTAGGGGAATGTAAATGCAGTTTTAACCCACATACATACATGCCCAGTGAAGCAGAAAAATAATTGAGTATTTTGTATTTTTTTATTTTTTAAGGTCATATAAACAACAGTATTGATCAACTTGGATACCCATGTAAAATTAGAATGGGGCATTATCTTCCTTTCCTTTTTTTTTAATGTTTAACTAGGGGGGCTAATCAAACAGGAGAATTCAAGTAAAGAGGCACTTTACTAAATTACATTACTGTGTGGACTTTATTTGTTTTTTAAGCATTTACTTTTATATACTATAACTCCCACTGCTAGTGTTATGCCTGGTATACACAGGCCAATCCCAGCCCAACCCAGGAAAGGAATTTGTCATTTCTTATTTGGAGTCCTAACAATATATTTCTCCTTTGCTAACAAAGTCATTGTTTAGCATTTTGTGACTCCCACCAATTCATATCTTATCTTAGTTTGCACCCACCCAGAGTGCCCAGAAGCATCCAAACCACAACTAGGAGTTGTTCCTGAAGATACCTAATATGTGGCCAAACTGCTGTGATGGGTACTTAGGAGCATATTTATAAACGGCCGTTAATTTACATCAGTTACTGCTCGCTCTTATTTTTAAAGCAGCGGTAACTGTGTGGTGGGCTAATCTGGGCGTTTCACTCACCACCTGTTAAAGTGACTAAAAGGTCCCGAGATCACCGGGGGTTCGGGGCAGGAGGGTACACCACCTCACCTGGGGTGGTCCCATTCACCAGAGGGGCACTGCGGGGGCGTATGCCCATCCCGCCCCCCACGGCAGCAACCACCGCCGCATGATCCCTTACCAAACAGCTCCCTGCTGGGAGGGGTGGAGGACTTTTGTGGCTTAGTTGCCCCCACTGAAAACTGAAATATGTTGGCACGTGTAAACCAGTGATACCAAGCATTGAAAAATTACCAATCAGAATGGGATTAGGACTTTTCTGCAAACCTATATAAAGAACTGCAATCCTCCACGGAGCTCAGAAGTCATCGAAGTAGATGGCAGAAAGACATAAGAAAGAAGAGGCTGGAGCCAGCGTGTGCCAGCAGGCTCACTCCCAGCCCCCTGCTCCGTATGTTGGGTTTGAGCTGCTTCGCCGCGATACTGTACTTAGGCATTGCGCTATAACTACAACTATCCGCCGCATAGGGGAGTTCAACATATCCACCTAAGGCACATCGCCGCGGTAATACTTTCGCCGCGTGTGCCTTCTCCTTTATTAATATTGCAAAAAACATTATTCTTGCCACTGCGATGTGCGCTGTTGAACTTTTAGGCAGTAATAACGGCCATTTATAAATACGGCCCTTAAGTGTGTGTATGTATTGGTTGATAATTGTAATTGGTTCTACATGAAGAAGCCTAGAGTAAACAACCCCTGGGAAGATCACACAACCAAAGTATATTCACATACTGAATATTATCCCTTTGGTTTGTGGTCTTTCCAAACAATGTGTTCAGGTTCCATCATGTGTGAAATGATTAATTTTACAGTATAGGGTTTACTACTTTCAACAAACAGTTTCTACTTCTATTTCACATAATTCTAAGATCTAACATTATATTTATTTTGAAGACACAAAAGAAATGTAACCAGTTAGGTAATGTGAGAATGAAGAAAGCTAAGGAGGAGCATTGAGATTGTTGTACTATATGCAATGAGTAGATCTTTATAAAAAGTAATGAGTAGAACTCATGATTAAGAACTGGTAGAGCTCTGTCTCTACTGTAAGACTGCAAGCATTATACAAGTCATTCATGCAACCTAGCTGACAGGGTTTTTAGTATCTCCATCCCAAAATATAATTTTTTCTGTAGTGTAGGGGACCCCTACCAACCCAGAAACAGTCTCACTTGCGGTTAGGTTTGGGGGGGTCCACTACACTATAGAAAATGTTTTTTGTAACATTAACTGTAGCACCGTGGGATCAGGAAGGGGGGTGGGTGAGAGAGGGGGAAGAGCTCCCCTGCACATACCAGAGTCCTCTAGGAGGACAGGGAAGGGGCAGATACCGGATTCCACACAGGAAGGCTCCTACTCTTCAGTTTCCTGGATTTTCAGAAGGCACTGCAGAAAAACCATAGGGAGCAGAGGTGTAAGGTAAGGATTTTTTAACACTACACAGTGGAGCCAGCAGTGGATCAAATTTTAGTTTTGGGGTTAACTTGCCCTTTAAAGGAGAATTATACTGATATAATTCTCCTTTAAAGGTAAAACAAACCTAGGGTTCATTCCATCAGTGGCTATGCAGAAATGTCCCCGGTTTCAAAGATGCATTTATCTTAAGACTGACAAATTTCAATGGCAGAACTGGTAGTTTTGATCTAAAACCAGGTTCAGGTACCGTACATCCCTACTAGAGAGGAACTACAATTTTCAGCATAAAATTTTCTTTTACAGCTGTTTTATTTATTAATTTATTTCCAATTAGGAAGCAGATAAGTATTTGTAGAAATCTTTAAAGGGGAACTATGGGGTTATGTACCAGAGTGACAATTTTAGGCTCTGATTTGTGGTGATTTGCTGTGTTCCCAGGGTGGCTTCAGCAGAGATGGGGAGGTTGTAGTAACCCTTTCATAAACCTGCTAAAATCTGTTATTGAAGTCCTGCAGGAGTTAAATCCCATTCGTGATTTTACATGCATTTATTGTGTGCTTTTTAAATGCATGTGATACAAAAATATTGAACACTAGCAGTTGTACGCGGCGTTGCCCGTGTACACAAGTGGATAAAGTATTTTTTACATGCAGGTGTGTGTTTGACTTACATGGGAGAGACAGGCGGAAAAAGAAGTGCACAGTTGGTAATGTACGTCATGTATTTAATAGTTATGAGTTGAGGAGGTGACATTGTTTGAGGGACGTATAGCACATATGTTTATTGCAAAACCTTATATACAACGTTATCAGTTTTTCCATTTGGAGCATAAATATACAAATGTTGTGGTGAACCTACTCGTGAACATGCTACATGGAATTTGCCATTGGGAAAACCATGTTTATTGCAAATTAATATCGCAGCATTTGAGTGACTGACAGGCGTCAGTGTCTCTGATCATGTGACGTTCGGCTCTTTGTCTGTGTTGTTAAACCTGGGCTGCATTCTGTTGCGCTGAGCTCTGTGTGTTTTTATTAAACGTGCTCAATTTTTTGCACATTTGTTAGCAGTATGTCACCTTGTTTGCACTTTAACGTTCCAAAATTCAAAGAAAATTTCAAGGAATTTTTGAAAATTTTGTAAAAATTATACGGTAACTTAGTGTAAATAGTTTTGGGACCTGAAAAATGGTCTGGGGAAAAGACAATTAGATTCTTTCTGAAAGAATCTGATTGTAACCAATTCTGATTGGTTAGTATACCAATAAGATTATTTCTAAAAGAATCTGATTGTAACTAATTCTGATTGGTTACAATTAGATTCTTCCAGAAAGCGTACCAATCAAATTCTTTATGAAAGAATCTGACTGTAACCAATTCTAATTGGTTACAATCAGCTTTTTTTTATTTTTTAAAAAGAATCTTATTGGTATACCAATCAGATTATTTTCCAATTAGAATTGGTTACAATGAGATTCTTTCAGAAATAATCTGATTGGATAATATACTAATCAGATTCTTTCCCAATCACAATTAGTTACAATCAGATTCTTCCAGAAAGCATACCAATAAGATTATTTCTAAAAGTATCTGATTGTAGCCAACTGTGATTACATACAATCAGATCTGCCAGAAAGAATCTGATTGGTACTAACAAATCAGATTATTTCTTAAAAGAATTTGTTACATTCAGATTCTCTTCAGAAAGAATCTCATGTGTAACCAATTCTAATTGGAAAATAATCTGATTGGTATACAATATCGCCGCAAAGGGAGTTCAAACTACCGCACATCGCCACGGTAATACTTTCGCGGATGTGCTCCTTTATTATATGCAAAAAACATTATTTTGCCACTGCGATGTGCGGCTGTAAATTTTAGGCAGTAATAACGGCCATTTATAAATACGGCCTTAGTGTTGCTTATGTATTGTTTTGTAAATTGTAATTGGTTCTACATGAAAGAAGCCTTAGAGTAAACAACCCTGGGAAGATCACACAACAAAGTATATTCACATTACTGAATATTATCCTCTTGGTTTGTGGTCTTTCCAAACAATGTGTCTCAGGTTCCATCATTGTGTGAAAATGATCTATTTTTACAGTATAGGGTTTACTACTTTCAACAAACAGTTTCTACTTCTATTTCACATAATTCTAAGATCTAACATTATATTTATTTTGAAGACACAAAGAAATGTAACCAGTTAGGTAATGTGAGAATGAAGAAAGCTAAGGAGGAGCATTGAGATTGTTGTACTATATGCAATGAGTAGATCTTTATAAAAGTAATGAGTAGAACTCATGATTAAGAACTGGTAGAGCTCTGTCTCTACTGTAAGACTGCAAGCATATTACAAGTCATTCATGCAACCTAGCTGACGGGTTTTTAGTATCTCCATCCCAAAATATAATTTTTCTGTAGTGTAGGGGACCCCTACCAACCCAGAAACAGTCTCACTTGCGGTTAGGTTTGGGGGGGGGGTCCACACACTATAGAAAAGTTTTTTGTAACATAACGTAGCACCGTGGGATCAGGAAGGGGGGTGGGTGAGAGGGGGGAAGAGCTCCCCTGCACATACCAGAGTCCTCTAGGAGGACAGGGAAGGGGCAGATACCGGATTCCACACAGGAAGGCTCTACTCTTCAGTTTCCTGGATTTTCAGAAGGCACTGCAGAAAAACCATAGGGAGCAGAGGTGTAAGGTAAGGATTTTTTAACACTACACAGTGGAGCCAGCACGTGGGTCAAATTTTAGTTTTGGGGTTAACTTGCCCTTTAAGGAGAATTATACTGATATAATTCCCTTTAAAGGTAAAACAAACCTAGGGTTCATTCCATCAGTGGTATGCAGAAATGTCCCCGGTGTTCAAAGATGCATTTATCTTAAGACTGACAAATTTCAATGGCAGAACTGGTAGTTTTGATCTAAAACCAGGTTCAGGTACACGTACATCCCTACTGAGAGGAACTACAATTTTCAGCATAAAATTTTCTTTTACAGCTGTTTATTTATTAATTTATTTCCAATTAGGAAGCAGATAAGTATTTGTAGAATCTTTAAAGGGGAACATGGGGTTATGTACCATGATGACAATTTTAGGCTCTGATTGTGGCGATTTGTGTGTTCCCAGGGTGGCTTCAGCAGAGAGGGAGGTTGTAGTAAGGCAAAGTTAACAATGATGGAGGTGCACTCTCTCCAACATGGGTGCAGACACCTCTATAGGTTCTTCCCTTAGGAACCGCGACTCCGCAGGAAACAAAATACAACTGAGGGTCGCACTCCAAAACTTTAGCAAATTTTATTGTGAACAAACAACATACATCACAACGTTTCGGGGGATACCCCCTTCTTCAGGTGAAGAAGGGGTATCCCCCCGAAACTGTGATGTGATGTTGTGTGGTTCACAATAAAATTTGCTAAAGTTGTTGAGTGCGACCCTCAGTTGTATTTTGTTCCTGCGGAGGTTGTGTAACCCTTTCATAAACCTGCTAAAATTGTTATTGAAGTCTGCAGGAGTTAAATCCCATTCGTGATTTACATGCATTTATTGTGTGCTTTTAAATGCATGTGATACAAAAATATTGAACACTAGCAGTTGTACGCGGCGTTGCCCGTGTAACAAAGTGGATAAAGTATTTTTACATGCAGGTGTGTGTTTGACTTACATGGGAGAGACAGGCGGAAAAAGAAGTGCACAGTTGGTAATGGACGTCATGTATTTAATAGTTATGAGTTGAGGAGGTGACATTGTTTGAGGGACGTATAGCACATATGTTTATTGCAAAACCTTATATACAACGTTATCAGTTTTTCCATTTGGAGCATAAATATACAAATGTTGTGTGTGAACCTACTCGTGAACATGCATGGAATTTGCCATTGGGAAAAACCATGTTGATTGCAAATAATATCGCAGCATTGAGTGACTGACAGGCGTCAGTGTCTCTGATCATGTGACGTTCGGCTCTTTGTCTGGTGTGTTAAACCTAGGCTGCATTCTGTTGCGCTGAGCTCTGTGTGTTTTTATTAAGCGTGCTCAATTTTTTGCACATTTGTTAGCAGTATGTCACCTGTGTTGCACTTTAACGTTCCAAAATTCAAAGAAAATTTCAAGGAATTTTTGAAAATTTTGTAAAATTATACGGTAACTTAGTGTAAATAGTTTTGGGACCTGAAAAATGGTCTGGGGAAAAGACAATTAGATTCTTTCTGAAAGAATCTGATGTAACCAATTTGATTGGTTAGTATACCAATAGATTATTTCTAAAAGAATTGATTGTAACTAATTCTGATTGGTTACAATTAGATTCTTCCAGAAAGCGTACCAATCAAATTCTTTATGAAAGAATCTGACTGTAACCAATTCTAATTGGTTACAATCAGCTTTTTTTTTATTTTTTAAAAAGAATCTTATTGGTATACCAATCAGATTATTTTTCAATTAGAATTGGTTACAATGAGATTCTTTCAGAAATAATCTGATTGGATAATATACTAATCAGATTCTTTCCCAATCACAATTAGTTACAATCAGATCTTCCAGAAAGCATACCAATAAGATTATTTCTAAAAGTATCTGATTGTAGCCAACTGTGATTACATACAATCAGATTCTTCCAGAAAGAATCTGATTGGTATACTAACAAATCAGATTATTTTCTAAATAGAATTTGTTACATTCAGATTCTTTCAGAAAGAATCTGATTGGTTAGTATACCGATCAGTTACTTTCTGAAAAAAATCTGATTATAACTAATTATGATTTGAAAGAATCGGATTATCTGTTTCCCAGACCATTCCCCAGGTCCCAGAGCCATTTACAGTAAGTTACTATATCATTTTTACAAAATTTTTAAAAATTCCTTTAAAATTCTAATTTTCTAAAATTTCGGTGACCCTCGAAAATAGAATGCGTAATCTGAGGAATCGTGAGGAAAGTAATTTTTTTTACACTTCTGTATGTATTGTATGTACATTTATGTATGTACGTTTTTCCCAGACCATTTTCCAGGTCAACAGGCGGAACGGATTTTAGCAGTTTCGCCCATCTTTTAAAACCCTGTATTTAAATATCTTCCTGTATAGATTTATCAAAATGAATCGATAAATAAAACAGAAAAATGTGATAGTGTTATAATATAAATATAATATATAATAAATATAAGATGGATAATGTCTGTCTTATCTAGATGTTAGGCTGCACTTTATGTATATTTAACATGTATTTCTAAAGCGCTGACACTTCCAGTACAATCCAAAAGATGTGTGTATATATGTCCCCTCTAATACCTATTGGGGTACACCCAATGGGTTCCCTTTTACCTCTGTATATTGTGTAAAATATTAATTTAGGGGATGTGACACTAATAGAACCAGGATTTCATAGGATTTCTTTTATTTTTAACATCTTGCCTTTATTTTTTTTGTACAAATCCCTAAATTTTATAGTAGTGTGTATAAAGATTTTATATCATCTGTATCCACATATAGCTAAACATACACCCACATATTTCCCACTGTGCACCAACGGGCACACTTTTGCAAGTATTTACATATATATAAAAATACACATAGAAATAAATGTCAATAACATCAACCAAATACCTTCTTTTGATACCACGATATTGCATCTCTTATTTCAGTGCCCATTTCTCTTTAGCAGCCAACTGGGACCTAAAAAAGAAGAAATTAATTAATTAAAGAAATTAATTAAACACATTACCTCTACCACGCAAATGTGATATAAAACTTGAACCTAGAAAAATTTAGATTGATTGTGTTATTATGCATTTCGTTATCAATAGATTTTACTTATAACTATGTACTGGGGATTATTACTAAATTAAAGTATTTGTATATGAAAGCATGTGTAATATAGAACTGTGCTTTTGGCAACAGTTTATGTACTAAACAGTAAAAGAACCCAAAAGGTCTTTAACCTGTATATGGCAAAAAAAAAAAAAAGTGGCCACCCTTAAAACAGCCTTTACCAGTTTATTTTATGCATTTGTAACAAGATATATAATGATAAGTTGTACACCTTTCTGGCAATAGTATTTGCCTCCTACCTCTGCTCAAAGAGCTTATATATGCTGAGCATGTGTAAAGGAGACAGTGTTAAGGCTACTTTTACATGACTGGTATTGTACCAATTTATGGGAAGATGTTTTTTGCATGTCTGGACAAAAAAGGTACACGGCTGTTCAAAAAACCACCTGGTTACCGCCAAAATAACACTACCAGAATAACACATCACTCATGTGAAAGTAGCCTAACACTGGCGTAGTATTCAATTTTAAAGTACAGTCAACAGATCCAGATTACAGGACATTCCCAGGGACTTTTAGTAGAATGGGACGTTTAATAAAGTCTATTTAAAGACTGTCTTATTAAACCAATAAATATTGGCAACTATGGTATGTCAAATACATGTAATATTTCTATAAGTTAGACAACAGCAACAAAAGTACGAAAAGCAACTTATGCTGAATTATTCGGTTAGCAGAATGATATACACATCCGAACAGGAACGGTTTAGAAATCTGTTGTTTCTTGTTTCAGTCAATTCTGAAATTTATTCTGGAATCTGGTTTCCTAGATTGTGTTTACAAATATGCCAGGTGTTTCCTAAATGGGATGGTCCTGCAGATTATCTGTTTCCTCTGACTGTGCTCAGCCAGGGCCAGTGGAGCTCGTTCCCCTATTTCAACAATGTTATTTAGCTAGTTCTCAAACAATACACTATGATAATAGGCTATTTTATTACTCTTTATGGACCTATAGAAGGATGAAGTGATTAAGCTTTAACTCCATTAAAGGAAAGTCCAGCCCTCAAATGAAAAAAAAAAAAAAAAAAAAAAAATATATAATATATATATATATATATATATATATATATGAAAAGGGGACAAATCCTTTGCACTCCGTACCACTTTTGAATGTGCCCGGTGCTTACCATACAATTCTGATATCTCAGACCTCAGACATGGAGCATTCCTTGGACCTAATAACCAATTTTTATTTTGCGCACAGTAGATCTGTGTCATACGCATTTTGGCCCAAGCAATAAGGGCCGCGAAGGGTTACGATTTGGGACAATCAACTTTAAAAAGGTCGCTTAAAAGAGGACAAGAACCCTCATATACGCCCAGCTGACAAGGATAGCCGATAGTCATGTTGGACATCGACTTCTATAGGGCGGAAATATTATCCCAACTTTCAGATGAAACGACTTATAAAATCTCCAGTGGACCCTACAGAGTCCTTTAAGAAGAACTTGGAAAGAGGTTACAAGGGCAGCTGCAAGAATTGGATCTCAACAGTGGAATTGGGATATCTGACAACTAAAAGTTCCAGGGTACCTATCATTTATACGGTCCCAAAAATCCATAAATCCACTACTGCACCACCAGGGAGACCTGTGTCGTCATGTGGATCCATTTTAAACCAGTCACCACATATATAGAACTCGTTTTTACAACCTGTGGTAGAGGTATGGGCATCATATTTACATGATAGCCAACATCTTTTGCAGATACTTAGTAGGGATGGCATAGAACTCGAACCCGAGTTCGAGCCGAACTTTCAAGTTCCGGACGGACCCGGACTTCTCGAACTATCTCGGACGCGGACTTTGGACTTCTTGAACTATCTCGGATGCGGACTTTCGAATTTCCCGGACTTTCAAAAATTCGAAAAAAATCATCGAATTTAAAAAAAGTGCCCACATGTCCAAAATCACCCAATGGCAGCTAATTTGAGCATTGCCAGCCCCCTGGGTATAAAAGGCAATGCGACCAGCGCCATTTAGTCAGTGTGTTGGAGAGTGTTTAGTGGAGACCTGACAGTGTAGGTATTGGAGAGAGATTTTTGCGCTTTTGAGCTTTCTGTGTGTGGATTTCAGCGTAGTGGTTTAGCTCTTGTAGTTACCCACCCCTGTATCACACATCTTGAAGGACCTCTTAAGGACTAACTTCCTTGTGAGACCCAAAGTCCTTTTAAGGAATACCTCTGTGAGACATAAAAGTCCTTTTAATGACTAACCCCCCTATAAGTCCTTTGGACTTTTGTGTTAGACCTTCTAGGTGTCCTGTTTTTTTGTTGTTTTCTGTATCTGTGTGTCAGCGTCTGTGTATTTGTGTAACTGACAGTGATGCATCAGCAGCAATCAGCAGCTTTTGCTGTCTGATCTGCTGTTTGCTGTCAGTCGTGTCAGTTGTTGTGTTTGCTGTTTGTTTGCGTTTGTGTCAGTTGTGGCCTGCCTGGCTCCGCAATAATGTTGTCCCAATTGCAGTGGGTCTACTGCTACTCAATGGTGCTGTTCCACCAATCCCTATCTCCTTCCGCTTTCCCTTTCACGAAGCATACTCTGAGGGAGAGAAGCCAATGGGGTATGAGAAAAGCTCTAAATAATTATGTTTGTTAGTCAAGTTATTTGTAAAGATTAAAAAACAGAGATGTTTAGTTTAACTTTTTAGTAAGTAAGCACCTTGCTTACATATCAATAATAAGATAAAAAAAAAAAACAAAAAAAATAATAAAATATATAAACAAAAAAAACAAACAGGGGTATTATGGTGGTATAGTGGTGATACTTGTCAGAGCTTGTCAGAAAGATCTACGCAGAACGACGCCATTAGTGGTGCAAAAGGTGGTGGTTTTATACAACTCAGTCACAGATAAAATTTAATATATAAATGTGATACTTGCCTTGGACATTCTGCTGGATGTCCTGGAGGTAGTTCCGTCATTGCCGTTTGAGGTCTGACACATCTTGGAGCGTGAGGTGGTCAGATCAATGCGAAACTGCGTCGCAGTTTCGCTGCAGGTGGCGCATTATGCGCCGTTTGTGCTCTTTAATGTTGGGGGTGCCGATTGGCATCCAGTCATAACCCAGCTGGGTGAATATTCCACCATAAGACACTGCAATTGCATGGTGGCCATGCTTTCTGGTAGGGAAAGTAATGGTGGAAGGACTACACCCACTTTCCAGGCTTTTAGATACCTGGATTGCATATAGAAGTCAATGGGAAGAAGGGATTATTAAATCGAATGTCAGAATCGAATCCGCGAGTAAAATGTACATGGTATCTAGGCGCGAACGCGAGTCCCGAGTAAAGGGTCCATTGAAACCTATACACGAGCATCGAATCCGCGAGTAAAATGTCCATGGTATCTAGGCGCGAACGCGAATCCGGAGTAAAGGGTCCATTGAAACCTATACGCGAGCATCGATCCGCAAGTAAAATGTACATGTATCTAGGCGCGAAACCGAATGCGAGTAAAGTCTCCATTACAGCCTATACGAGAGCATCAAATCCTCGAGTATAGTAAAATGCCATGTTACCTTGAACGTTCGGAACGCGGAAACGCGAAAGTAGCGCGCGTGAGAGATAAATCGATTTACATAAGTCCTGGATATTGGAACATGCCTCCTCAGACGATTTCCCAGGTCCCACAGCCATTTACATTAAGTTACCATTAATATTTTAGTTGTATTTGACTCAAACTTTTTCGAACTATTTGCCTCCCATAGACTTTAATGGGTCCGTTTTCGAACTTTCGAACTTTCCCATAGTTTGAAAGTTGAAAACGGGACCGAACTGTAATAGTTCGACCATCTCTAATACTGGGAAATTTCGGGGGGGCCTTAATAATACGGGGTTTATGATGTGTGATGTGTCTAGTTTGTACACCATCATCCCCTAAATTGAGGGGGTACAAATCTGTAAAGAGGTCTCTTATCAACCTGCTAGGGCATAAATCACCGCGGTTGACTGATGGATCTGCTTGCAGTTATCACTGGAGTATAATTCTTCCATTTTGAGAACATCCTTCTATCAACAAAAAAGCAGGGACAGCCATGGGGATCCAACATTGGGCGTCTTCGCCAATTGTATATGGAAAGGTATGAGAGTGAAAACATTATCCCATTGTGCCAGAGAGAAAATACTTATCTATAAAAGATATATAGATGACATTCTTTTTGTGGAAGGACTTGGAGGAGGAATGTGTGGAGTTTCTGGAGACTCTCAATAGATTGGAATCACCGGTTAAACTTATTACGTCTGTACACAAAGAGGTGATTGATTATTTGGACCTCAGAATTTTATAAAAAATAATGATACCATAGGGCCCACTATGTTCTCTAAGCCTACCGATAGGAATATCATGCAAGAGGAAGTTTTTACCCTGAAGCTCAGAAAGAGGGATTGCATACTCACAGTTTTCAGAGTACTTATAAATAATAGCGGACTTTGAGAGGGGACAATCCAGCTTGATGAGATGGGACCGAAGTTCTGGAGTAGGGGTATGCCCCAATATGGTACAGACCCAAATGGAACGGGCGATAGGAGCCAAGTTGATAAGGAGAATAAGGACCCCGGCATGAGAAAAAGGAGACCAACTCTGTGAGCAATTGGTACATATACTCTCCGCAGCAGGTTTGAAAAAGCTAGTATACAGCGGAGATGGGAGAGATTTGACCAAGGATCAAACCTGCCTTTTCGGGGATACAAGCCCCTGTTTGCTTTCAGGAGGGGCAAGAACCTCAAAGGTATGTGATGAGGACTGACTTAAGAGACTCTGAAGTCTGAAAAAAGAATGACTTGGCTCCGAGAAAGTAAAAATGTTTTTTTAAATGTCTAGGGTGTACTGCATGTCTGTCTGCCATGGTGGGTTCAGATTTTCCCACCCCTATAGTGGACACTTTTTCAGCTTGAAAAGGTCAGAAACCACGACCGGAAACGTCGCTGTCTGTAATTAATATGTGTAAATAAAGTTATTGTTTGAATATGAAAGCAAAGTCCTCATGTGTGCACTGGATACAACCAACTATAACTAAGAAGCTCTCATCAGTAGCACCAGGGCAAGTATTACGTGTTTTGTGAGTGCCCAACCATACATAATATAATATATATATATATATATATATAATATATGCGTGGGTTTCCTCCGGGCACCGGTTTCCCCCACAATCATACTGACAGGTCGTATGTGTCGAATAAATGTACTTAGATTGTAAGCTCTTCGGGGCAGGGCCTGATGTGAACGTTATACAGTAATTGTAAAGTCTTAGCAAGATGTTGGCGCTATAAAATCCAAAATATAATTTTAAAATAATAATCTGATTGATGCATTTCGGTCACAGCTTGGACCGTCATCAGGATCGAATGTTCCGGTTTCTCTCACCATCTTAAAGGGCTGGGAGACCACGCCCCCCACACCCTTAACCCTTATGTGCTAAACACTGTGTATAAAAAACTGTACACACGAAATGTACATAAAAAAATCTGCGAACAAATAGAAACCCTTTTAAAAACAGTTATTATTGAAACAATGTTGATTACAAGACTTATAACTTGACACTGTAGCAAAAAAGTTATGATCAATTGCAGTCCATTTTAACATGACAAACTGTGTCCTGCCGCTTTGAAATGCTTGCGACGGACTGTTCATATTGTTCTCACTTAATGTCCTTCCTCGACAGGCTAACCTGATGCAGACCTAGATTATTCACCTTTCCCGCCACAGTAGTACTAGTCTTACTGAAATAGTACAACCCACACGGGCAGACAATAATATACACCACAAACGTTGATAGACAGGACAGCTTGTAATCGATCTTAAAATGCTTGCCATGTGGGGATGGGGAAAGTCCTTCCCAGCCAACATATATCTACACATCTGGCACCCCAGACATCTAAAACAACAAAGTTTGCTGTTACTTAGCCAGTGGTTTGTGGCTGTAATAAATGGTGGGCGGCCGGGATACTTACAAGTACGCTTTGGAGGAGGTGGATAGTCCGGAAAATGCAGGACACAGAGGCTGCGGGGAACAGAAGGCTGGATTCTGGAACAAGGTGCTGCTGGGAACTGTAGGCAGGTTACTGGAATGAGGTGGCTGCTGGGAACTATAGGCTGGGAACTGGAACAAGGTGCTGCTGGGGACCGTAGGCTGAATACTGGAAACAGGAGCTGCTGGGAACTGTAGGCTGGATGCTGGAACAAGGTGCTGCTGCTGGAACTGTAGGCTGAATACTGGAACAAGGTGTGCTGGGAACTGTAGGCTGGATTGCTGGAACAAGTGCTGCTGGGAACTAAGGCTGAATGCTGGAATAAGGTGCTGCTGGAACTGTAGGCTGAATACTGGAACAAGCAAGGTAAGGCACAGGAACAGGTCTAGGTAAGTGGTCACAGGAGGCAGGCAAGTTAGGTAGTCTCTGGGCGGGAAAGGTAAGTAGTTGGAGCGGAGAGGAGTAGGATACAAGGCAGGTGAGTACAAGGAGCCAGGGGTAGCTAACGCTACTATCGGGCCCGGGTCCAGGAGGACGCCGACTTTTGAATTTCGCGCCAACCGGCGTCTACGGGACTGGAGCGGCAGGTAAGTTCGTGACAGTACCCTGCCCCTTACGGGGGGACCACAGGACCCAACGGGCCAGGTCCCTGGAAAAAACTCCTGTGGAAAGCTCTGACTAGACGAGGAGCATGCGAATCAGATGTTTAATCCAAGCTCTTTCTTCTGGACCAAAAACCTTTCCAGTGGACCAAATACTGATGAAGAGACCTCCTCAAGAATCTAGAGTCCAAGATCTTCTTGAGGGGGATTTAACCTTTTAATATTCTGGATGTATTCGAGGTTCTTATGGTCGGTAAGGATGGTGATAGGTACAGAGGTGCCTTCCAATAGATGACACCACTCCTCGAGGGCCAACTTGATGGCAAGAAGTTCCCTATTCCCAACATCATAGTTCCGCTCGTGGTAGAAACTTCTTAGAGAAATAAGCGCAGGGATGAATTTCCTTTTAGTGCCTTGTCTCTGAGAAGGGATGGCTCCTGCGGACAAGTCCGAGGCATCAACTTGATGTAGAAAGGAAACTAGGATCTGGATGTACTAGAAACAGGTGCATCAGCAAAGGCTTCTGAGTCGTTTAAAGGCTTCAGGGCAGCAGGGGTCCATGAATGAGGCTTACCACCTTACTAATGAGGGCTAATATCAGAGAAATTATAGAAGAGAAACCTTGAATGAATTGTCGTAATAATTGGCAAAGCCAATGAACCTTGAATAGCCTGGTTCATAGGAAGGACCAATCTTGGATGGCCGAAACTTTCACAGGTATCCATCTGGAAACTGTGCAGATACGATGTAGCCCAGAAAGGGTACTTGCGAACACTCAAACAGACATTTTTCCAGTTTGGCATATAGGCTATTCTCTCTCAACGAGAGTAGTAACACTGTTTAACATGGAGGGCGGTGTGAGGGCAGATCTTGAGAAAAGATTAAAATGTCATCGAGATATAGGACTACAGAGATTCCAACATATCCCGGAAATGTCATTCACGAATTCTTGGAACACCTTGGAGCATTACAAAGGCCAAGGGCATTACGAGATATTCGTAGTGACCGTCCTAGTGTTAAAGGCTGTTTTCCACTCGTCACCTTTGCGTATACGGATCAGATTGTATGCCCCCCAAAGATCCAGTTTGGTAAAATTTTAGCCCCTTTTATCTGGTCAAACAGTTCGAGATGAGAGGAAGAGGATACCGATTTTTTATTGTGATTTATTTAACCCACGGTAGTCGATGCAGGGTCGTAAACCTCCGTCTTTTTTTTCACAAAAAAGAACCCAGCTCCAGCAGGGAAGAGGAAGGTTGTATGAAACCCCTAGACAAATGTTAAGTAATGTACTCTTTCATGGCTAGAGTTTTAGAGGAGGACAGTGGGTATGTGCGTCCCCGAGGAGAAAAAAAAAAAAAAGTGGCCACCCTTAAAACAGCCTTTACCAGTTTATTTTATGCATTTGTAACAAGATATATAATGATAAGTTGTACACCTTTCTGGCAATAGTATTTGCCTCCTACCTCTGCTCAAAGAGCTTTATATATGCTTGAGCATGTGTAAAGGAGACAGTGTTAAGGCTACTTTTACATGACTGGTATTGTACCAATTTATGGGAAGATGTTTTTTGCATGTCTGGCAAAAAAAGGTACACGGCTGTTCAAAAAACCACCTGGTTACCGCCAAAATAACACTACCAGAATAACACATCACTCATGTGAAAGTAGCCTAACACTGGCTGTAGTTTATTCAATTTTAAAGGTACAGTCACCAGATCCAGATTACAGGACATTCCCAGGGACTTTTAGTAGAATGGGACTGTTTAATAAAGTCTATTTAAAGACTGTCTTATTAAACCAATAAATATTGGCAACTATGGTATGTACAAATACATGTAATATTTCTATAAGTTAGACACAGCAAAACAAGTACGAAAAGCAACTTATGCTGAATTATTCGGTTAGCAGAATGATATACACATCCGAACAGGAACGGTTTAGAAATCTGTTGTTTCTTGTTTCAGTCAATTCTGAAATTTATTCTGGAATCTGGTTTCCTAGATTGTGTTTACAAATATGCCAGGTGTTTCCTAAATGGGATGGTCCTGCAGATTTATCTGTTTCCTCTGACTGTGCTCAGCCAGGGCCAGTGGAGCTCGTTCCCCTATTTCAACAATGTTATTTAGCTAGTTCTCAAACAATACACTATGATAATAGGCTATTTTATTACTCTTTATGGACCTATAGAAGGGTGAAGTGATTAAGCTTTAACTCCACTTAAAGGGAAAGTCCAGCCCTCAAATGAAAAAAAAAAAAAAAAAAATATATATATATATATATATTTATAAATAAAATAAAATAATGAAAGGGGACACATCCTTTGCACTCCGTACCACTTTTGAATGTGCCCGGGTGCTACCATACAATTCCGATATCTCAGACCTCAGACATGGAGCATTCCTTGGACTAAATAAACCAATTTTTATTTTGCGCACAGTAGATCTGTGTACCTACGCATTTTGGCCCAAGCAATAAGGGCCGCCGACAGGGTTACAGATTCTGGGAACAATCAACTTTAAAAAGGTCGCTTAAAAGAGGACAAGAACCTCATTATACGCCCAGCTGACAAAGGATAGCCGATAGTCATGTTGGACATCGACTTCTATAGGGCGGAAATATTATCCCAACTTTCAGATGAAACGACTTATAAAAATCTCCTAAGTGACCCTACAGAGTCCTTTAAGAAGAACTTGGACCAGAGGTTACAAGGGGCAGCTGCAATGAATTGGATCTCAACAGTGGAATTGGGATATCTGACAACTAAAAGTTCCAGGGTACCTATCATTTATACGGTCCCAAAAATCCATAAATCCACTACTGCACCACCAGGGAGACCCATTGTGTCGTCATGTGGATCCATTTTAAACCAGTCACCACATATATAGACTCGTTTTTACAACCTGTGGTAAGAGGTATGGCATCATATTTACATGATAGCCAACATCTTTTGCAGATACTTAGTAGGGATGGCATAGAACTCGAACCCGAGTTCGAGCCGAACTTTCAAGTTCCGGACGGACCCGGACTTCTCGAACTATCTCGGACGCGGACTTTGGACTTATTGAACTATCTCGGATGCGGACTTTCGATATTTCCCGGACTTTCAAAAATTCGAAAAAATCATCGAATTTAAAAAAGTGCCCACATGTCCAAAATCACCAATGGCAGCTAATTTGAGCATTGCCAGCCCCCTGGGTATAAAAGGCAATGCGACCAGCGCCATTTAGTCAGTGTGTTGGAGAGTGTTTAGTGGAGACCTGACAGTGTAGGTATTGGAGAGAGATTTTTGCGCTTTTGAGCTTTCTGTGTGTGGATTTCAGCGTAGTGGTTTAGCTCTTGTAGTTACCCACCCCTGTATCACACATCTTGAAGGACCTCTTAAGGACTAACTTCCTTGTGAGACCCAAAGTCCTTTTAAGGAATACCTCTGTGAGACATAAAAGTCCTTTTAATGACTAACCCCCCTATAAGTCCTTTGGACTTTTGTGTTAGACCTTCTAGGTGTCCTGTTTTTTTGTTTGTTTCTGTATCTGTGTGTCAGCGTCTGTGTATTTGTGTAACTGACAGTGATGCATTCAGCAGCAATCAGCAGCTTTTGCTGTCTGATCTGCTGTTTGCTGTCAGTCGTGTCAGTTGTTGCTGTTTGCTGTTTGTTTGCTGTTTGCTGTCAGTTGTGCGCCTGCCTGGCTCCGCAATAATGTTGTCCAATTGCAGTGGGTCTACTGCTACTCAATGGTGCTGTTCCCACAATCCCTATCTCCTTCCCCGCTTTCCCTTTCACGAAGCATACTCTGAGGGAGAGAAGCCAATGGGGTATGAGAAAAGCCTAAATAATTATGTTTGTAGTCAATGTTATTTGTAAAGATAAAACACAGAGATTTGTTTAGTTTAACTTTTTTAGTAAACGTAAGCACCTTGCTTACATATCAATAATAAGTATAACAATAATAAAATAATAAAAAATATATATAAATAATAATAATAACAAACATGGTGGTAGTTTATTGGTTGTCACGTGTTCAACTTTAGTCCGAGCTTTTCAACAAAGATCTAACCGCCGAACCCGCCATACGATTAGTGGTGCAAAAGGTGGTGTTTTATACAACTCAGTCACAGATAAAATTTAATATATAAATGTGATACTTGCCTTGGACATTCTGCTGGATGTCCTGGACGTAGTTCCGTCATTGCCGTTTGAGGTCTGACCACCTCTCTTGGAGCTGAGAGGTGGTCAGATCAATGCGAAACTGCGTCCGCAGTTTCGCCTGCAGGTGGCGCATTATGCGCCGTTTGTGCTCTTTAATGTTGGGGGTGCCGATTGGCATCCAGTCATAACCCAGCTGGGTGAGATATTCCACCATAAGACACTGCCATTGCATGGTGGCCATGCTTTCTGGTAGGGAAAGTAATGGTGGAATGACTACACCCACTTTCCAGGCTTTTAGATCCTGGATTGCATATAGAAGTCAATGGGAAGAAGGGAATTATAATCGAATGTCAGAATCGAATCCGCGAGTAAAATGTACATGGTATCTAGGCGCGAACGCGAGTCCGCGAGTAAAGGGTCCATTGAAACCTATACACGAGCATCGAATCCGCGAGTAAAATGTCCATGGTATCTAGGCGCGAACGCGAATCCGCGAGTAAAGGGTCCATTGAAACCTATACGCGAGCATCGAATCCGCAAGTAAAATGTACATGTATCTAGGCGCGAACGCGAATCCGCGAGTAAAGTCTCCATTACAGCCTATACGCGAGCATCAAATCCTCGAGTAAAATGTCCATGTTACCTTGAACGTTCGAACGCGAAAGCGCGAAAGTAGCGCGCGTGAGAGTAAAATCGATTTTACATAAGTCCTGGATATTGGAACATGCTCCTCAGACGATTTCCCAGGTCCCACAGCTATTTACATTAAGTTACCATTAATATTTTAGTTGTATTTGACTCAAACTTTTTCGAACTATTTGCCTCCCATAGACTTTAATGGGTCCGTTTTCGAACTTTCGAACTTTCCCAATAGTTTGAAAGTTTGAAAACGGACCAAACTTTCAATAGTTCGACCATGTCTAATACTTGGGAAATTTCGGGGGGGCCTTAATAATACGGTGTTTATGATGTGTGATGTGTCTAGTTTGTACACCATCATCCCCTAAATTGAGGGGGTACAAATCTGTAAAGAGGCTCTTATCAACTCGGGGCATAAATCACCGCTGGTTGACTGATGGATCTGCTGCAGTTATCACTGGAGTATAATTACTTCCATTTTGAGACATCCTTCTATCAACAAATAGCAGGGACAGCCATGGGATCCAACATTGGGCCGTCCTTCGCCAACTTGTATATGGAAAGGTATGAGAGTGAAAACATTATCCCATTGTGCCAGGAGAAAATACTTATCTATAAAAGATATATAGATGACATTCTTTTTGTGGAAGGACTTGGAGGAGGAATGTGTGGAGTTTCTGGAGACTCTCAATAGATTGGAATCACCGGTTAAACTTATTACGTCTGTACACAAAGAGGTGATTGATTATTTGGACCTCAGAATTTATAAAAAATAATGATACCATAGGGCCCACTATGTTCTCTAAGCCTACCGATAGGAATATCATGCAAGCAGGAAGTTTTTACCCTGAAGCTCAGAAAAGAGGGATTGCATACTCACAGTTTCTCAGAGTACTTATAAATAATAGCGGACTTTGAGAGGGCACAAATCCAGCTTGATGAGATGGGACCGAAGTTCTGGAGTAGGGGGTATGACCCCAATATGGTACAGACCCAAATGGAACGGGCGATAGGAGCCAATGTTGATAAGGAGAATAAGGACCCCCGGCATGGAAAAAAGGAGACCAACTGTGTGAGCAATTGGTACATATACTCCACGCAGCAGGTTTGTAAAAGCTAGTATACAGCGGAGATGGGAGATTTTGACCAAGGATCAAAACCTGCCTTTTCGGGATACAAGCCCCTTGTTTGCTTTCAGGAGGGGCAAGAACCTCAAAGGTATGTTGATGAGGACTGACTTAAGAGACTCGAAGTCTGAAAAAAGAATGACTTGGCTCCGAGAAAGTAAAAATGTTTTTTTTAAATGTCTAGGGTGTACTGCATGTCTGTCTGCCATGGTGGGTTCAGATTTTCCCCACCCCTATAGTGGACACTTTTTCAGCTTGAAAAAGGTCAGAAACCACGACCGAAACGTCGCTGTCTGTACTTAATATGTGTAAATAAAAGTTATTTGTTTGAATATGAAAGCAAAGTCCTCATGTGTGCACTGGATACAACCAACTATACTAAGAAGCTCTCATCAGTAGCACCAGGGCAAGTATTACGTGTTTTGTGAGTGCCCAACCATACTATATATATATATATATATATATATATATATATATATGCGTGGGTTTCCTCCGGGCACTCCGGTTTCCCCCACAATCATACTGACAGGTCGTATGTGTCGAATAAATGTACTTAGATTGTAAGCTCTTCGGGGCAGGGCCTGATGTGAACGTATACATGTAATTGTAAAGTGCTATGCAAGATGTTGGCGCTATATAAATCCAAAATAATAATTTTAAAATAATAATCTGATTGATGCATTTCGGTCACAGCTTGGACCGTCATCAGGATCGACTGTTCCGGTTTCTCTCACCATCTTAAAGGGCTGGGAGACCACGCCCCCCACACCCTTAACCCCTTATGTGCTAAACACTGTGTATAAAAAACTGTACACCGAAACTGTACATAAAAAACATGCATGCGAACAAATAGAAACCCTTTTAAAAACAGTTATTATTGAAACAATGTTGATTACAAGACTTATAACTTGACACTGTAGCAAAAAAGTTATGATCAATTGCAGTCCATTTTAACATTGACAAACTGTGTCCTGCCGCTTTGAAATGCTTAGCGACGGACTGTTCACCATATTTGTTCTCACTTAATAGTCCTTCATCCGACAGGGCTAACCTGATGGCAGACCTATGATTATTCATCCTTTCCCGCACAGTAGTACTAGTCTTACTGACATAGTACAACCCACACGGGCAGACAATAATATACACCACAAACGTTGATAGACAGGACAGCTTGTAATCGATCTTAAAATGCTTGCCCATGTGGGGATGGGGAAAGTCCTTCCCAGCCAACATATATCTACACATCTGGCACCCCAGACATCTAAAACAACAAAGTTTGCTGTTACTTAGCCAGTTGGTTTGTGGCTGTAATAAATGGCTGGGCGGCCGGGATACTTACAAGTACGCTTTAGGAGGAGGTGGATAGTCCGGAAAATGCAGGACACAGAGGCTGCGGGGAACAGAAGGCTGGATTCTGGAACAAGGTGCTGCTGGGAACTGTAGGCAGGTTACTGGAATGAGGTGCTGCTGGGAACTATAGGCTGGGAACTGGAACAAGGTGCTGCTGGGGACTGTAGGCTGAATACTGGAACAAGGTGCTGCTGGGAACTGTAGGCTGGATGCTGGAACAAGGTGCTGCTGGGAACTAAAGGCTGAATGCTGGAATAAGGTGCTGCTGGGAACTGTAGGCTGAATACTGGAACAAGCAAGGTAAGGCACAGGAACAGGCTAGGTAAGTGGTCACAGGAGCAGGCAAGTTAGGTAGTCTCTGGAGCGGGAAAGGTAAGTAGTTGGAGCAGGAGAGGAGTAGGATCCAAGGCAGGTGAGTACAAGGAGCCAGGGGTAGCTAACGCTACTATCGGGCCCCGGGTCCAGGAGGACGCCGACTTTTGAATTCTCGCGCCACCCGGCGTCTACGGGACTGGAGCGGCAGGTAAGTTCGTGACAGTACCCTGCCCCTTACGGGGGGCCACAGGACCCAACGGGCCAGGTTTCCCTGGAAAACTCCTGTGGAAAGCTCTGACTAGACGAGGAGCATGCGAATCAGAATGTTTAATCCAAGCTCTTTCTTCTGGACCAAAAACCTTTCCAGTGGACCAAATACTGAAGAGACCTCCTCAAGAATCTAGAGTCCAAGATCTTCTTGAGGGGGTTTTAACCTTTTAATATTCTGGATGTATTCGAGGTTCTTATGGTCGGTAAGGATGGTGATAGGTACA
Organism: Hymenochirus boettgeri; assembly: GCA_019447015.1. Classification (NCBI taxonomy): domain Eukaryota; kingdom Metazoa; phylum Chordata; class Amphibia; order Anura; family Pipidae; genus Hymenochirus; species Hymenochirus boettgeri. Next base: position 103,421,786 of record CM033470.1, on the reverse strand, counting down.
GAGGTGCAAGAGGTGAGATGACACCACTCCTCGAGGGCCAACTTGATGGCAAGAAGTTCCCTATTCCCAACATCATAGTTCGCTCGTGGTAGAAACTTCTTAGAGAAATAAGCGCAGGGATGGAATTTCCTTTTAGTGCCTTGTCTCTGAGAAGGGATGGCTCCTGCGGACAAGTCCGAGGCATCAACTTCGATGTAGAAAGGAAACTAGGATCTGGATGTACTAGAACAGGTGCATCAGCAAAGGCTTCCTTGAGTCGTTTAAAGGCTTCAGGGCAGCAGGGGTCCATGAATGAGGCTTACCACCTTTACTAATGAGGGCTAATATCAGAGAAATTATAGAAGAGAAACCCTTGAATGAATTGTCGTAATAATTGGCAAAGCCAATGAACCTTTGAATAGCCTGGTTCATAGGAAGGACCAATCTTGGATGGCCGAAACTTTCACAGGATCCATCTGGAAACTGTGCAGATAGATGTAGCCCAGAAAGGGTACTTGCGAACACTCAAACAGACATTTTTCCAGTTTGGCATATAGGCTATTCTCTCTCATACAAGTAGTAACACTGTTTTAACATGGAGGCGGCTGTGAGGGCAGATCTTGAGAAAAGATTAAAATGTCATCGAGATATAGGACTACAGAGATTCCAACATATCCGGAAATGTCATTCACGAATTCTTGGAACACCTCTGGAGCATTACAAAGGCCAAAGGGCATTACGAGATATTCGTAGTGACCGTCCTAGTGTTAAAGGCTGTTTTCCACTCGTCACCTTTGCGTATACGGATCAGATTGTATGCCCCCCAAAGATCCAGTTGGTAAATATTTTAGCCCCTTTTATCTGGTCAAACAGTTCGAGATGAGAGGAAGAGGATACCGATTTTTTATTGTGATTTATTTAACCCACGGTAGTCGATGCAGGGTCGTAAACCTCCGTCTTTTTTTTCACAAAAAAGAACCCAGCTCCAGCAGGGAAGAGGAAGGTTGTATGAAACCCCTAGACAAATGTTAAGTAATGTACTCTTTCATGGCTAGAGTTTTAGAGGGAGACAGTGGGTATGTGCGTCCCCGAGGAGCTTATGGTCGGTAAGGATGGTGATAGGTACAGAGGTGCCTTCCAATAGATGACACCACTCCTCGAGGGCCAACTTGATGGCAAGAAGTTCCCTATTCCCAACATCATAGTTCCGCTCCTCGGGGACGCACATACCCACTGTCTCCCTCTAAAACTCTAGCCATGAAAGAGTACATTACTTAACATTTGTCTAGGGGTTTCATACAACCTTCCTCTTCCCTGCTGGAGCTGGGTTCTTTTTTTGTGAAAAAAAAGACGGAGGTTTACGACCCTGCATCGACTACCGTGGGTTAAATAAATCACAATAAAAAATCGGTATCCTCTTCCTCTCATCTCGAACTGTTTGACCAGATAAAAGGGGCTAAAATATTTACCAACTGGATCTTTGGGGGGCATACAATCTGATCGTATACGCAAAGGTGACGAGTGGAAAACAGCCTTTAACACTAGGGACGGTCACTACGAATATCTCGTAATGCCCTTTGGCCTTTGTAATGCTCCAGAGGTGTTCCAAGAATTCGTGAATGACATTTCCGGATATGTTGGAATCTCTGTAGTCCTATATCTCGATGACATTTTAATCTTTTCTCAAGATCTGCCCTCACAGCCGCCTCCATGTTAAACAGTGTTACTACTCTGTATGAGAGAGAATAGCCTATATGCCAAACTGGAAAAATGTCTGTTTGAGTGTTCGCAAGTACCCTTTCTGGGCTACATCTATCTGCACAAGTTTCCAGATGGATCCTGTGAAAGTTTCGGCCATCCAAGATTGGTCCTTCCTATGAACCAGGCTATTCAAAGGTTCATTGGCTTTGCCAATTATTACGACAATTCATTCAAGGGTTTCTCTTCTATAATTTCTCTGATATTAGCCCTCATTAGTAAAGGTGGTAAGCCTCATTCATGGACCCCTGCTGCCCTGAAGCCTTTAAACGACTCAAGGAAGCCTTTGCTGATGCACCTGTTCTAGTACATCCAGATCCTAGTTTCCTTTCTACATCGAAGTTGATGCCTCGGACTTGTCCGCAGGAGCCATCCCTTCTCAGAGACAAGGCACTAAAAGGAAATTCCATCCCTGCGCTTATTTCTCTAAGAAGTTTCTACCCAACGAGCGTAACTATGATGTTGGGAATAGGGAACTGCCTCCAAGGGGTGGCCTCGAAGGTAGGTGGTGTCATCTATTGGAAGGCACCTCTGTACCTATCACCTCCTTACCGACCATAAAAACCTCGAATACATCCAGAATATATAAAAGGTTAAATCCCCTCAAGAAGATCTTGGACTCTAGATTCTTGAGGAGGTTCTTTCGTATTTGGTCCATGGAAAGGTTTTTGGTCCAGAAGAAAGAGCTTGGATTAACATTCTGATTCGCATGCTCCTTCCTAGTCAGAGGTTTCCACCAGGAGTTTTCCAGGGAACCTGGCGTTGGGTCCTGTGGCCCCCCGTAAGGGGCAGGGTACTGTACGAACTTACTGCCGCTCCAGTCCGTAGACGCCGGGTGGCGCGAGAATTCAAAAGTCGGGTCTCCTGGACCCGGGCCGCGACGAAGTAGCGTTAGCTACCCCTGGCTCCTTGTACTCACCTGCCTTGATCCTACTCCTTTCCTGCTCCACTACTACTTCTCCCGCTCAGAGATACCTAACTTGCCTGCTCCGTGACCACTTACCTAGCCTGTTCCTGTGCCACTTGCTTTGTTCCAGTATTCAGCTACAGTTCCCAGCAGCACCTATTCCAGCATTCAGCCTTTAGTTCCCAGCAGCACCTTGTTTCCAGACATCCCAGCCTACAGTTCCCAGCAGCACCTGTTCCAGTATTCAGCCTACAGTCCCAGCAGCACCTTGTTCCAGCATCCAGCTACAGTTCCAGCAGCTCCTTGTTCCAGTATTCAGCCACAGTCCCCAGCAGCACTTGTTCCATGTCCCAGCCTATAGTCCCCAGAGCACTCATTCCAGTAACCTGCCTACAGTTCCCAGCAGCACCTTGTTCCAGAATCCAGCCTTCTGTTCCCCGCAGCCTTGTGTCCTGCATTTTCGGAATCCACTCCTCCAAAGCGTACTTGTAAGTATTCCCGGCCGCCCAGCCATTTTTACAGCCACAAACCAACTGGCTAAGTAACAGCAAACTTGTGTGTTTTAGATGTTGTCGGTGGGTGCCAGATGTGTAGATATATGTTGGCTGGGAAGGACTTTCCCATCCCAATGGGCAAGCATTTTAAGACGATTACAAGTGTCCTGTCTATCAACGTTTGTGGGTGTGTATATTGTTGCCGTGTGGGTTGTACTATGTCAGTAAGACTAGTACTACTGTCGGGCGGGAAAGGATGAATAATATAGGTCTGCCATCAGGTTAGCCCTGTCGTGGATGAAGGACTATTAAGTGAGAACAATATGGTGAACAGTCCGTCGCTAAGCATTTCAAAGCGGCAGGACACGTTGTCATGTTAAAATGGACTGCAATTGATCATAACTTTTTTGCTACAGTGTCAAGTTATAAGTCTTGTAATCAACATTGTTTCAATAATAACTGTTTTTAAAAGGGTTTTTATTTGTTCGCATGCATGTTTTATGGAACAGTTTCGGTGTACAGTTTTTTATACACAGTGTTTAGCACATAGGGGTTAAGGGTGTGGGGGGGTGGTCTCCAGCCCTTTAAGATGGTGAGAGAAACCGGAACAGTCGATCTGATGACGGTCCAAGCGTGTGACCGAAATGCATCAATCAGATTATTATTTTAAAATTATTATTTTGGATTTATATAGCGCCAACATCTTGCATAGCACTTTACAATTAAATGTATACAAGTTCACACAGGCCCTGCCCGAGAGAGCTTACAATCTAAGTACATTTATTCGACACATACGACCTGTCAGTATGATTGTGGGGGGGAAACCGGAGCAGTGCCGGAGGGAAACCCACGCATATATAATATAATATATATATAATAATATATATAGTATGGTTGGGCACTCACAAAACACGTAATACTTGCCCTGGTGCTACTGAGAGAGCTTCTTAGTATAGTTGGTTGTATCCGTGCACACATGAGGAATTGCTTTCATATTCAACAACATAACTTTTATACACATATAAGTACAGACAGCGACGTTTCGGTCGTGGTTTCTGACCTTTTTCAAGCTGAAAAAGGTCCACTATAGGGGTGGGGAAATCTGAACCCACCATGGCAGACAGACATGCAGTACACCCTAGACATTTAAAAAAAACATTTTTACTTTCTCGGAGCCAAGTCATTCTTTTTTCAGACTTCGAGTCTCTTAAGGTCAGTCCTCACAACATACCTTTGAGGTTCTTGCCCCTCCTGAAAGCAAACAAGGGGCTGTGATCCCGAAAAGGCAGGTTTTGATCCTTGGTCAAAATCTCCATCTCGCTGTATACTAGCTTTTACAAACCTGCTGCGTGGAGTATATGTACCAATTGTCACACAGTTGGTCTCCTTTTTCCATGCCGGGGGTCCTTATTCTCCTTATCAACATTGGCTCCTATCGCCGTTCCATTTGGGTCTGTACCATATTGGGGTCATACCCCCTACTCCAGAACTTCGGTCCCATCTCATCAAGCTGGATTTGTGCCCTCTCAAAGTCCGCTATTATTTATAAGTACTCTGAGAAACTGTGAGTATGCAATCCTCTTTTCTGAGCTTCAGGGTAAAAACTTCCTGCTTGCATGATATTCCTATCGGTAGGCTTAGAGAACCTAGTGGGCCTATGGTATCATATTTTTTAAATTTGAGGTCCAAATAATCAATCACCTCTTTGTGTACAGACGTAATAAGTTTAAACGGTGATTCCAATCTATTGAGAGTCTCCAGAAACTCCACACATTCCTCCAAGGCTCACAAAAGAATGTCATCTATATATATTTATAGATAAGTATTTTCTCCTGGCACAATGGGATAATGTTTCACTCTCATACATTTCCATATACAAGTTGGCGAAGGACGGCCCAATGTTGGATCTCCATGGCTGTCCCTGCTATTTGTTGATAGAAGGATGTCTCAAAATGGAAGTAATTATACTCCAGTGATAAAATCGCAGCAGATCCATCAGTCAACCAGCGGTGATTTATGCCCGAGTTGATAAAGAGCCTCTTTACAGATTTGTACCCCCTCAATTAGGGATGATGGGTGTACAAACAGACACATCCACAATCATAAAACACCTCGTATTAAAGCCCCCCCGAAATTCCCACGAGTATTAGAGATGGTCGAACTATTGAAAGTTGGTCCGTTTTCAAACTTTCAAACTATTGGGAAAGTTCGAAGTTCGAAAACGGACCCATTAAGTCTATGGGAGGCAAATAGTTCGAAAAAGTTTGAGTCAAATACAACTAAAATATTAATGTAACTTAAGTAAATGGCTGTGGACACTGGGAGAATCGTCTGAGGAGCATGTTCCAATATCCAGGACTTATGTAAATCGATTTTACTCTCACGCGGCTACTTTGCGCTTTCGCGTCGAAGTTCAAGGTACATGGCATTTTATCGAGGATTTGATTCGCGTATAGGCTGTAATGGAGACTTTACTCGGGATTCTTTCGCGCCTAGATACATGGACATTTTACTTGCGGATTCGATGCTCGCGTATAGGTTTCAATGGACCCTTACTCGCGGATTCGCGTTCGCGCCTAGAACCATGGACATTTACTCGCGGATTCGATGCTCGTGTATAGGTTTCAATGGACCCTTTCTTACTCGCGACTCGCGTTCGCGCCTAGATACCATGTACATTTTACTGGGATTCGATTCTGACATTCGATTTAATTCCCTTCTTCCCATTGACTTCTATATGCAATCCAGGATCTAAAAGCCTGGAAAGTGGGTGTAGTCCTTCCACCATTACTTTCCCTACCAGAAAGCATGGCCACCATGCAATGGCAGTGTCTTATGGTGGAAATCTCACCCAGCTGGGTTATGACTGGATGCCAATCGGCACCCCCAACATTAAAGAGCACAAACGGCGCATAATGCGCCACCTGCAGGCGAAACTGCGGACGCAGTTCGCATTGATCTGACCACTTCAGTCCAAGAGAGGTGGTCAGACCTCAAACGGCAAGACGGAAACTACGTCCGGACATCCAGCAGAATGTCCAAGGCAAGTATCAATTTAAATTAAATTTTATCTGTGTGAGTTGTATTAAACACCACCTTTTGCACCACTAATCAGGCGGTTCGCGGTAGATCTTTTTGAAAGCTCGACTAAGTTATCACTACCAACCAATAAATACCACCATGTTTGTTATTATATTGTTATATATATTTTTATTATTTTATATTGTTATACTTATTATTGATATGTAAGCAAGGTGCTAAGTTTACTAAAAAGTTAAACTAAACAAATCTCTGTGTTTTATCTTTCACAAATAACATTGACTAACAAACATAATTATTATGCTTTTCTTCATACCCCATGGCTTCTCTCCTCAGAGTATTGTATCGTTGAAAATGAAGAGAAACGCGGGGAGAGAACGTGAGGAGATAGGGATTGTGAGGGAACCGCACCATTGAGCTAGTACCGTTCGAGACCCACGCACATTGGGACAACATTTATGACACGGAGGCCAGGCAGGCGCCAACAACTGAACAAGCAGCCAACTTGATGGCAAGAAGTTCCCTATTCCCAACATCATAGTTCCGCTCGTTGGGTAGAAACTTCTTAGAGAAATAAGCGCAGGGATGGAATTTCCTTTTAGTGCCTTGTCTCTGAGAAGGGATGGCTCCTGCGGACAAGTCCGAGGCATCAACTTCGATGTAGAAAGGGAAACTAGGATCTGGATGTACTAGAACAGGTGCATCAGCAAAGGCTTCCTTGAGTCGTTTAAAGGCTTCGAGGGCAGCAGGGGTCCATGAATGAGGCTTACCACCTTTACTAATGAGGGCTAATATCAGAGAAATTATAGAAGAGAACCCTTGAATGAATTGTCTGTAATAATTGGCAAAGCCAATGAACCTTTGAATAGCTTTGGTTCCCATAGGAAGAGACCAATCTTGGATGGCCGAAACTTTCACAGGATCCATCTGGAAACTTTGTGCAGATACGATGTAGCCCAGAAAGGGTACTTGCGAACACCAAACAGACATTTTTCCAGTTTGGCATATAGGCTATTCTCTCTCAACAAGTAGTAACACTGTTTAACATGGAGGCGGTGTGAGGGCAGATCTTGAGAAAAGATTAAAATGTCATCGAGATATAGGACTACAGAGATTCCAACATATCCGGAAATGTCATTCACGAATTCTTGGAACACCTCTGGAGCATTACAAAGGCCAAAGGGCATTACGAGATATTCGTAGTGACCGTCCTAGTGTTAAAGGCTGTTTTCCCTCGTCACCTTTGCGTATACGGATCAGATTGTATGCCCCCCAAAGATCCAGTTGGTAAATATTTTAGCCCCTTTTATCTGGTCAAACAGTTCAGAGATGAGAGGAAGAGGATACCGATTTTTTATTGTGATTTATTTAACCCACGGTAGTCGATGCAGGGTCGTAAACCTCCGTCTTTTTTTTCAACAAAAAAGAACCCAGCTCCAGCAGGGGAAGAGGAAGGTTGTATGAAACCCCTAGACAAATGTTAAGTAATGTACTCTTTCATGGCTAGAGTTTTAGAGGGAGACAGTGGGTATGTGCGTCCCCGAGGAGGCATAGTTCCTGAGAGAAGATCGATGGGGCAATCGTAGGATCGGTGCGTTGGTAGCTTCTCAGCTCGCTTTTTACAAAAAACATCAGAGAAATCATGAGGTTTTTCTCAGATTTCTTTTCACAGGTAATGGTGGTGCAATGAGTGGGAAAAGCAATTTTCAAACAGAAAGGACTCCAAGACTTGAGTTCATTGTGAGACCAATCTATAATCAGGGTTTGGTGTAATCTGAGCCATGGAAGTTCGAGAATCAGGGGAGCAGAAGGGCTTTGGATGACAAGAAAAGACAAACGTTCTTGGTGAAATATGCCAATGCGGAATAGGACTTCGTATGTAGATTTGGAGATGAATTCAGAAGCCAAAGAGTTATTGTCGATAGCCAGAACTCGAAGAGGTTGCTGCCATAAGACATAACTTTTCATGTCTTATGGATTTCAATAAAAAGTGATTTTAGGATACTGCTGTCTGGGACTGAATTGGAAACCACTCGGGAGCTAAGGAGAATGGTGCACAGCCTATAACTAACGGAAGGAGAGGAAGCCCCAATTGTACTGCATAGGTAGAATCAATGAAGTTTCCAGCTGCACCGGAATCGACAAAGGCCTGGGAGGAAAAGGTTTTACCATTTAAGGTGATAGTTGCTGGTGGTAAGAGTTTTAGTGGTTCAAATTTGGCAGGAGACTTAACATTGTCTAGAAGGAGCTCCTCCTGAACTTCTAGGGCATGGAGTTTCCCGACTTCTGGGGGCAATTTCTTACAAAGTGTCCTTGCCCAGCACAATAGAGACAAAGTCCATTAGTACGTCGGCGTGACTTTTCCTCAGGAGACAGATGAGTGCCGCCAATTTGCATCGGTTCTTCAACCGAAGATATAGGTTGCGGAAAGGTCTGAGCAGGCCTAGGAAAGGGAAGCTGGAATAAGCTGTAGACCTTTCTGCCTGCCGTTCACGGAAGCGGGTATCATCTGGATGCACTGCGTAATCAAGTCCTCCAATGGGACAGGTAATTCCCTAGAGACTAATTCGTCCTTGAGGCGGTCAGAGAGTCCCTGCAAGAAGGCTGCAGTAAGTGCCTCATTGTTCCAAGAAGTCTCCGCAGCAAGGGTACGAAATTCAATAGCATATTGACCCACGGAACGTGACCCTTGGCGGAGCTGCATCAAACGGGAGGAGGCAGCAGAGGTTCTTCCCGGAGCATCGAAGACCTTGCGAAACATACTCAGGAAGTCAGCAACATTATAGACCAGAGGATCGTCTCTTTCCCATAAAGGAGAAGCCCAGGCCAGCGCATTACCCTCCAACAAGGCGATGATGTACCCCACCTTTGCACGATCTGAATCAAAATGAGATGGTTGAAGTTCGAATTGGATTCTGCACTGATTAATGAACCCACGGCAGGCTTGGGCATCACCATCAAACTGCGAGGGTGGAGGTATGCGGGGTTCTCTCCGAAGAGAAGGATCACCGGATCCGGCTATCGAAGGAGGTGGCGTAGAACCTGGAGCAGCGGCAGCAGCTGGGGGTAGCCGGACAGCTAGGGAATCCATGAACTGAGCCAACTGGCCCTGGTGATGTTCGAACAGGTCCATGCGTTTGGACAAAGCTTGAAGAGTCTTATTCAACTCGGCCATAGCCCCCTCAGGCATTTCCATGGCCCGATAGTACTGTAACAAATGGCCGGACGGCCGGGTACTCACAGTACGCTTTAGGAGGAGGCTGATAGTCCAGAAGGTGCAGGATACAGAGGCTGCTGGGAATTGTAGGCTGGAAACAGGAGCAAGGTGCTGCTGGGAACTGAAGGCTGGATACCGGATACAGGAGGTAGGTAACTGGATACAGATGAGGTGAGTAGACGGAAACTGGATACAGGCAAGGTAGTCACTGGAGACCGGCAAGGTAGGTACAGGATACTGGCAAGGTAAGTATTGGACACTGGCAAGGTGGTCACTGGAGGCAGGCAAGGTAAGTACTGGATACTGGCAAGGTAAGTACAGGATACTGGCTTGGTAAGTACTGGATACTGGCAAGGTAAGTACAGGATACAGGTAAGGTGGTCTCTGGAGGCAGGCAAGGTAAGTACTGGATACAGGTAAGGTAAGTACAGGATACAGGTAAGGAGCAGGATCCAAGGCAGGTGAGTAAGGAGCCAGGGTAGCTAATGCTCCTATCGGGCGCCGGGTCCTGGAGGACGCCGGCTTTTCAAACCTCGCGCCGCCCGGCGGGTCGGCGTCGTCACGTCATGACGTCCGCGACGCCGCCCACCCGGAGGTGCCGAGCGGCGCGGGACCGGAGCGGCAGGTAAGTCCGTGACATATCCATGAACTGAGCCAACTGGCCCTGATGGTGTTCAAAGATGTCCATGCATTTGGACAGAGTTTGGAGAGTTTTACTCAACTCTGCCATAGCCCCCTCAGGCGTTTCCATGGCCCGATAGTACTGTAATAAATGACCGGGCGGCCAGGGTACTTACAAGTACGCTTTAGGAGGAGGCGGATAGTCCGGAAAATGCAGGACACAGTGGCTGCGGGGAACAGAAGTCTGGATTCTGGAACAAGGTGCTGCTGGGAACTGTAGGCAGGTTACTGGAACAAGGTGCTGCTGGGAACTGTAGGCTGGGAACTGGAACAAGGTGCTCATGGGAACTGAAGGCTGAATACTGGAACAAGGAGCTGCTGGGAACTGTAGGCTGAATACTGGCACAAGGAGCTTCTGTGAACTGTAGGCTGGATGCTGGAACAAGGTGCTGCTGGGAACTATAGGCTGAATGCTGGAACAAGGAGCTGCTTTGAACTGTAGGCTGAATACAGGAACAAGCAAGGTAAGGCACAGGAACAGGTTAGGTAAGTGGTCACAGGAGCAGGCAAGGTAGGTAGTCTCTGGAGCGGGAAAGGTAAGTAGTTGTAGCAGGAGAGGAGCAGGATCCAAGGCAGGTGAGTACAAGGAGCCAGGGGTAGCTAACGCTACTATCGGGCCCCGGGTCCAGGAGGACACCGGGACCGGAGCGGCAGGTAAGTTCGTGACAGTGGCTTGTTTTCTTGAATCTTAATATCGGTTTTGACAACCAAATTGTGAAGATTGGGTGCCCTTCTATATGCCACTCTGATATCCGTGTACTGAAATGGGAGGGACCTATCCCCCTTGATTAAATCCCAATGTCTGTAAACGCTTTGTTTGAAATACCAACTTGAAGGTGTGTAATCCATGGTGCATGTCACAAGATTACTACTCCGTTGTTTTGACACCCCTGCCGTCTCATTGGTACTTTGGTTCTGCATAATAAAGTGGCGCCGTGCTTTAGTCAATTGAATACCCAACTCATGTTTGTCATAACCCCTTGCCAACTCGTTGTTCTTGATGAAAATCTAAAATCTAAAAACTCTAAGGATTTTTTATCAGACTGCAGACTCAACTTAATAATTTAACTGATTCAGATGGTCGATACCTGCCTGGACCCCAATGTGGTCGCCCCGCCATAACAAAAAGACATCGTCAATATATCTTTTGTACAAAATAATCTGATCTCCTAAGAACGGCAATAGATGGGTTGCTTCAAACCATTGCATATATAAATTGGCGAATGATGGCGCCACATTGGAGCCCATGGCAGTCCCCCCTATTTGCTGGTAATAGGAATTTTCAAACCTAAAATAATTATTCTTAAGAAGGTCAGAAACAAATTCCACTGGTGGCCCTTTGTATGGCCCTCTCTGGAGGACCTCCTTACATATTTGTACACCCTCTGATTGGGATATTACAGCATATAGACTGTTGATATTACAAGTCACCAATAAAACCTCTGCCAGATGACCCTTAAAATTTTTTAAACACCAACGGAGGTCACTACTGTCCTTTAAATATGTCTTCACAAAAGTCTTCAAATGATGGTCTAAAAACTGTGCTACTGGTTTAAAAAGAGAACCCCTCAAGGCTAATTTAGGCCGGCCCGAGGGAGATGTCAATGATTTATGTATCTACATATGGATTAGTTTGTATTGTTCACTAAGTCCTGTGAGTGCCCTTGCCGTAGAAGGTAGTTGCCATTTGTACTATGAAGGTTTAGGACCCGGGCAATTGTATGGAGCATGGGAGTGCGAGCGTGTTCAGAGCCGTGGAGCCATTGTATATAAATATATATATATACTTTGCAACTTTCAGTCATGAATTTGACAGATGACATTACAGGCAATGACTGAATGCAAATTCCCTAGCTGCCTCCTCTGAGCATGCTCAAGATCAAAAACAGCTCGCTAAATTGCTAAAGGGGTGTTAACAAATATAGCTGTTAACACACACTACCACTTTCCATGAGGTATCTAGGAACATAGCAGGCATAAACTAATGATTCCAGAGGACAAAGTAGGAAATATTAACATATTTTAAAGGGCCCATTCTTTCTTAAAGATGCCATTATGAGGGTGGAGTTTTATGTTTCTTAATTTTTCCTATATAAAATCAGTTTCATTTGCTATTGTATCATGTCATGAGCACATTTGGAAAGTTTGCAGTGTTGCAGATTTGCTGTCATGATTGTAATCAATCAACTTAAACTCCCATATGACAGTTCAAGAGAGATCAACTAAACAGAAACCACCTTTTTTATACATACAGGGTTGTTCAATAAAAGTTTTTATCGTTTAAAATGGTGCTAATTTTGCCCCAACCAATCAGATGTAAGCTTACAAACCTTAAATAAGATCTGATTGGTTGGGGCAAAATTAGCACCATTTTAAACAATAAGAACTTTTATTGAATCTCCCTGCAAGTGAACACAACCTAATGTACAATAACCATACCATTTAGTAATTAGCGCAAGTGAAAATTTCCTCGCAACACCTATAAACATGTTCTAGCCTGACTTACTGCTTCAGTTCTTGGCTTTGTAAAACCGTATGTAAATTTAAACATAAACATGTCTGTCCATGAAAAGTCACACCTAGTTAGGTACGGATTGGAACTTCCAAACCGTTCAAATCTTTAGTTTCACTACATTAATAGGTCACTACTTCTTAGTAAAACATGCATTACCCTAATTGTGCCCCCTGTTCCAAAGGGAAAACACATGTTTAAGAGCACGAGATGCTAGAAAGGAAATAGTAAAGGGTTAATAGAGAGTAAGCAAACAGCTCCATTTTCTCATGTGCTAATGATGACCATTGCCACCCGCGCGTGAGAATGTCGATTACATGCGATCCGATTGCCCACATAGCTGGGGCACAATTAGACGGTTGCTGTTTGCCACAGTTTGGCTGCAGCCTAAGGATCTATACATTTTACAAAGGGGAATATCTGTAATACATGGATAGAACTAACATACAAACACTGTTTTGGAAACTGTAGGAAAAGTATATACTGCATACAGAGCATATATAAATATAAACTTGTAATTCTTAACCATTATTTACTATAAAGATGTTTGATTAAAATGTATAAACATATATACACTAGATTGTACGCTCTATGTGGCAAGGACCTTTTTCCTTATTTTGCAATGTTCAAGCACTTGTATATTTATATACTGTATTTATTACTCTACATTATTATTTATGTATTTATTTAAATGATTTCCCCCCTTATACGGCTTTTTATTTTAACATTTACAGCACTGTGTCCCCAAGTTGCACTATATAAATAAAATTCTACATACATACAAACTATATGCATTCCTTCTCCTAAAAATATACGTATATAATAGGACTGAACAAATACCAGAATTATTGAGCACTATGAGAAAAATACATACAGAAATAAATACATATACACTAAGTATATATCAGTAAAATTCCTTTTATGTACAGTATATACTTTTTAGATGGTAATATACTTCCCAGAATGTACCATATAACTGAACATATGCTGTACCTGCAGTAAGCAGTAAAGAGCAGGCAACACAGATCTCTCAACAAATTGTAGTGTCGGGTGATCACAAAGGAATCGTTACTTACAGAGTGGATTTCAGGACTTGACTATAGTGACTAAGCAGAGAATCTCTCAGCCCTGCTATTTTTCCTGCAAGTTACAGTGCACACATATCCCAAGGCTTATGCAGAGACTTCCAGGTATCTTTAATGTGCTGATGTGAAAGAGATACCACATATACACAGATCGCAATCATTTCCTTTTTCCGGGTCTACTGTATGATGAAATCCATTGTATTTACAGAGTATTTAAAGAGATAGGGAGTTTAACCTTTGGAATCAAACCATGAATCAGGCAGCATAAACCATTCTCACAGTGTGCAATATATTTTAACCTTTATCCTCAAATTTAGAATTGCAGTAGCCTGTTTTTCTTTAGAAGACTCCTCCTATTTTGATTCCTGTGTACATTTTCAGGGAGACTCAATAAAAGTTCTTATGGTTAAAAATAGTGCTAATTTTGCCCCAACCAATCAGATTTTTTTTACCATTTGAAAGCTAACATCTGATTGGTTTGGGCAAAATTAGCACTATTTTTATCGATAAGAACTTTTATTGAATCTCCCTGTTTGTGCCTTACTAAATATGCAGCAGCTGTTTGACATTAATACATCCTGTTCATTAGTAGGTCACCCGTCCCAGCTCTTGGACTGGACAATCTAAGCACTGACCAAGGGGCCAGTACCTCTTTCTTTCTTAAGGCTGCTACCTGCCCAGATATATATTAGATACAGCCCAGCTGTTCCCATTCTCCCCATCCTGTCTGTGCTCCTCTTATTCATAGCAGACTGGATCTGTACTATACCAATTCAGCTGCTACCTGCCCAGATATATATTAGATACAGCCCAGCTGTTCCCATTCTCCCCATCCTGTCTGTGCTCCTCTTATTCATAGCAGACTGGATCTGTACTATACCAATTCAGCACCAGTTAAATCACCAGTACATCAATTATTACATCACCCCTACCAATATAAATACCAGTACAGCACTAGTTATTGGGTGAATGAGAGGGCTGATTCAAATTACATTTGAGGACAAAGAATGTGCCTGTGGTTTGGGGCCCCAAATGTTCAGTCTTAATGACACCACTGGTCCTGGTGAATCAACTGGTGCTAATGTTATACTCTATGGGGCCCATAAAGGAACCAACCACCGGTCGATGCAAAAATGATTTAAAAAATTGTTCAATCATCATACGATCGGCCGTACATGAACCGACTATCGTATATCCAGTATTGGTTTGTGTATGGGCACCATATATGTATGTATGTATGTATGTATATGTTTATTTATATAGGACCACTAGAGGACGCAGTGCTGTACAATATAGAATACAAAAAGTCATACAAGGGGGACAGTAAATAAATACATAAATATATAAATAAGTATGAACATCACTAAATATACAAGTGCTTAAAACATGTAACATGAGGAAAGAGGTCCCTGCCCCTTAGAGCTTACAATCTACTTAGGTGGGTAACATACAGATACATAGGAAAGGGTAGAAGTGATATAGTATTAACTGGTTTAGTATCAACAGTCCTATTCTGTGCTGTGCTCAGAGAGATAGCTTGACAGTTAAGATTTAAACTTGTTTAAATGTCTACTTGACATTGAGAGAGGGGAATAGAATTCCAGAGGAAGGGAGCCAAAAGAGAAAAAGGTTTAAGGCGAGAGGAGGCAGTTTGAGTGGGGGGGTCTATACAGGGCCGGATTTACCATTAGGCACAGTAGGCACGCGCCTAGGGGCACCTGAGGTTGGAGGAGCGGCTGTCAATCTCCTCCCACCAATCCAACCCCTTTATAGTCTATATTATTTTTTGGGCCTACAGGCTCCTGAGGTGTAAATCCGGCCCTGTGTCTATATAAGAGATGGTTCTGTGATGAGCGGAGAGTAAGGGCAGGGACATATGGGGACACAAGAGAAGAAACATAAGAAGGAGCAAGAGTGAAGGGATTTAAATGTTGAGTGAGGGGGGGTGGAAACATTTATTTGCGTATCATCGGCATACAGATATTAATTAAAACCAAATTAGCTGATGACTTCTCCCAGGGAAATAGTATAGAGGGAGAACAGCAGGGGTCCAAGAACAGAACCCCAACATTAAGAAGAATTGGAGAGGATGTTTTATTATCATATGGCACAGAGTAGGTTCTGTTCGAGAGGTAGGATCATAGCCAGGATGCCGCTTCATTCCGGATGCCCAAGGAGTGAAGAATTTGCATTAGGAGGGAATGATCAACTGTGTCGAAAGCCCATTTCTCCGTGCTCTGTCTCCTCATGGATGGTGCAACGATGCCTCAACTAAACCTAATTAAAACCGAACTAATCATTTTCCCACCTAAACTGGTCCTATCCCACTGTTTTGCATTTCTTGGACAACACCCCCATTTACCCTTTTCAGTCGGCACGTTGCTTAGGGGTTATTTTTGACTCCCTCTCTCCTTTATCACATTAACTATGTTGTTTAAACTTGATGATTTTTTCTTCTTGAAACATTTCTCTTCCAACTACTGCTATGCTTATCCATGCTCTCATCCTATCACGTCTGGATTATTGTAACCTTCTGCTTCTGGTCTTCCTGCTTCCCATCTTTCTCCTGTTCAGTCTATACTTAACTCTGCCGCACGCATTGTCTCGATCTTTAACAATTGGGATATTAAATCTCCTCTCTGCCGCACATCTACCTGGCTCCCCATTAAACAATCATTTATCTACAAAATCCTTCACTCAACTTTAAATCCCTTCACTCTGCTCCTTCTTATGTTTCTTCTCTTGTGTCCCCATATGTCCCTCCCCTTAACTCTCCGCTCATCACAGAACCATCTCTTATATAGACACAGGGCCGGATTTACACCTCAGGACCTGTAGGCCCAAAAATAATATAGACTATAAAGGGGTTGGATTGGTGGAGGAGATTGACAGCCGCTCCTCCAACCTCAGGTGCCCCTAGGCGCGTGCCTACTGTGCCTAATGGTAAATCCGGCCCTGTATAGACCCCCCCACTCAAACTGCCTCCTCTCGCCTCCTTAAACCTTTTTCTCTTTGGCTCCCTTCCTCGGGAATTCTATTCCCTCCTCAATGTCAATAGCATTTAAACAAGTTTAAATCTTAACTGTCAAGCTATCTCTGAGCACAGCACAGAATAGACTGTTGATACTAAACCAGTTAATACTATATCACTTCTACCCCTTTCCTATGTATCTGTATGTTACCCACCTAAGTAGATTGTAAGCTCTAAGGGGCAGGGACCTCTTTCCTCATGTTACATGTTTTAAGCACTGTATATTTAGTGATGTTATACTTATTTATATATTTATGTATTTATTTACTGTCCCCCTTGTATGACTTTTTGTATTCTATATTGTACAGCACTGCGTCCTCTAGTGGTCCTATAAAATAAACATATACATACATCATACATACATATATGGTGCCCATACACCCAATACTGGATATACGATAGTCGGTTCATGTACGGCCGATCGTATGATGATTGAACAATTTTTTAAATCATTTTGCATCGACCGGTGGTTGGTTCCTTTATGGGCCCCATAGAGTATAACATTAGCCCAGTTGATTCACCAGGACCAGTGGTGTCATTAAGACTGAACATTTGGGGGCCCCAACCACAGCACATTCTTTGTCCTCAAATGTAATTTGAATCAGCCCTCTCATTCACCCAATAACTATTGCTGTACTGGTATTTATATTGGTAGGGGTGATGTAATAATTGATGTACTGGTGATTTAACTGGTGCTGAATTGGTATAGTACAGATCCAGTCTGCTATGAATAAGAGAGCACAGACAGGATGGGGAGAATGGGAACAGCTGGGCTGTATCTAATATATATCTGGGCAGGTAGCAGCTGAATTGGTATAGTACAGATCCAGTCTGCTATGAATAAGAGGAGCACAGACAGGATGGGGAGAATGGGAACAGCTGGGCTGTATCTAATATATATCTGGGCAGGTAGCAGCCTTAAGAAGAAAGAGGTACTGGCCCCTTGGTCATTGCTTAGATTGTCCAGTCCAAGAGCTGGGACGGTGTACCTACTAATGAACAGGATGTATTAATGTCAAACAGCTGCTGCATATTTAGTAAGGCACAAACAGGAGATTCAATAAAAGTTCTTATCGATAAAATAGTGCTAATTTTGCCCAAACCAATCAGATGTTAGCTTTCAAATGGTAAAAAAATCTGATTGGTTGGGGCAAATTAGCACTATTTTTAACCATAAGAACTTTTATTGAGTCTCCCTGAAAATGTACACAGGAATCAAAATGACGAGAGTCTTCTAAAGAAAAACAGGCTACTCAATTCTAAATTTGAGGATAAAGGTTAAAATATATTGCACACTGTGAGAATGGTTTATGCTGCCTGATTCTGGTTTGATTCCAAAGGTTAAACTCCCTATCCTTTAAATACTCTGTAAATACAATGGATTTCATCATACAGTAGACCCGGAAAAGGAAATGATTGCGATCTGTGTATATGTGGTATCTCTTTCACATCAGCACATTAAAGATACCTGGAAGTCTCTGCATACCTTGGGATATGTGTGCACTGTAACTTGCAGGAAAAATAGCAGGGCTGAGAGATTCTTCTGCTTAGTCACTATAGTCAAGTCCTGAAATCCACTCTGTAAGTAACGATTCCTTTGTGATCACCCGACACTACAATTTGTTGAGAGATCTGTGTTGCCTGCTCTTTATGCTTACTGCAGGTACAGCATATGTTCAGTTATATGGTACATTCTGGGAATTATTACCATCTAAAAAGTATATACTGTACATAAAAGGAATTTTACTGATATATACTTAGTGTATATGTATTTATTTCTGTATGTATTTTTCTCATAGTGCTCAATAATTCTGGTATTTGTTCAGTCCTATTATATACGTATATTTTTAGGAGAAGGAATGCATATAGTTTGTATGTATGTAGAATTTTATTTATATAGTGCAACTTGGGGACACAGTGCTGTAAATGTTAAAATAAAAAGCCGTATAAGGGGGGAAATCATTTAAATAAATACATAAATATAATGTAGAGTAATAAATACAGTATATAAAATATACAATGCTTGAACATTGCAAAATAAGGAAAAAGGTCCTTGCCACATAGAGCGTACAATCTAGTGTATATATGTTTATACATTTTAATCAAACATCTTATAGTAAATAATGGTTAAGAATTACAAGTTTATATTTATATATGCTCTGTTCAGTATATACTTTTCCTACAGTTTCCAAAACAGTGTTGTATGTTAGTTCTATCCATGTATTACAGATATTCCCCTTTGTAAAATGTATAGATCCTTAGGCTGCAGCCAACTGTGGCAAACGCAACCGTCTAATTGTGCCCGCATCTATGTGGCAATCGGATCGCATGTAATCGACATTCTCACGCGGGTGGCAATGGTCATCATTAGCAATGAGAAAATGGAGCTGTTTGCTTACTCTCTATTAACCCTTTACTATTTCCTTTCTAGCACTTCGTGCTCTTAAACTGTGTTTCCCTTTGGAACAGGGGGCACAATTAGGGTAATGCATGTTTTACTAAGAAGTAGTGACCTATTAATGTAGTGAACACTAAAGATTTGAACGGTTTGGAAGTTCCAATCCGTACCTAACTAGGTGTGACTTTTCATGGACAGACATGTTTATGTTTAAATTACATACGGTTTTACAAAGCCAGAACTGAAGCATTAAGTCAGGCTAGAACATGTTTATAGGTGTTGCGAGGAAATTTTCACTTGCGCTAATTACTAAATGGTATGGTTATTGTACATTAGGTTGTGTTCACTTGCAGGAGATTCAATAAAAGTTCTATTGTTTAAAATGGTGCTAATTTTGCCCCAACCAATCAGATCTTATTTAAGGTTTGTAAGCTTACTCTGATTGGTTGGGGCAAAATTAGCACATTTTAAACGATAAAAACTTTTTATTGAACAACCCTGTATGTATAAAAAGGTGGTTTCTGTTTAGTTGATCTCTCTTGAACTGTCATATGGGAGTTTAAGTTGATTGATTACAATCATGACAGCAAATCTGCAACACTGCAAACTTCCAAATGTGCTCATGAACATGATACAATAGCAAATAAACTGATTTTATATAGGAAAAATTAAGAAACATAAAACTCCACCTCATAATGGCATCTTTAAGAAAGAATGGGCCCTTAAAATAGTTAATATTTCCTACTTTGTCCTCTGGAATCATTAGTTTATGCCGCTATGTTCCTAGATACCTCATGGAAAGTGGTAGTGTGTGTTAACAGCTATATTGTTAACACCCCTTTAGCATTTTAGCGAGCTGTTTTGATCTTGAGCAGCTCAGAGGAGGCAGCTAGGGAATTTGCATTCAGTCATGCCTGTAATGTCATCTGTCAAATTCATGACTGAAAGTTGCAAAGTATATATATATATTTATATAACAATGCTCCGGCTCTGAACACGCTCGCACTCCCATGCTCCATACAATTGCCCGGGTCCTAAACCTTCATAGTACAAATGGCAACTACCTTCTACGGCAAGGGCACTCACAGGACTTAGTGAAACAATACAAACTAATCCATATAGATACATAAATCATTGACATCTCCCTCGGGCCGGCCTAAATTAGCCTTGAGGGGTTCTCTTTTTAAACCAGTAGCACAGTTTTTAGACCATCATTTGAGACTTTTGTGAAGACATTTTAAAGGACAGTAGTGACCTCGTTGGTGTTTAAAAAATTTAAGGGTCATCTGGCAGAGGTTTTATTGGTGACTTGTAATATCAACAGTCTATATGCTGTATATCCCAATCAGAGGGTGTACAATATGTAAGGAGGTCCTCCAGAGAGGGCCATACAAAGGGCACCAGTGGAATTTGTTTCTGACCTCTTAAGAATAATTATTTTAGGTTTGAAAATTCCTATTACCAGCAAATAGGGGGGACTGCCATGGGCTCCAAGTGGGCGCCATCATTCCCAATTTATATATGCAATGGTTTGAAGCAACCCATCTATTGCCGTTCTTAGGAGATCAGATTATTTTGTACAAAAAAATATATTGACGATGTCTTTTTTTATGGCGGGGCGCCACCCTTGGGGTCCAGGCAGGTATCGACCATCTGAATCAGTTAAATTATTAAGTTGAGTCTGCAGTCTGATAAAAAATCCTTAGAGTTTTTAGATTTTAGATTTTCATCAAACAACGAGTTGGCAAGGGTTATGACAAACATGAGTTGGGTATTCAATGACTAAAGCACGGCGCCACTTTATTATGCAGAACCAAAGTACCAATGAGACGGCAGGGGTGTCAAAACAACGGAGTAGTAATCTTGTGACATGCACCATGGATTACACACCTTCAAGTTGGTATTTCACAAACGTTTACAGACATTGGGATTTTAATCAAGGGGGATAGGTCCCTCCCATTTCAGTACACGGATATCAGAGTGGCATATAAAGGGCACCCAATCTTCACAATTGGTTGTGCAAAACCGATATTAAGATTCAAGAAAACAAGCCACTGTCACGAACTTACCTGCCGCTCCGGTCCCGGTGTCCTCCTGGACCCGGGGCCCGATAGTAGGTTAGCTACCCCTGGCTCCTTGTACTCACCTGCCTTGGATCCTGCTCCTCTCCTGCTACAACTACTTACCTTTCCGCCCAGAGACTACCACCTACCTTGCCTGCTCCTGTGACCACTTACCTAACCTGTTTCCTGTCTTACCTTGGCTTGTTCCTTGTATTCAGCCTACAGTTCCAGCAGCCTCCTTGTTCCAGCATTCAGCCTATAGTTCCCAAGCAGCACCTTGTTCCAGCATCCAGCCTACAGTTCCAGCAGCTCCTTGTTCCAGTATTCAGCCTACAGTTCCCAGCAGCACCTTGTTCCAGCATCCAGCCTACATTCCAGCAGCTCCTGTTCCAGTATTCAGCCTTCATTCCCGAGAGCACCTTGTTCCGTTCCCAGCCTACAGTTCCCAGAGCACCTTGTTCCAGTAACCTGCCTACAGTTCCCAGCAGCACCCTTGTTCCAGAATCCAGACTTCTGTTCCCCCAGCCACTGTGTCCCTGCATTTTCCGGAACATCCGCCTCTCCAAAGCGTACTTGTAAGTACCCTGGCCGCCCGTCATTTATACAGTACTATCGGGCCATGGAAACGCCTGAGGGGGCTATGGCAGAGTTGAGTAAACTCTCCAAACTAACTCGTCCAAATGCCTGGACATCTTTGAACACCATCAGGGCCAGTGCTCAGTTCATGGATATGTCACGGACTTACCTCCGCCGCCCGGTCCCGCGCCGCTCGGCACTGTCCGCTTGGGCGGCGTCGCGGACGTCATGACGTGACGACGCCGACCCGCCGGGCGCCGAGGTTTGAAAAGCCGGCGTCCTCCAGGACCCGGCGCCCGATAGGAGCATAGCTCACCCCTGGCTCCTTACTCACCTGCTTGGATCCTGGCTCCTTACCTGTATCCTGTACTTACCTTACCTGTATCCAGTACTTACCTTGCCTGCCTCCAAGACCCACCTTACCTGATGCTGTACTTACCTGCCGTAATCCAGTACTTACCAGCCAGTATCCTGTACTTACCTTGCCAGTATCCCGTACTTACCTTGCCTGCCTCCAGTGACCACCTTGCCAGTGTCCAATACTTACCTTGCCAGTATCCGTACCTACCTTGCCGTCTCCAGTGGACTACCTTGCCTGTATCCAGTTTCCCGTCTACTCACCTCATCTGTATCCAGTTAACTACCTCCTGTATCGGTATCCAGCCTTCAGTTCTCCAGCAGCACCTTGCTCTGTTTCCAGCCTACAATTCCAGCAGCCTCTGTATCCTGCACCTTCTGGACTTATCAGCCTCCTCCTAAAGCGTAATGTGAGTACCAGGCCGTCCGCCATTTGTTCAGTACATCGGCATGGAATCGCCTGAGGGGGCTATGGCCGAGTTGAATAAGACTCTTCAAGCTTTGTCCAACGCATGGACCTTTGTCGAACACTCCACCAGGGCCAGTTGGCTCAGTTCATGATTCCTAGCTGTCCGCTACCCCAGCTGCTGGCCGCTGCTCCAGGTTCTACGCCACCTCCTTCGATAAGCCGATCCCGGTGATCCTGCTCTTCGGACGAGAACCCGCATACCTCCACCCTCGCATTTGATGTGATGCCCAGCCTGCCGTGGGTTCATTAATCAGTGCAGAATCCAATTCGAACTTCAACACCATCTCATTTTGTTCAGATCGTGCAAAGGTGGTGTACCTCATCGCCTTGTTGAGGGTAATGCGCTGGCCTGGGCTTCTCCTTTATGGGAAGAGACGATCCTCTGGTCTATAATGTGCTGACTTCCGAGTATGTTTCGCAAGGTCTTCGATTCTCCGGGAAGAACCTCTGCTGCCTCCCTCCCGTTTGATGCAGCTCCGCCAAGGGTCACGTTCCGTGGGTCATATCTATTGAATTTCGTACCCTTGCTGCGGAGGACTTCTTGGAACAATGAGGGCACTTACTGCACTGCCTTCTTGCAGGACGCTCTTGACCGCGCTCAAGACGAATTAGTCTCTAGGGAATTTACCTGTCCCATTGGAGGACTTGATTTCACATGCATACAATTGATACACCGCTTCCGTGAACGGCAGGCGAAAGGTCTGCAGCTCGTTCACCTCCCTAAGCCTTTCCTAGGCCTGCCAGCACCCCTTTCCCGCAACCCATACCTCGGTGTGTAGAGCGATGCAATTGCGGCACTCATTTATCCATACAATACAGAATTGTGGAGCACTCACATTAGGCTAATTTACACTACATTTTAGTGGAAGTGCTACTGATCT
Organism: Hymenochirus boettgeri; assembly: GCA_019447015.1. Classification (NCBI taxonomy): domain Eukaryota; kingdom Metazoa; phylum Chordata; class Amphibia; order Anura; family Pipidae; genus Hymenochirus; species Hymenochirus boettgeri. The sequence goes on along the minus strand of CM033470.1, from coordinate 103,398,339 downwards.
GTCCAACATTTTATCAAACATAGAAAGACTATCAATGCACATTCCAGGCCCCATACAATACTCATATATCTGCGCACTGGCATACTTTATAACAAAGGGTTTTAGTATACATACTGTGATCACCATGAATGAAAGCCTTCCAACCACGTCAAGTACCCCAGTCTGGAAAGGTCCTAACGTCTACCCTTTTCAATTTCTTTTACTTCAACTAACGATTAGCACTTTTGCATTCTCATCTACACACTGGATCCATTAACAGGCTGTCTCCCTTCCCCCTCAGCCTTTGGCTTTTTAAATGAGGGAGAGGCCATCAGTGCTTTATATTAAAGGCAGAGGATCCTCCCATTAAGGGCGTGTTGGGGGTGCTATTATTTATCCCCTGAGGAAAAAATCACAACGCCGACTCCCATGGACTTTGTCTCTATTGTGCTGGGCAAGGGCACTTTGTAAGAATATTGTCCCCAGAAGTCGGGAAAACTCCATGACCTAGAATTAAGGAGGAGCCCTTCCTACGTTAACATTAAGTCTCCTGCCAACTGAACCACGAACTCTTTCTACCAGCACTACACCTGTAATGTAAAACTTTTTCCTCCCAGGCCTTGTCGATTCTGGTGCCCGCTGGACAAACTTCATCATTCTACCTATGCAGCACAATTTGGCTTCCTCTCCTTCCCTTGCGCAACCCCCTTCGATTCCGCTATTGACACATCATACCCGTTGGCTTCAGAATTCATCTCCAAATCCACCACGAATCCCTATTCCGCTTGGCATATTTCACCAAGAACACTTTTATCTTTTCTTGTCATCCACGCCCTTCTGCGTCCCCTAATTCTCGGACTTCCATGGCTCAGACTTCACAACCCTGTTATAGATTGGTCTAACATGAACTTGGAGCCCTGCTGTTTACAAAAATTGCCTTTCTACTCATTGCTCATCATTACCTTATACCTGTGGAAAATAAATCAGAGAAAAACGCCCCTGAATGCTATCATGCTTTCTCTGAAGTGTTCGTGAAAAAACGAGCGCTGATAAGCTACCACCGCACCGTTCCTACGATTGCCCCATCGACCTTCTTTCTGGTACTATTGCCTCCCTCAGGGACGCACATACCCACTGTCTCCCTCATAAACTCTAGCCATGAAAGAGTACATTACGGAACATTTTCTAGGGTTTCAATACGGCCTCCACTTCCCCCTGCGGGAGCTGTTCTTTTTTGTTGAAAAAAAGACGAGGTTTACGCCCCTCATCGACTACCTGGGGTTACATACAAATCACTTATAAAGATCTGTATCCGCGCACCTACCATCCTGCTGTCTGTTTGACCAGATAAAGGGACAAAATTTTACTAAACTAGATCTTCGGGGGGCCATACACATCTGAATCCGTATACGCCAAGTTGAACGAATGGAAGAACCGCCTTTAATACTATGGGACGGTCATCTACGAATATCTCGTAAGTGCACCTTACGGCCCTTTGTTAATTGCTCCACGGTGTTCCAAGAATTCGTCAACGACATATTCCGGTATATGTTGGGTTATCTCTGTAGTAGTGTATCTCGATGACATTTTAATCTTTTCTCAAGATCTGGCCACCTCACAACACCATTCCGCTCCATGTTAACATGTGTTGCTACTTCTGAGAGAGAATAGCCTATATCGCCAAAACTGGAAAAGTGTCCTGTTTTGTCGGAGATGCATGATTGGGTGTCAGGACTAAGCGTGGGGGTGGAAACATTTATTTGCGTATCACGGCATACAGATTAATTAAAACAAATTAGCTGATGACTTCTCCAGGGAAATAGTATAGAGGGAGAACAGCAGGGGTCCAAGAACAGAACCCCAACATTAAGAAGAATTGGAGAGGATGTTTTATTATCATATGGCACAGAGTAGGTTCTGTTCGAGAGGTAGGATCATAGCCAGGATGCCGCTTCATTCCGGATGCCCAAGGAGTGAAGAATTTGCATTAGGAGGGAATGATCAACTGTGTCGAAAGCAGAGGAGAGGTCGAGAAGGATGAGGATAGAAAGGTGGCCTTTGGCTTTGGCAGCCTGAAGGTCATTCACGAATTTGCACAGGGCTGTCTCCATGGAGTGCCCAGGACGAAACCCTGATTGCAAGGTGTCCTAAGTTATGAAAATTAAGATAATGAGTTATACGGGAAAAGACAAGACATTCCAGTAGCTTGGAGGCTACTTGGAGAGACCGGGCCCTAGTTAGCAAGACAATTAGGGTAAAGGGAGGCTTTTTTGATTATGGGTTTTACGTGGGCGTGTTTAAAGGAGGAAGAGAAAATACCAGATGACAAGGAGGCATTGAATATGTGGGTTAGTATAGGGGTGACTGCCTGATTACAGTGCTTCATTAGTAAAGAGTGAGGGGACATCTAGTGAGCGGACATGACCAAAGCAGAGGCGAGACCTCTGACTGGGTAACGGGACTGCCAGTACCAGTAAAACATCATAACTTGTGTTTTACTGGTACTGACAATTTAATTGCTGCTGTACTGGTTTACTGTTATGAACTGGTGCTGCACTGGTAATTGAACTGGTGCTGGGGAGAGTAGACATCAGGACAGGTAGCAATCCTAAGCAGAAAGTGGTCACTGGGAGCCACATTCGATCCCCACATTCAAGCCCTGGGAATTGCTCTAAATCTGACCCCCCCAACCATGAATCACAGCACTGCAACATTCAACCAAGCTGTAAACCTACCCAAACATCATGTGGATCACACAAACCAACCTCATACTGTAGTTGAGTACCCAACCCAATATCGGCCTCTACTGGATCCTATTCTGTAATACATATATATGCTTATGATAGAAAAGGGAAGAGCTTAACCCTATAGTTAAAAAGTAACCAATTGGATGTCCAACTATGCTCCTTCTCCATCCAGAAGAATAGGGCACTATTTTACCCCCATCCTGACTGTTCTCCAGACTCCTCTATACATATATATAGTCTTAAAGGGGAACTGAATTTAGGTAAATTGATAGGAATTGCTCCCCTAAGAATTTTGCAATTTATTTCCATTGTTTTGAAGATACTTAAATTTTTGTGTGTGATATGGCAGCAGCATCACCAGGTCCCCTGCGCTTCCTGCTCTGAAACTGTCAGTCAATCTGTCCTTTGTCTCCTCCTCCCCTTTGCAGCCCCCCTGGTCCCTCCCACTCATGGAGCCCATGGTCCCTCCAGTTGCAGGCCCCCCATTATCTTACAGCCCCATGTGACCCCGCCCACTCATGGGTGTCTTGGCCCCGCCCACTCGCAGGTGCCGTTACCTTGCCCACTCGTGGGTATCTAAGCCCCGCCCACTCGCGGGTGCCGTGGGTTACTCAGAACCCCCCCAGAAAACTCTGTGGAATCAGCCTTTTCAGGCAGAGTGAGAACTCAGCCTGAAAAGGCTGTTTTCACACAGTGAAAGAGAAGGGCTGTAGATTCCCTTACCTTCTCTGTCAGGACTTCACACAGCAGAGAGGAGGAGCGACTTCCTGTCTCCCTCACACACTGAGGGAGTCTGAGGCTGTGCTCACTGGCGGCACTGTGCAGGAGAAGCCTCAGGAATGTAACAAGTCAGCCTCCCACCCATTAACTTTCTGGTCAGTCATTTCTGTATATCTTGGGCTGTGGAGCACGTAGAGAGGTGGTTTATGGCTCGTTTTAAAGGTAGGAAACTGGCCTTTCATTTAAACTTAACTTGTTTGGAGACCACAGTTCCCCTTTAAGTTAAGTACATCTGTACTGTATGCAGTATGTGACGGACACATTACAACCCTCAGCCCAGGGGCGCTCTGAGCACACTTAGTTTACTGTGACAAACCCCAAAACCCGACTGAGAGTTGCCCATCACTCATATAAATTTACCATGTACTACCAGTAACCGCTACCATGTGTGTTACAGGTACACAAACCTACCCAGCATGCACAGCTATAAAGTTAAACAAATAATAATGACTGTTCATTAACTACTAACTATGTTCAGGCAGGAATATAAAAGCATACAATAAAATATAATATACTGGTAAACGTATCTCAGGGGCAGAGTTCCTAGTTCTAATTAGAGCAATCAGAGATTCAGCTAACGATTTAAATATCATTTAATAACAACCAAAACAGTGTAAACAATAAACTACAAAAATATATAACAGACAAAAACACAACACAAGCAACATTATAAATAAAATGGGATGAAAAAGTGAAAATAATACTTCATTTCAGTCCTTAATGAAGTAGATCAGTGAGAGATGGAGTCCAGCATTACCATCAATAAAAATAACTCTTATTGGTCCAAATTTAGATAGTAAGGGAGAGCTCCTTCTTTGAATTTCAGGGGTGTAACCAGTTACCCCCACCCAATCACTGAAAGGGGTGGGTTGAGCAAGAGGAGTGTAATACACTCCAGGTAGTCTTCCAGACACACCCACAGCCAGAGTCTGAAGTTTGTTTAGCACCTAAGCCAGGGGTGGGCAATTAAATTTCACAGGGGGCTTCATGAGAAACATGGACTGTCATGAAGGGCTGTTTCATTTGATGCTTTATTAGCTGCAATTTTTAATAGAAGGTGTGTGATATTTTGGATCCATTCCATCAAATTCAATGAATCAGTTGATCACGCCAATAAACATAATAAAATTAATTAATTAGGTATCCAGCCTGAGACAATCAATTACTATTATTTTTTATCTCAGAAAAATGTTTTTGGGTACAGCTTTTGGGTACTAGCAGGGAGCAAGTCTGGGGCAGCCAACAGGCCACATGTGGCCCCTGGGCCTTACTTTGCCCAGGTCTGACCTAAGCTATACGAAGACTGCAATGGACGACTAGGGCCACAGGATGTCCTTTCATCCTGCTAACTATATATATAACGAAGTTGTATCCATATTAACCAGAAATACAAAAAACATTGTACAGACAGTAAATAATACATTGAAGAGACAGGGTAAGTAGAACATCATATACTGTGCAATAATACAGATAACAGAAATGTTGCCATATAAATATATATTAATCACATGACACAGCATGACACAGTTCACTTCACATGCTCTCTAGTGCACAGCAGGTCGAAACAAGGAAACTAAAGCCTATTCTGCCCCCTTCTCCCTAATAGCTGACAGACAATCATATTACAGCATAGATAACCACTACTGATGCCACAGATCTCGTTGCAGCAGATTCTGCCTCTCAGACACAGAATAGAGTTTTTAATGTACAATTGTGCTTGAAGCCCCCATACATTCATTTGCATTGCATAGAAAAAACAAAAATAATATTTGCAAATTATTTCCTATCTGTTAATTTGTGGGCTGTGTGTTTTTTAAAGTAGAGCAGTAGTCTACTAACACACCAGAGCAAACACAATAAAAACCAGGTACATTTAGAAACTTTCAGGGAGATTCAATAAAAGTTCTTATCGTTAAAATGGTGCTACTTTTGCCCCAACCAAACAGATATTATTTAACATTTGAAAGCTAACATCTGATTGGTTGGGGCACAATTAGCACCATTTTTAACAATAAGAACATTTATTGAATAACCCTGTTTATCTTTTGTTTGTTGAACCGATCGTTAAAGGACAACTATACTCACCTCACCCTCGCTCTTCTTCCTCCATAGCTGCATAGTACCCAGGGTGAGGACCTAAAATCGCTAAGTCCTCACCCTGGGTACTTTCCCTAACTCCTGCACTACTTACCACAAATCTGCTTCGCTGATCGCTCCATTCCTCCGCACTTCCTGCTTCACTGACAGATCGCGAGGCAGCCAATAGGAAGATACGCTCTGCAAGGAGGCGTGTCTTCCAATTGGCTGCCTCGCGACTGTCACTGAAAGTAGAAGAGTGGTGAACAGTGTGGATCGGCGAAGAAGATTTGCGGTAAGTAGTGCAGGAGTTAGGGAAAGTACCCAGGGTTAGGACTTAGCGATTTTAGGTCCTCACCCTGGGTACTATGCTGCAGTGGATCGGGGAAAAGGTGAGTATAATTGTCCTTTAAAAGCACGGTATTGCTAAAAAGCGACCTTCCACGACCAATGAATCTGGACAGCACCCAGTACAATTGTAAAAGTATGAATGTCATTTCACTTTTTTTAATACATTGCATTAAAACTGAATAATACAATTAAGGTTACAGTATTAGTATTAGTAATAGAGATAGAACAGTTTCCTTGGATCCTCAACACAGATGTGATACATTACTTACTGATATATTTATCAATGGAATCAGAAATGTGAATTACCACGTGTTTATAGTGGACAATAATGATGTGGATTTAAAGTATCTACCCCTATCGGTAATATATGACAGTATTGTTATATTACAACCACAGCTATAAAATTCTGACAATGGACCATATTACAGTGCAGTATTCTTTTCAGCACTGTTGGTATTTTACAGCCACAGTGCAACGTAAAGAGGCCATTACAAAACATTATATTTCTCAGTCCAGTAATACAAATACAAGCCAAAATAATAATCTCCAGTAATATTATTTATAAAGACTGGACTCATCCCTACATAAATAGCCACACCACCCTTTCATAAGTTCAAATGCCTTTGCCCATACTTAAATATCTTTCGTAATGGTGTTTTATAATGTCCCATACATTACAGAGGGTGCCCAAGTACAATAATAATAATGTTTTGTGTTATGCAACTATAACAAGATATCAATTCAGTAATACAAACACAAGTTCCAAACAGCAATACAGTCAGCCTGTTCTTCTATAATAAATGTATCCAAAGGCACACAAACACAATGATATTAATAAAGACTGTCCCTTTACACAAGTTCTTTCCAAATGTCAGATTCCCATCGATGGTCTCCTTATGCTGCTGATTCCCAATACTGAACCCCACTGAAGACTCCAAAAGATTCCCATTGCTGATCCCCTTCCACTGAAGAACCCAAAAGGTTTCCATTGCTGATCCTCTTCTTCTGAAGATGCAAACAGATTCATATTGTTGATCCCCTGCAGATTCCAAGAGATTTCCAGTAGCAATCATCTTCCCCTGCAGATTGCCATTGCCAATCCCCTTACCTTACAGATTCCAAAAGATTACCATTGCTGGAACCCCTTCTCCTGTTGATTCCCATTGTTAATCCCACTCCCACTGAAGAATCCAATAGCTGATCCCCTTCCCCTAAATATTCAAACAGATTCATATTAGATCCCTTGCAGATTCCAAGAGATTTCCATTATCGATCCTCTTCTCCTGCAAATTCCCATTGCCTATCCCCTTCCCCTTTCTCTGAAGACAAGTTCCCAACTTCCTATTGTCAATCCCCTGCAGATTTCATTCATTTCTATTGATTTCTGAGAGGTAGACACTCAAATTAATAAAGCTTTGTGCAGCTTTTCAAGCCAAAGTCAAAGTTTATATCTGTACTTTATCTTTCTAGGTTTCTTATGCACAGATTTAGGACATAGGGATTTATTTAACAGTTTTGTTAGTTTTATAGTGAATCAAATGTTAGGCTTTTTTTTTACTAGTCTACTGCAGTTAGATAACTCTGATTGGTTGATGCACAGGAGCACAGAGAAACTTGCTCTTATTATAAATTATTTTTGTGTCTGAGAATGATGAAACAGATGAGCTTGTTATTTATTTCAAGGTTTTATTTTAAATATCTGTTAATCTAATTCTTGTTTCGCTTCATCTTTTATTAAAACTTTACTGGCCTAGACAGGAAGAGCATCTGTTGTCTGAATACATTTAATAAAAATGTAATTAATAGATTTGAGGTCTTGGTGCTGTAAGTACCTTGGGGAAGGGTTATTCATTATTGAGTAACGGTCTATTGATGATTATAGATATGATGGATTTTGTGGCATAACCCAGCATTCTATGTTTGATGAACCTTGATGTGGCATATTTCTGAGAGCTGCTTTATTTGCAATAGCCCAAGGCACCTGGAATGTGCATACTGCAGAGGAAGACTGGGCCAGTGCTACTGACTGACTGATTGAGCATAATTACTGATACACATGATAATGATAAAGTGAGTACCAATATAAATAATATATCCTGAGTAAGAAAGGGGCCTGCCTGCATTAAATTTTATAAAACTAATGTGTGACTTACCAAGTGGTTACTACAAAAATCTAACAGTGCAACATAAGGAAAGTGATTAATATAAAAGAAAGATATTTTTCCCAGTGGAAGTAGATTATTAAAGAAACTTTTCTTGATACCTTGTAATATATTTAGCTTCCCTGTTGCACCCTTGGTAAAGGGAACAATGCCTTATCTGATCCATCTCGTAGGGGCAGGGCTGATAAAGAAGTTACAGAACTCAAAGAAAATTACTGTAGCAACATAAATGTAACTTTTCTGTTATATCTTTAATACACAGTTGATAAATTAGTTACTTGCACTATAAGGCAAAAAAAAGCTTTCAGTTTATTGAGTAGATGCCCTAACTAGCTCATAAGATAAAGAAGAGCAAGTAATCTGTTATGGCTCCAGTCCTGCCTTAATCAGAGGATCTGCTTGTAGGCGCGCATCGACGTTCACGCGCGGTCGCGGGCATCATGGTTAGGCTGGGTCCTTTTGTGCTCCCGCACGATTATTGCCACACAGGTGCGGGGATGCGCGCCTACAAGCAGATCCTCTGGTTAGTGGTGGGTGTGGAATGATGATGTAATCAGTTCTACTTAAGCCCTCCCTGCCTTTCAGCCCTTTCTGCCAGTTCAGTGTTTATCACTCAGTTCCTAAGCCTTGTTTGTTGGAGTTCTAAAGATCTGTTTGTTTCCTGCTTTGTATCATTCACCATTGCAGTTTGTATATCCAGTGCCTGTTTAATCAACTCACCTACTGTTACCTGTTCAGACTCATCATCCACCATGCAGTTTGTATATACAGTTACTCAGAAGATTTCCGCCATTCAAGAGTGGCCTGCTCCATCTACTCGTAAACAGGTTAAAAAAATATATCGGATTTGCTAACTTTTACTGTAGATTCATTAAAGACTTTTCTACCATCATTCTTCCTTTGACTCAACTGACTAGAACTCTTATTCCCTTTTGTTGGACCGATTCAGCTCAATTTGCCTTTGAACAATTGAAGACGCTTCGCTTCAGCTCCTGTTTTATTTAGAAGTCGATGCATCTGAGCCCTAGGAGCAACACTGTCACAATGGGTCAGCCCCAAGTCTTAACTTCATCCTTTTGCTTTTTTTTTTCGAGAAAACATTCAGTTTCTGAAAGAAACTATGATGTAGGAGATCGGGAGTTACGGATCCGACGGTATCGGGGCTTTATCGTTACTGTGTGACCAGCTTTACTTTTACATACTAATGTTTGCAAAAACCATTAAAAAGCTTTTTTATTATTATTATTATTATTATTATTGATTTATATACAGTAGGCCCAACATCTTCCGTGGCGCTTTACAAACACACATAGTCATACATTACATACAGGGTAATACTTATACAAAGCTTCCATCCAGTCCTCCTTTAAATATCTTCTTTCCCAGGATGGGTTCATTTATCACAAGAATTTGTTCTTGAATCAGTGAGTCTTCTGTGCTAACTTATTTTCATAATCATCCTCTTTGGGTTCCATAAGACTTTTGAACTGTTACGAATGTCCCAGCATGCTTAAAGGGCATGTCCACCCTTAATATAAACTTTTGTCATATAATAGAATAACTTCCCCCAGCCCCAACTACTATAAAACAAATTTAAGAAAGTGACCAGATCTTTACTTACCTTCCCTCTCTCCTCTGATGCCCGGCCCGGCCTTCTGCTAGCAAGACTCTGCAAGCAGGGGGCGGGACCGGCAGCCGCGTCCGTGATGGGCTGAGAGGCAGCCAATCACGGACGAGGCTGCCGGTTTCTCAGAATGCCAGTGGAGAGAGGGAAGGTAAGTAGAGTTCTGGGGACTTTCTTAAAATTATTTTTTTGCGGTTGGGGCTGGGGGAACATATTCTATTATATGGGCAAGGGGTTTTATGTTAGGGGGAGGGATCGCAAAACGGGAGGGAGAGGGAGGGAGAGGGAGGGGGAGGGAGGGGGAGAAGGGCTGCAGTACGCATGCCAAACTTCTCCCGGAGGCCAGATAGGAGGCAGAGTCCTATATGGACTCTGCTATCCTCCTGGTGGGCAGTTTTGCGGACTTTGGGGGGGGGGACTACAGGAGAACCTTATGGAGCTGGGATGTGAGGTAAGGATTTTACTACACTACATGGTGGGACCATTAGTGGGGGGATTATAGTTTTGGGGGTGGACATGCCCTTTAAAGACTGTAAAAGATTAATTCTTTCCTGTACAACCTGTGCTATATGTAAAACACCCAAACAAAGACCATATGGATTGTTGTGTCCTCTGCCTCTCCCTAGCTGACCTTGGGGCATGATAAGTATGGATTTCTTTGTCAAACTACCCAAGTCCAAGGGATTTAATACAATCTTTGTGGTGGTTGACCGGCTAACTAAAATGGCTCATTTTATTCCACTAAAAGAAGTCCCTTCAGCAGCAGTAATAGCTGAGGTCTTCATCAGAGACATTGTTAGGTTGCATGGAGTGCCTAAAGATATTGTATTGGATAGAGGGGTAGAATTCACCTCTAGGTTTTGGAAGGAACTATGTAGATCCTTACAGATGCACAACTCTTTTTCTTCAGGATATCATCCACAGTCCAATGGGCAGACAGAAAAGACTAATCAAACAATCAAACAATATCTTTGTTGTTATTTGTCTGCCTCTCAGGAGGATTGGGCTTCCTTTTTCACCACTGGCCAAGTTCGCATACAATAATGCGATATATTCTTCTATCAAATGTTCACCATTACGTGCAAATTATGGTTATAACCCAACCTTCCTTTCTGACTTTTTAAATCAAAAAGTGAGAAAACTGAAAAAAATAATAATAACCATATCTAAATAATTGGGCACAAGCAACCAGATAATATATTTCATAGGAACAAAGAGCAATATTAAGGTACAATGCATGTAATTTGGTCTAAGAGGTACTTGTAAGCAGGGTAATAGCAACCTGTATGGAGTTTTTTTTAATTATTATTATTACTAATTTATAATATCATCTTATGTGGCGCTTTACAAAAAGCAAAGATACAAACTATAAGTACATACAAGTTACAAGTAATGCATAATAACAGTCATGCAGCACTGAAAATGTGACAGAGTGGTGTGTCAATATATAATAATACCAAGAACCAATAGGAAAGAGTGCCCTGCCAAACATGGTTACTGTCTAAAGGCAGATGAGAATGAAATAGAAGATGAAGAGATTCAGTAGGCTGTATAAACATTGCCAACAGAGTTCTGACAGAGTGGCAGAGGGCAGAGGGTGGGGCCATACTGGAAACAATTCCTGGACTAGTGTCCTAGGTCTGATGGTATGCTTGCATGAAGAGATGTGTTTTTAGGATTGCATTTATAGACCTTGATGGATGGTGTGAGGTTTAACTTTGGATAGTATCAGTGATGATTGAGGGCAGGGGCATGTTATGTTTAGGGGCTGCTAAACAGCTGGCTTTGATAGCCCAAAAAGAAAAGATCCCCCTAGAGGGAAATACCCCTTTTCAGGGTTATTGATGGATTGTGTATTAGGGAGAAACAAACAAAAAAAATATGCAAACTCTTCTTTAAATGGTTTTGTTTTTCAATGTGTGTCTATAATCACTGCTGCAATACAAGAAAAGTTATAGTTCCCGAAAGAAGCACAAAAATAGAAAATTAAATTGTTTCTCAAGACATTCAGTACTATATTCAAGCAATTTCTAATTAACTTTAACTGTCTATAAAGATTGCCATTATAAAGACGCTGTATTGTTAATTGGCAAATCATGAGCTTGTCTTGGCCACAGTATGTGTTTTGCTACAGGATGAGGCTGTGAAATCTCTTGTTGATATTGAGATGTTTTCGGGCAAAGGTTTTTTTATGTTTAAGCATTTGGGTACAAAGAAACAAAGAAAGTAAAAACACATCCTATGCTAGAATGGTCTAACAGAACCATAGTGTTCCTAACTGTAATGCAGCAAACCTTCCAACCTGCCGGCCAGGACATGGGTGGTGTCTATTCTCCCACCCAGTTCTACACCCAGCCAATGAAACTCTGCCATTGGAGTGCTCAGACAAGCCCCTGATGCTATTTATCAACCACTTTATTAAATTAAATACCATTTCCCACAGAAAAAGAATATACTGTGGTGTAACTCTAGGGCATATTTTTACCTCTATTATTCAATAAACAAACATTTAAACTGTCACTTGCATCAAATTTGAAATAAAATGATTAAATTAATTAGATTTGTCATATTGACAAATGCTGTAGTCCATAATACACATACCAATAGCTCTCTAAAATCAGCTGTCTCTAAATGTACTCAAGAAATGTAATTTCTTGAGAAAACAGATAATCCGGTCTGCCTTCTTGCAAACAGGCTTCTTCCCTATTCAAACTGTTTCCCTGAACTTAGGCTAGACTTGCCATTTTTTTAAAGACAGCTGAACCCACGGGAGCATTTGCTCAGGGTGCGACCCTACGGAACACTTGAAAGGTGGCAGTTTAAAAAATCCTGCTTCCTGCAATACCGCATTTCACCACTAGTCCACCAGTCAGTGGTGACTGGGCTTAAAATAATTTGGTAAACTTATTGAACTAATTGCTTTTATTTATCCAGGGTTTAGCAAGCTGTTTGTAGCAGCAACCTTATGGAGGTAGCCAATATGCAATTAGAATTGTTTGAGCACTAGAATTCTATTTTTTGTATGTATTATATTTTTGGTCTCTAGTTGCACTTTAAAGGGGAACTGTGGTCTTCCATTTTGTATGTGCCTTATGGAGGCAGCCATTGATCACCTGATCATCTGACCGCTGCCTTGGTTTAGGGTTGGAGCATGCTCACTGCTGTCTTTTCTGCTGGGAAATTCTAATTAACATACCAGAAATGCAAAATCAAATTATAATTCCCCACAAGTCTCTTTACCCTTATTTGCATAATGAGCAAGGGAGTTGTGGGGAAAACTCTCCCTAATTTGCTTGACTCCTTGTAAATCTTATTTTTCAAAGCCCAGCATGAATAAAAGCTATATGTTTACACATGAATACTAAATATATATATATATAGGCAGTGGTATACAATATATTTGAGTGATTTTATAAATATATATATAGGAATTTGACCAGAAAAATAATAAAATCAGTTTCCAAGTTCATTAATTAAAAAAATGTAAGATATAAAGATTTTTTGATAGGGCCTGCTCTAAAATAATATAAATAGAGAATTATCCAGCAGTAGTGCTGTTTTAATACTTATTAGCAAATAATGAGGATCTAAGGCTCACCAGAGCTGATGGGAGCTCGTTGAGCCTACCTAGCCAGATAAATACTAGCCCAACAGTCAACTGTTGTAGCCTTTATGCCTACATACAAGACTACAACTTATCAGTATAGCTGCTAAGCCAAACTAAGCTGCAATTTAGATCTCTTGCATTTTATAGTGTCTCCCAAACACACCTTTAAAATCTGATTGGTCTGATTTAAATCTTGAATCTGATTGGATCTTGGATATTGGACCAATCCTATACCCCACCGCTAAATCTGATTGGTCCAATACCCTCGATCCAATCAGATTCAAGATTTAAATTAGACCAATCAGATTTTAAAGGTGTGTATGGAAGATACTATAAAATGCAAGAGATCAGAATTGCAGTCTAGTGTTGGATTAGCTGCTGTACTGATAAGTTGTAGTTAGGCATAAGGGCTACAAAAGATAGCTGTTAGACTAGTATACACCTGGCTGGGTAGGCTCCATGAGCTATCTTCAGGCCTGGTAAGCCTTAGATCCTCTATATTTGGTGACAAGTATTAAAACAGCACTACTGCCATGTAGTTCTCTCTTTATGTTATGTTAGAGAAGGACTAAAAAATATTTTTTTCTTATCATTTTTTTAATTATTGGGCCAGAAATCTGTTGGGTTTTTTTTCTTGACAAATACCTTCTAAAATAGTTCAAATATATACAGGCATATTTTATAAAAGCAATCAAATATAGTGCATACCACTGCCTTTATTTAGTTTTGGTATTCATGTGTAAACATATAGCTTTTATTCATTCTGGGCTTTGAAAAATAAGATTTACAAGGAGTCAAACGAGTTAGGGAGAGTTTTCCCCACACCTCCCTTGCTCATTATGCAAATCAGGATAAAGAGACTTCTGGGGAATTATAATTTAATTTTGCATTTCTGGTATGTTAATTAGAATTTCCCAGCAGTAAAGACAGCAGTACAGGTGGCGGCCAGATGATCAGGTGATCAATGGCTGCCTCCATAAGGCACATACAAAATGGAAGACCACAGTTCCCCTTTAATATGGATGTACAAGAGACCAATTTTCTATATATTGTGTGTTACATTGAAGATTTGACCAAGCCTTCTGGGAAATTGTACTCCACCCACAGTTAGGTCATGTGCTCATTTAGCAAAGTACTTTAAACTAGAGAGTCAGCTTCAAGCATCCAGGCCACACAGGAGAACTGTCATCTTATGTAGCCAAAAAGGCAAGTACCAGTAGGTTAGGACCCAGTTAAATAAAGTAACCTTGACATGGTGACTGGGCTTAAAATAATTTGGCCAACTTATTAAACTTTTATTTATTATGCTGATATTTATCCAGGGTTTAGCAGGCTGTTTGTAGCAGCAACCTTATGGAGGTAGCCAATATGCAATTAGAATTGTTTGAGCACTAGAATTCTATTTTTTGTATGTATTATATTTTTGGTCTCTAGTTGCACTTTAATATGGATGTACAACAGCCCAATTTTCTAGATATTGCAGTCAGTGTTAAGTCAGCCCTCCAGTTCACCAGTCAGCATTAGTCAGCCCACCATACCCCCCTCCACAAGCCATGCCTATGTTCCCTGACAAAGCTACCCCTGCTTCATGTGCCCCCCTGTCTGCCTATAGGCGGCATTTAAAAGATATTTCAGGTGCTAAAATTCCTAGGAACACCCCTGGCTGAACCTCAAAACTATTTTGAATTAGAATAGAGCATTTTAATTCAAAAACATTTATTTGTGCCTCTCCTCTCATTTTGCTGTGGCTATTTCTAAATTAACTTAATTACCATGTGGGGTATGTGACATTTTTCATCATTCCAGTCTCACAAGCATACCCACTGTTTTAGCCATTGACTGTAATGTTTCTCATTCACGCCTAATCCTAAACTACTGCAGGGCCAAGTTACAGCAAGTCACTTGCCCAACAGACATCTCTAGCCAATCATATTACAGTCCAGTAAAGAAAAGATAGTTTGGAATCTTCACAAAAGAGCATGTGTCTGAGGTCAGGGATCTACTGGATAGCAAGGAATGGTAGTACCTTTTTGACTGGGGAAAAATACAGTGAAGTTGCCCTTTTATAGTAGGTCAATCTGCTATCCAATACTGTGTGCCAGCAGTTTACCCATGCCTGTGTGCCCAGCAGTTTACCCATGCATGTGTGCCCAGCAGTTTATCCATATCTGTGTGCCCAGCAACCCATATCTGTGTGCCCAGCAATTTAACCATATCTGTGTGCCCAGCAGTTTACCCATATCTGTGTGCCAAACAGTTTACCCATATATGTGTGCCAAGCAGTTTACCCATATCTATGTGCCAAGCAGTTTACCCATATCTATGTACCCAGCAGTTTACACATGCCTGTGTGTCCAGCAGTTTACCCATGCCTGTGTGCCCAGCAGTTTTATCTACATATGTGTTCCAAAGCAGTGTACTCATATCTGTGTGCCAAGCAATTTTATCCATGAGTTTTTCAGTTTTTCTACTTTTTTACCAGTTTACCAGTGTGTGCCACTATTATGAGTGCTAGTTTTCCCAAGCATTTTATGTCTCTGTGCCACCATTTTACCAGTGCCAGTTGCAATTTGTCTGTGTGCAAAGCATTTTACCAGTGCTCTTATAATAGTATGCACCGACAATCCCCATTGTCAGTGCCGCGCTCCCCCATTCCCATTGTCAGTGCCATGCTCCCCCATTCCCATTGTCAGGGCCATGCTAGCACATTGGTGTCCCCATGCCCCCCGATACCCACTGTTGGCATTATGCTTCTATCCCTATTGTCGGCACCATGCTTCTTTCTCCATTGTCAGCACCATGCTTCCATCCCCATTGTCGGCACCATGCTTCCATCTTCATTGTCAGCACCATGCTTCCATCCTTATTGTGGGTACCATGCTTCTATCCCCATTGTGTGTACCATGCTTGCATCCTTATTGTAGGCACCATGCTTCCATCCCCATTGTCGGAACCATGCTTCCATCCTTATTGTGGGCACCATGCCCCTATGCCAATTATCAGCATTTATATCAATTTAAACTTTTCAGAGGTATCCCTGTTTTAAGCTTCTTTTTGAGCGACACCCATTTTAAACCCCACCCACTTAAGCCACTGAGTTGTGGAGGCGGCACGTATGTGAATGTGGCCTTTAGTATATCGGAAAAACCGTTAGTCAAGCAACTAGATTATCAATGCTACAATTAATAGATGGCTGCACTTATATATCTAAAAATGTATTAAAAGTTCACGAAGGCAGGACATCTTTTTAATCTACACCTACATAAAACATTTCCTTGTGGGGAGGTCTAAATAGTGTGTTTGAGCTTGATAATTCACTCTATCTAACACTAACATTTGCATTTGGATGCAACATATGCCACATAGAAACTATAGGCAATATTTAAAATAATAAAAATAGCAAATGGATATGATAGCCCAAAGGATAGGTTATAACCTCCCGCATCCTACAGGATATGTGGGTGTTGTCATCACATTTGGCTAGATAACCAACCAATGAGAACACGTGCATTCTGTAGAGCACACATTCTTGTTGCTTTAATCTTTAATGCTTTAAGTTGCCAAGCAAGGAAGCAAAACCCAGGCCAGAAAGAACCAGGAGTTTTCAAAGCTTGTATAAATAATGCAATGGTATAAATAATGCATTTTAGTCTGCCTGCCTCAATGCAACTAATGCTGTTCATATACACAAAGACCTCAGAGAGGAAACCACTGGCTAATGGATAATCACTTTATTATTTGTTGAATAGCCACAGGATTTATACATACCGTAGAGCATTTGTATATATATATACTATTTGATCACTAGATGGCAGCAATTCTATATCTATGTAAGAATATGTGTATCACTGTTACACGTGTATATAAAATAATAATATAGTACTGTAATAATTTTGAAATGGACTACCATTTTAATTAAGCAGTTTCACAATGGGCTTTGAAAATGCTTCCAAAAGGAATTTACAGGTATATCTGCTTTTTTAGACTCTGTGCTGTATACTTAAAGGACAAATAAAGCCTCAGAAAACCGCTGAATTAGATGGTAATGCACCTTGATATAATAGCAGTAATCAGTATCTCACCTCTCAGTTTTGATGTTGCAGTAGATAAAATGCATCAACATGCATAAATATACATTAAGGGCTAGGCCACACTAGCGTGTTTTCGATGTGTTTGCGCATGCGTTTTCCTGATCATTGCAATCGCAGTAACACAGGTGCGATTACGCATGCGATCGTGATTTGTGTTCTGTGTTTTTTGCGCAATCGCATGCATTTTTCTATTTCTAATGAAAAATCACTTTTCCGTGCGGCCGTGGCTTAGGCCACAACGCATAAAAAAGCGATGAGTGTTTCTGTGAACTTTTGCCATGTGCTTGTGTCCGCTTGCATCTGCTTTATCGTGTGTTTGCGCTTTAGTTTCCCAGAGGATTATGGGTAAAATGCATCTTAAAAAATCACATGGCCTATTGATTTGTGTCCGCTTTTTTCATGCGCTTTCATTGACTTGCAATTTTGACAGGAACGGACCAAGAAATGTGATTGCACTTGCTAGAAAATCGCACACATTGGGGTCTACTTCCCACTATTTACATAATAAATAAAATGTCATTGTGGATTGCAAAGCACAAATAGAGCACAAACCATGGCAAAAAACGCGCTAGTGTGGCCCAGCCCTTACTCATTCTATACAGAGAACAATGTGTCTATTAATCATTGCAAGCAGTAACTTATGTTTTTTTTAAGTATCTTACTTCCTTTAATCCAAGTTTGTAAATTGCTTGTTAACAGGGATTTCATATTTCCTATCCATTCACATAACCCCACCCAAAGTGACACTCACAATATGAACTACACCCTTCAATAAATACTTAATCTATGTGACTTTTGCAGGACCATTAACTCCTACATGAAAAATCCCTCAATATACACATCTCCTGGTAGAGGCACTAATCATTGGACTTGATTGACGGGTCTACCCCGGAAGACCATGTAAAGCTTTGATCGGGCTAAATAACTCACCTACCACCAAAAATTTTAATATAAAAAATTTGATGCATTCTCCTTAAAAAAGGCCTTCATGCAATGTGCACATCTGCACAGTGCCTAAGCTGAAATAAATGTATTTGTGTGAGCTACATAAAACCATTTATTGCATCTTAGAAATTCTAAACAGTGGCATGGCCTAGACTTAACCCATGTTCTATGCATATTATTTTATTGTATTATATATATAGAGAGAGACTAATCAACACCGCACTCTGCTTCTTGAAACATCTTTATTGTCACACTGTATACATGTGCACATGTATGCAGTGGGACAATTAAGATTATTGTTTCAAGAAGCGGAGTGCGGTGTTAAATAGTGTTTTTGTATATTCGTGTCCCTTCAGCACGGGTGCATCGAACCCTGGCAAATGCCAAACTAACTTAGGTGGAGGCAGAGCAGGATTATCCACAAGGCAACCCTAGGTGACTGCCTAGGGCCCAGGAAACTTCTGGGGGCCCAGCTTCAGAAGCAGTAAAAAAATTAGAGTCTATACAATATATGTAGCAAAAAAAGGGGCCCCTAAATGATGGCCCTGCATAGGGCCCCATATGATCTTAATCCATCTCTGGGTGGAGGAGTGTGGTTAACTTTCTACAGATCTATATATAGATAAATATATCTATATATAGAGATAAAATATCTATACATAAACAGCTGGACTCGCTACCCCTCCCCTCTCCAAAAGGAAGATTTCTTAATGGGGGCAGTGGGCAGCACCAGCTTTTAGTAAAGAAGCTACCTCTCTATCTTTTTATTTCTATTTTTGTCTGTCCCTATCTCCTCACACATACACAAATCTAAAGTTCACTACCCATATATATATATATATATATATATATATATATATATATAAATACCTTTGGTAGTGGTGTCTGTACCCATATTAATAACACACACAGAAGTATAAATATCTGCCCATTTAATGGTGTCTGTACACACACCTACAGAAATATAACACACATGTAAAAATAATAATAAAAATAGTAAAAATAATATTACAGAGAGGTAAATAATAATGTTTGGTGTAACTACAAGATACCAGTTCAGTTAAAATAACTAACGCCAGGTAACCAAGTGTTTAATTAATAAATATACCACATACACAGTGATATTAATAAACGCTGCCTACTTATCCAGGTACCTCCCCCCCACCACCCACACATACACACACACTAAGTTCACTACTCATAAGTAGAATATAAACATTTTCAGGCTAATTTATGCAAGGGTACAGCGGTATTTAAAGTTAAAGAGTTAAAGTCTTGCTCACCAATTATTGCAAAAGAAAAAAATTTACGCAGAGCTATTGCTATCTCCCTGCTGGTGCTGGGCAACGGTAATAAATGCTAAGTCCACCTTAGTAATACAAATACAAGCCAAATAATAATCACCAGTAATAATATTTATAAAAACTGTACACATACCCACATAGATCATACCCCCCCCACACAATATCAAATGTCTGACCATCCATGAATATCTTTGGTAATGGTGTTTTATAACATGCACTTAAAGTACACTTAATTGTTGCAACTTAGATGATGTCATTGATTGCGTCTAAATAAAAATAGATATTTCCAACCGGGAGGGAATATTTACCCTCTGATAAAGTGTCTGACACATTTCTTGCCCTATCCTCATTATCTTCCATTTTGCCATGTTTTGTTTTCTATATACGGTAGTCTTATTAAATTGTGGTTTTATTACTGCTATTGGTGTTACATGGTGCTTTGTGATTGAGCTCACTGCATACTATGCTATTAGTTTTTGTAAAGTGTGCATAAATGCTGGTACATGTGAGTTTATATTTTGAGGCTGAGCCCCAATGCAAAAAAGTGTTGTGTGATTCTGTGTGCTTTCGCCGTGCAATTGTGACTGCGTGTATCCACGCATGCCTTTATAATTGTGTTTTACAGGGAATTATGGATAAAAATTCATCATAAAAATTGCTTGGCCTAATGCTTTGTGTCCGCTTTTTTATGTGTTTCCATAGCCTTGTTTAATGCAATTTTGACAGTTCAAAAATGGTAATTGCATGAGTTACTAAATTGCAGTGTATCACAGCGTACACAGTGTACTTCCCGTGATGTAGATTAAAAATAAAATATTATTGCGGATCGCAAATTATGACAAAATCAAGACAGTGGGACCAACGCCTGAATGCCCTTTCTTTGGCCAGTAGGGCCCGATAGGGCATAATAGCTAAAATTTATTGGACGGATTGTTTTTAAATATGGGTTGGAAGAAAAATATACATATTTGGTTAAAAAAATGAACATGCTGGTAAATTTCTGCCGTTAATAAAGGGAAAATAACTTAGGCAGGGTAAATACAGGCAAAAGTAACTATATGATAATGTAACTATATAATAATGTTATAAAGTAACTATATAATAATGAGACTGAACAGCTTTGTTTGTTTGGGTAAACCACACTCCCCTTTGTGACTATATAATAATGTAACTATACAATAATGTTATAAAGTAACTATATAATAATGAGACTGAACAGCTTTTGTTTGTTTAGCTAAAACACACTCCCCTTTGTGACTATATAATAATGTAACTATATAATAATGTATTAAAGTAACTATCTAATAATGTAACTATATAATAATGTTATAAAGTAACTATATAATAATGAGACTGAACAGCTTTGTTTGTTTGGGTAAAACACATTCCCCTTTGTGACTATATAATAATGTAACTATATAAAAATGTATTAAAGTAACTATATAATAATGTTATAAAGTAACTATATAATAATGAGACTGAACAGCTTTTGTTTGTTTGGGTAAAACACACTACCCTTTGTGACTATATAATAATGTAACTATATAATAATGTTATAAAGTAACTATATAATAATGTAACTATATAATAATGTTTTAAAGTAACTATATAATAATGAGACTGAACAGATTTGTTTGGGTAAAACACACTCACCTTTGGGACTATATAATAATGTAACTATATAATAATGTGACTATATAATAATGTAACTATATAATGTTATAAAGTAACTATATAATAATGTAACTATATAATAATGTTATAAATTAACTATATAATAATGAGACTATATAATAATGTTATAAAGTAACTATATAATAATGTTATAAAGTAACTATATAATAATAAGACTGTACAGCTTTGTGTGTTTGGGTAAAACACCTTTGTGACTTTATAATAATGTAACTATATAATAATGTTATAAAGTAACTATAAAATAATGTAACTATATAATAATGATATAAAGTAATTATATAATAATGTAACTATATAATAATGTTATAAATTAACTATATAATAATGAGACTATATAATAATATTATAAAGTAACTATATAATAATAAGACTGTACAGCTTTGTTTGTTTGGGTAAAACACACTCCCCCTTTGTGACTATATAATAATGTAACTATATAAAAATGTTATAAAGTAACTATATAATATTGTAACTATAATAATAAGTTATAAAGTACTATATAATTATGACTGAACCGCTTGCGTGTTGGGTAAAACACACTCCCCTTTGTGACTATATAATAATGTAACTATATAATAACTTTATAAATTAACTATATAATAATGAGACTATATAATAATGTTATAAAGTAACTATATAATAATATTATAAAGTAACTATATAATAATAAGACTGTACAGCTTTGTTTGTTTGGGTAAAACACACTCCCCTTTGTGACTATATAATAATGTAACTATATAATAATGTTATAAAGTAACTATATAATATGTAACTATATATAACGTATAAAGTAACTATATAATAATGAGACTGAACAGCTTTGTTTGTTTGGGAAAACACACTCCTCTTGTGACCTGCTTTCACCTAGTACCCTACACATTCTATATTTGTCTACATTCAATCCAATGACAGCCCAGTGCTACAATGGCGGATTACCAGAGAGAGGAGGAGGGGAGGATAAACGGGCCGGCCCCCCTTCTCTGGCCCTCTTTTCTCTATTGGTGGGGGCTGAACATTCCTCTGTGTCCAATCTACACACATTGCCACAGCAGAATTCTCAGTGGGTTGACTTCCTTGTTTCAATGGCGGAGGGAGACTTGTTCAGAGGAGAGTAAGAGTAAGTACTAACCCTTCACCATGTCAGGATATACAGTTTGGTGTTTGTTCACACGGTCTTTGTTATGTATGGGTGCAGCACAGCTATGCAACCAACTCACTGGATATAGGTCACTTAGAGCTGCTGCTCTGCGATCAGTTACTGTGTTGATTTGCTCCCCTTTAAAAAGCTGCTGTAGACTTATGGAAAAACGAGTTGTTTTTTTTTAGTTTTGCATGGTTTTCTGGGTATGTTTACTTTAGGTTCTAGAGCAGTAATGAACCATGGCACTCAAGATGTTTGGAAACTACAACAACCAGCATGCCTTGCAACCAAGTTGTAGTTTCTAACATATGGAGTCCCAAGGTTCGACAGCACACTAAAGGTAATGTGAGTGTCATAAGTTGGACAAATACTTAAATTGCTAAATATATACCATGTGTATGCTTTGAAAAATGGTTGATCTTGAAGCTGACTATACTATTGCCACAAGCCATGGGATTGGTCAATAAAAATGAACACATACATTCACATTTAAATACCGGTAGATATTATGTGGAGAAATTCTCCCACTGCAGCCCTGCACTCAGTTGCTATTAGTGTATATGTTTCAGGGTTAATGCATCGGTTGTAATTGAGATTCCAATTTAAAGTATAGGGAGCTATTTCCGATCATGGTATGCAGGGCCCTCCAGATGTTTAAAAACAACTCTGTGCTGGCAGTCGGTAAATGCCGAGTGTTGCAGTTGCATCTGTATCATCGCTCAAACAACCGTTCCCAATATAATGTATAGGGAAGTCATAAGGTAAATGTATTTGCGTTTCATTGCAAATTATGTAACTATAACCATAGAATGCTGCAAGTTGTAGTTCTGCAGAAGTTAAAGGATATGTACACTGGGAAATTAGTTTTTTGTTGTTTTTTTTTAAATTGCCCATTACTGGAGACTATAATTCTTCCCAACTTCCGCTGTACAATTTTTTTTTGATCTGTCCCTTATATCCAGTCTAAGACCTCTCACATTTCAGCTGTCAATCAAGTGCCTTAGTATCATAAACTTTTTTGTATAGTTTTGCTGTAGCTGGAATGGTAACAGTTGGTATGTGAACTGCGTGGTGGGAAATTCCCTCTCCAAATGCTGCCTCATAGGGATTACGGAGCATGCTTGACCTCAAAGAGAGTCAGATAGTCTGGCAGGGGGGCTGGAGGACTGAAGGACTGAGCTTAAGAAAAACAAGCACTGAAAAGAAGTCATGCAGCAATTCAAAGTTACAAATGCATCAGAGTAAGTGCTGCTTACATGTATTTATTTATAGATTAAAATGAGGCATTAAAATATTTTTTTCAGTGTAATATTCCTTTAAGCACTGCTTTGTATAAGTCTGAGTTGCATCTTTTAAGTTAGGAGACTGTAGAATATTTTATGCTATTTGCTTTATAACAACATCAGATGCTTCCCTGGTACCTTTTGCTTGGCAAAATGACAAAATGAGTCAGGGAGTGTACATTGGCAGCAAAGATGCTAAGAAGTTGGCAGTGTTTTCATAAATAGAACTGTTAGTGATCTATCTGTATAATATTCTGTAATGGAAATATACCATGGGTACATTAGGTGGTTATATATTGATTATCTTAAATGCTGAATAGTAACACAAGCTGCCTGGCTGCATGCAAGATTTGGAGCCTGCAGCAGGTATTTGACCTAATTTGTTATCAGATGTATACATAACGTGTGTGTAGTTCTTATCCAGTTTTAACTCGTGCAGAAACAGCTCAGAATAACGTCTTCTCAAACTGAAATGTGCTGATCTACTTAGCTGGAATTGCATAACCTTTACAATGCCAGAAGAATTTTCAGCAATTATCATCTGTGTTCATTTGATTTAATGAAATATGAAGTATGTTTTTTATTGTACATGAAAACAGTACTTTGCCACTATTCTAGACATTTTACAGGATTTTTGGGTTAAATACGTGAAAATAGTAAAACATTTTTAAAATGTAACTTTTTTTCTTTGTAGAAAAAGTAAGTTTACACACAAAAACCTTACAGTTTAT
The DNA here is from genome assembly GCA_019447015.1 of Hymenochirus boettgeri. Taxonomy (NCBI): domain Eukaryota; kingdom Metazoa; phylum Chordata; class Amphibia; order Anura; family Pipidae; genus Hymenochirus; species Hymenochirus boettgeri. The sequence continues at coordinate 103,373,823 of CM033470.1, read as the reverse complement.
AAAACTGGGTACACCATCCAATTTTTTGGTCTGTCTGACACAATATCTCAGTGTATTGTTCAATGGGCTGAAAAATTGGATGTCTATTGGTGAATGGACAGCCATGTACTGTTTTGTACCCATCTTAACTAAAGCTCTAAATTCTCACAAGTGCAGTGACACCCAGAAACTAGAAGTCAGCACTTTTTAGAATTTTAAACCAAATTGAAAATTTTAAGCTTTTTCTATAGCTAAGTTTACTACTAATTAAAGGGCATGTCCACCCCAAAACTATAATCCCCCCACTATTGGCTCCATTGTGTAGTGTAGTTTAATCCTTACCTTACATCCCGCTCCATCTGATTCTTCTGCTATCCCCCCCCTAAAGTCACAAAAAACCCCACCAGGAGTACTGCAGAGTCCACCAGGAGTACTGCAGAGTCCACTGCAGCCCTTCTCCCCCTACCACTCCCTCCCTCCCGATTAGGATTCCCTCCCCCTACGTAAATCATTTATACAAATATTCTGCCTGTCCCCCCATCCCAACCGCTATAGTTTTAAGTTCAGAAAGTGCCCCAATATTACTTACCTTCCCTCTTTCCTCTGCCGCACTGAACTCCCGGCGCCGGCCGCGTCTGTGATTGGCTGAGCGGCAGCCAATCACGGACGCGGCTGCCGGGAGTTCAGTGCGGCAGAGGAAAGAGGGAAGGTAAGTAATATTTGGGGCACTTTCTGAACTTAAAACTATAGCGGTTGGGGCTGGGGGACAGGGAGAATATTATATAAAAAATTTTTTTAGAAGGGTGGACATGCCCTTTAAGCATAATATTCCCAGTCAGATATTTTTAGAAACTGCAAACCTCCAGGTGTTTAGGTGTAGGAATTTAAAGGGACACTATACTAAAAAAAATTACTTTGCCTCATCTTAATCTATTATTGAATACATGTAAGTAGCACTTATTCTGATTTGTGCGTGTTGCTGCATACCTTCAATACAGCACACATTTTGTTTAGGAGCAGTATCCCCCCTCCCTCATTTAACCACTCCTACTTGCATCCGACCTGAATTTTTTCCCACAAACCAACTGTCAAGCCTGCACACAGCATACAGCATTCCAACTGTCAAAACTCTGTCACCATTCCAGCTACAGTAAAACTTTCTTTAGATATCCAATCTAAAACTTCTTATATTTCAGTGTCAATCAAGTTTTTGCTCTTAAAAAACTATCTTCTGTGAGTAGTTTTACTGTAGTTGGAATGGTGACAGAGTTTTGACAGTTGGAATGCTGTATGCTGTGTGCAGGCTTGACAGTTGGTTTGTGGAAAAAAATTCAGGTCGGATGCAAGTAGGAGTGGTTAAATGAGGGAGGGGGGATACTGCTCCTAACAAAATGTGTGCTGTATTGAAGGTATGCGCAACACGCACAAATCAGAATAAGTGCTACTTACATGTATTCAATAATAGATTAAGATGAGGCAAAGTAATTTTTTTAGTATAGTGTCCCTTTAAATTCCTACACCTAAACACCTGGAGGTTTGCAGTTTCTAAAAATATCTGACTGGAATATTATGCTTAAAGGGCATGTCCACCCTTCTAAAAAAATTTTTTATATAATATCTCCCTGCCCCAGCCCCAACCGCTATAGTTTTAAGTTCAGAAAGTGCCCAAATATTACTTACCTTCCCTCTTTCCTCCGCCGCACTGCCAGGCCCTCTGCTTGCAAGAAAATGCAAGCAGAGGGGCGGGACCGTCAGTCGCGTCTGTGATTGGCTGAGCGGCAGCCAATCACGGACGCGGCTGCCGGGAGTTCAGTGCGGCAGAGGAAAGAGGGAAGGTAAGTAATATTTGGGGCACTTTCTGAACTTAAAACTATAGCGGTTGGGGATGGGGGGAAGGCAGGAATATATGTTAAATGATTTTACGCTAGGGGGGGGAATCCTAATCGGGAGGAGTGGTAGGGGGAGAAGGGGCTGCAGTGGACTCTGCAGTACTCCTGGTGGACTCTGCAGTACTCCTGGTGGGTTTTTTTTGACTTTAGGGGGGGGATAGCAGAAGAATCAGATGGAGCTGGATGTAAGGTAAGGATTAAACTACACTACACAATGGAGCCAATAGTGGGGGATTATAGTTTTGGGGTGGACATGCCCTTTAATTTAGTAGTAAACATTAGCTATAGAAAAAGCTTAAAAATTCAATTTGGTTTAAATTCTAAAAAGTGCTGATTCTAGTTTCTGGGTGTCACTGCACTTGTGAGAATTTAGCTTTAAGATGGGTACAAAACAGTAATGGCTGTCCATTCACCAATAGACATCCAATTTTCAGCCCAATTGAACAATACACTGAGATATTGGTCAGACAGACCAAAAATGGATGGTGTGTACCCAGTTTTATAACGTAAGGTTTTTGTGTGTAAAACTTACTTTTTCTACAAAGAAAAAAAGTTACATTTTAAAATGTTTTACATTTTCACGTATTTAACCCAAAAATCCTGTAAAATGTCTAGAATAGTGGCAAAGTACTGTTTTCATGTACAATAAAAAACATACTTCATATTTCATTAAAAAATGAACACAGATGATAATTGCTGAAAATTCCTGGCATTGTAAAGGTTATGCAATTCCAGCTAAGTAGATCAGCACATTTCAGTTTGAGAAGACGTTATTCTGAGCTGTTTCTGCACGAGTTAAAACGGATAAGAACTACACACACGTTATGTATACATCTGATAACAAATTAGGTCAAATAACTGCTGCAGGCTCCAAATCTTGCATGCAGCCAGGCAGCTTGTGTTACTATTCAGCATTTAAGATAATCAATATATAACCACTATGTACCCATGGTAATTTCCATTACAGAATATTATACAGATAGATCACTAACAGTTCTATTTATGAAAAAACTGCCAACTTCTTAGCATCTTGCTGCCAATGTACACTCCCTGACTCATTTTGTCATTTTGCCAAGCAAAAGGTACCAGGGAAGCATCTGATGTTGTTATAAAGCAAATAGCATAAAATATTCTACAGTCTCCTAACTTAAAAGATGCAACTCAGACTTATACAAAGCAGTGGTTAAAGGAATATTACACATGAAAAAAATATTTTAATGCCTCATTTAATCTATAATAAATAAATGTAAGCAGCACTACTCTGATGCATTTGTAACTTTGAATTGCTGCATGACTTCTTTTCAGTGCTTGTTTTTCTTAAGCTCAGTCCTTCAGTCCTCCAGCCCCCCTGCCAGAATATCTGACTCTCTTGAGGTCAAGCATGCTCCGTAATCCCTATGAGGCAGCATTTGGAGAGGGAATTTCCCACCACGCAGTTCACATACCAACTGTTACCATTCCAGCTACAGCAAAACTATACAAAAAGTTTATGATACTAAGGCCCTTGATTGACAGCTGAAATGTGAGAGGTCTTAGACTGGATATAAGGGACAGATCAAAAAAAAATTGTACAGCGGATGTTGGGAAGAATTATAGTCTCCAGTAATGGGCAATTTAAAAAAAAACAACAAAAAACTAATTTCCCAGTGTAATATCCTTTAACTTCTGCAGAACTACAACTTGCAGCATTCTATGGTTATAGTTACATAATTTGCAATGAAACGCAAATACATTTACCTTATGACTTCCCTATACATTATATTGGGAACGGTTGTTTGAGCGATGATACAGATGCAACTGCAACACTCGGCATTTACCGACTGCCAGCACAGAGTTGTTTTTAAACATTGGAGGGCCCTGCATACCATGATCGGAAATAGCTCCCTATACTTTAAATTGGAATCTCAATTACAACCGATGCATTAACCCTGAAACATATACACTAATAGCAACAGTGCAGGGCTGCAGTGGGAGAATTCTCCACAGTATATCTACGGTATTTAAATGTGAATGTATGTGTTCATTTTATTGACCAATCCCATGGCTTGTGGCAATAGTATAGTCAGCTTCAAGATCAACCATTTTTCAAAGCATAAACATGGTATATATTTAGCAATTTAAGTATTTGTCCAACTTATGACACTCACATTACCTTTAGTGTGGTCGAACCTTGGGACTCCATATGTTAGAAACACAACTGGTTGCAAGGCATGCTGGTTGTTGTAGTTTCCAAACATTGAGTGCATGTTCATTACGCTCTAGAACCAAAGTAAACATACCCAGAAAACCATGCAAAACTAAAAAAAAAACAACTCGTTTTCCATAAGTCTACAGCAGCTTTTTAAAGGGGAGCAAATCAACACAGTAACTGATCGCAGAGCAGCAGCTCTAAGTGACCTATATCCAGTGAGTTGGTGCATAGCTGTGCTGCACCCATACATAACAAAGAACGTGTGAACAAACACCAAACTGTATATCCTGACATGGTGAAGGGTTAGTACTATCTCTTACTCTCCTCTGAACAAGTCTCCTCGCCATTGAAACAAGGAAGTCAACCCACTGAGAATTTGCTGTGGCAATGTGTGTAGATTGGACACAGAGGAATGTTCAGCCCCACCAATAGAGAAAAGAGGGCCAGAGAAGGGGGGGCCGGCCCGTTTATCCTCCCCTCCTCCTCCTCTGGTAATCCTCCAGGGTAGCAGCTGGGCTGTCATTGGATTGAATGTAGACAAATATAGAATGTGTAGGGTACTAGGATGAAAGCAGGTCACAAAGAGGAGTGTGTTTTCCCAAACAAACAAAGCTGTTCAGTCTCATTATTATATAGTTACTTTATAACGTTATTATATAGTACATTATTAATAGTTACTTTATAACATTATTATATAGTTACATTATTATATATCACAAAGGGGAGTGTGTTTTACCCAAACAAAAAAGCTGTACAGTCTTATATTATATAGTTACTTTATAATATTATTATATAGTTATTTATAACATTATTATATGTCTCATTATTATAAGTTAATTTATAAAGTTATTATATAGGTACATTATTATATAGTCACAAAGGGGAGTGTGTTTTACCCAAAACAACAAAGGGTTCAGTCTCATTATTATAGTTACTTTATAACAATTATATAGTTACAATATTATATAGTTACTTTATAACATTATTATAGTTACACATTATTATATGTCACAAAGGGGAGTGTGTTTTACCCAAACAAAAAAAGCTGTACAGTCTTATTATTATATAACTTTAAAATATTATAAGTCTCATATTATATAGTTAATTTATAACATATATATAGTTACATTATTATATAATTACTTATATCATTATATATAGTTACATTATTTATAGTTACTTTATAACATTATTATATAGTTACATTATTATAAGTCACAAGGTGTTTTACCCAAACCACAAAGCTGTACAGTCTATTATTATATAGTTACTTATACATTATTATATAGTTACTTTATAAAATTATTATAAGTCTCATTAATATAGTTAATTTATAACATTATTATATAGTACATATTATAAGTTACTTTATAACATTATATGTTACATTATTATATAGTCACATTATATATAGTTACATTATTATATAGTCCCAAAGGTGAGTGTGTTTTACCCAAACAAATCTGTTCAGTCTCATTATATATAGTTACTTTAAAATATTATATAGTTACATATTATAGTTACTTATAACATTATTATATAGTTACATTATTATATAGTCACAAAGGGTAGTGTGTTTTACCCAAACAAACAAAAGCTGTTCAGTCTCATTATTATATAGTTACTTTATAACATTATTATATAGTTACTTTAATACATTTTTTTATATAGTTACATTATTAATAGTGCACAAAGGGGAATGTGTTTTACCCAAACAAACAAGCTGTTCAGTCTATTATTATATAGTTACTTTATAACATTATATATAGTTACATTATTAGATAGTTACTTTAATACATATTATATAGTACATTATTATATAGTCACAAAGGGGAGTGTGTTTTAGCCAAACAAACAAAAGGTTCAGTTCATTATTATATAGTTACTTTATAACATTATTGTATAGTTACATTAATATAGTCACAAAGGGGAGTGTGGTTTACCCAAACAAACAAAGCTGTTCAGTCTCATTATTATATGTTACTTTATAACATTATTATATAGTTACATTATCATATAGTTACTTTTGCCTGATTTACCCTCTAGTTATTTCCCTTTATTAACGGCAGAAATTCACCGCATGTTCATTTTTTTAACCAATATGTATATTTTTCTTCCAACCCATATTTAAAAACAATCCGTCCAATAAATTTTAGCTATTATGCCCATCGGGCCCTACTGGCCAAAGAAAGGGCATTCAGGCTTGGTCCCACGTCTTGATTTTGTCATAATTTGCGATCCGCAATAATATTTTATTTTTAATCTACATCACGGGAAGTACACTGTGTACGCTGTGATACACTGCAATTTAGTAACTCATGCAATTACCATTTTTGAACTGTCAAAATTGCATTAAACAAGGCTATGGAAACACATAAAAAAGCGGACACAAAGCATTAGGCAAGCAATTTTTATGATGAATTTTTATCCATAATTCCCTGTAAACACAATTATAAAGGCAAGCGTGGATACACGCAGTCACAATTGCAGGCGAAAGCACACGAATCACACAACACTTTTTTGCATTGGGGCTCAGCCTCAAAAATAAACTCACATGTACCAGCATTTATGCACACTTTACAAAAACTAATAGCATAGTATGCAGTGAGCTCAATCACAAAGCACCATGTAACACCAATAGCAGTAATAAAACCACAATTAATAAGACTACCGTATATAGAAAACAAAACATGGCAAAATGGAAGATAATGAGGATAGGGCAGAAATGTGTCAGACACTTTATCAGAGGGTAAATATTCCCTCCCGGTTGGAAATATCTATTTTTATTTAGACGCAATCAATGACACATCTAAGTTGCAACAATTAAGTGTACTTTAAGTGCATGTTATAAAAACACCATTACCAAAGATATTCATGTATGGTCAGAAATTTGATATTGTGTGGGGGGGGTATGATCTATGTGGGTATGTGTACAGTTTTTAAAATATATTACTGGTGATTATTATTTGGCTTGTATTTGTATTACTAAGGTGGACTTAGCATTTTATTAAGTTGCCCAGCACCAGCAGGGAGATAGCAATAGCTCTGCGTAAATTTTTTTCTTTTGCAATAATTGGTGAGCAAGACTTTAACTCTTTAACTTTAAATACCGCTGACTCCTTGCATAAATTAGCCTGAAAATGTTTATATTCTACTTATGAGTAGTGAACTTAGTGTGTGTGTGTGGGGGTGGTGGGGGGAGGGGTACCTGGATAAGGTAGGCAGGTTTATTAATATCACTGTGTATGTGGTATATTTATTAATTAAACACTTGGTTACCTGGCGTTAGTATTTTAACTGAACTGGTATTTGTAGTTACACCAAAATTATTATTTACCTCTCGTAATATATTTTTTACTATTTTTATTATTTTTACATGTGTGTATATTTCGTAGGTGTGTGTACAGACACCATTAAATGGGCAGATATATACTTCTGTGTGTGTTATTAATATGGGTACAGACACCACTACCAAAGGTATTTATATATATATATAATATATATATATATATATATATATATATATATATATATATATATGGGTAGTGAACTTTAGATTTGTGTATGTGTGAGGAGATAGGGACAGACAAAAATAGAAATAAAAAGATAGAGAGGTAGCTTCTTTACTAAAAGCTGGTGCTGCCCACTGCCCCCATTAGAAAATCTTCCTTTTGGAGAGGGGAGGGGGGTAGCGAGTCCAGCTGTTTATGTATAGATATTTTCTCTATATATAGATATATTTATCTATATATAGATCTGTAGAAAGTTAACCACACTCCTCCACCCAGAGATGGATTAAGATCATATGGGGGCCTATGCAGGGCCATCTTTAGGGGCCCCTTTTTTGCTACATATATTGTATAGACTCTAATTTTTTTACTGCTTCTGAAGCTGGGCCCCAGAAGTTTCCTGGGCCCTAGGCAGTCACCTAGGGTTGCCTTGTGGATAATCCTGCTCTGCCTCCACCTAAGTTAGTTTGGCATTTGCCAGGGTTCGATGCACCGTGCTGAAGGGACACGAAATACAAAAACACTATTTAACACCGCACTCCGCTTCTTGAAACAATAATCTTAATTGTCCCACTGCATACATGTGCACATGTATACAGTGTGACAATAAAGATGTTTCAAGAAGCAGAGTGCGGTTTGTGATAGTCTCTCCTCTATATATATAATACAATAAAATAATATGCATAGAACATGGGTTAAGTCTAGGCCATGCCACTGTTAGAATTTCTAAGATGCAATAAATGGTTTTATATAGCTCACACAAATACATTTATTTCAGCTTAGGCACTGTGCAGATGTGCACATTGCATGAAGGCCTTTTTTAAGGAGAATGCATCAAATTTTTTATATTAAAATTTTTGGTGGTAGGTGAGTTATTTAGCCCGATCAAAGCTTTACATGGTCTTCGGTGGGTAGACCCGTCAATCAAGTCCCATGATTAGTGCCTCTACCAGGAGATGTGTATATTGAGGGATTTTTCATGTAGGAGTTAATGGTCCTGCAAAAGTCACATAGATTAAGTTTTATTGAAGGGTGTAGTTCATATTGTAGTGTCACTTTGGGTTGGGGTTATGTGAATGGATAGGAAATATGAAATCCCTGTTAACAAGCAATTTACAAACTTGGATTAAGGAAGTAAGATACTTAAAAAAACATAAGTTACTGCTTGCAATGATTAATAGACACATTGTTCTCTGTATAGAATGAGTAAGGGCTGGGCCACACTAGCGCGTTTTTTGCCATGGTTTGTGCTCTATTGTGCTTTGCCATCCACAATGACATTTTATTTATTATGTAAATAGGTGGAAGTAGACCCCAATGTGTGCGATTTTCTAGCAAGTGCAATCACATTTCTTGGTCCGTTCCTGTCAAAATTGCAAGTCAATGAAAGCGCATGAAAAAAGCGGACACAAATCAATAGGCCATGTGATTTTAAGATGCATTTTACCCATAATCCTCTGGGAAACTAAAGCGCAACACACGATAAAGCAGTGCAAGCGGACACAAGCACATGGCAAAAGTTCACAGAAACACTCATCGCTTTTTATGCGTTGTGGCCTAAGCCACGGCCGCACGGAAAAGTGATTTTTCATTAGAAATAGAAAAATGCATGCGATTGCGCAAAAAAACACGAAACACAAATCACGATCGCATGCGTAATCGCACCTGTGTTACTGCGATTGCAATGATCAGGAAAACGCATGCGCAAACACATCGAAAACACGCTAGTGTGGCCTAGCCCTAATGTATATTTATGCATGTTGATGCATTTTATCTACTGCAACATCAAAACTGAGAGGTGAGATACTGATTACTGCTTTATATCAAGGGCATTACCATCTAATTCAGCGGTTTTCTGAGGCTTTATTTGTCCTTTAAGTATACAGCACAGAGTCTAAAAAAGCAGATATACCTGTAAATTCCTTTGAGAGCATTTTCAAAGCCCATTGTGAAATATGCTAATTAAAATGGTAGGCCATTTCAAAATTATTACAGTACTATATTATTATTTTATATACACGTGTAACAGTGATACACATATTCTTACATAGATATAGAATTGCTGCCATCTAGTGATCAAATAGTATATAATATACAAATGCTCTACGGTATGTATAAATCCTGTGGCTATTCAACAAATAATAAAGTGATTACCATTAGCCAGTAGTGGTTTCCTCTCTGAGGTCTTTGTGTATATGAACAGCATTAGTTGCATTGAGGCAGGCAGACTAAAATGCATTATTTATACCATTGCATATTTTATACAAGCTTTGAAAACCTGGTTCTTTCGGCCTGGGTTTTGCTTCCTTGCTTGGCAACTTAAAGCATTAAAGATTAAAGCAACAAGAATGTGTGCTCTACAGAATGCACGTGTTCTCATTGGTGGTGATCTAGCCAAATGTGATGACAACACCCACATATCCTGTAGGATGGGGAGGTTAAACCTATCCTTTGGGCTATCAATCCATTTGCTATTTTTATTATTTTAAAATTTGCCTATAGTTTCTATGTGGCATATGTTGCATCCAAATGCAAATGTTAGTGTTAGATAGAGTGAATTATCAAGCTCAAACACACTATTTAGACCTCCCACAAGGAAATGTTTATGTAGGTGTAGATTAAAAAGATGTCCTGCCTTGTGAACTTTTAATACATTTTTAGATATATAAGTGCAGCCATCTATTAATTATAGCATTGATAATCTAGTTGCTTGACTAACGGTTTTTCCGATATACTAAAGGCCACATTCACATACGTGCCGCCTCCACAACTCAGTGGCTTAAGTGGGTGGGGTTAAAATGGGTGTCGCTCAAAAAGAAGCTTAAAACAGGGGATACCTCTGAAAAGATTAAATGATATAAATGCTGAAATTGGCAAGGGGCATGGTGCCACAATAAGGATGGAAGCATGGTTCGACAATGGGGATGGAAGCATGGTGCCTACAATAAGGATGAAGCATGGTACACACAATGGGGATAGAAGCATGGTACCCACAATAAGGATGGAAGCTGGTGCTGACAATGAAGATGGAAGCATGGTGCCGACAATGGGGATGGAAGCATGGTGCTGACAATGGAGAAAGAAGCATGGTGCCGACAATAGGGATAGAAGCATAATGCAACAGTGGGTATCGGGGGGGCATGGGGACACCAATGTGCTAGCATGGCTGACATGGGAATGGGGGAGCATGGCACTGACAATGGGAATGGGGGAGCGCGGCACTGACAATGGGGATTGTCGGTGCATACTATTATAAGAGCATGGTAAAGCTTTGCACACAGACATTGCAACTGGCACTGGTAAAATGGTGGCACAGAGACATAAATGCTTGGGAAAACTAGCACTCATAATAGTGGCACACACTGAAACTGGTAAAAAAGTAGAAAAACTGAAAAACTCATGGATAAAATTGCTTGGCACACAGATATGAGTACACTGCTTTGGAACACATATGTAGATAAAACTGCTGGGCACACAGGCAGGGTAAACTGCTGGACACACAGGCATGTGTAAACTGCTGGGTACATAGATATGGGAAACTGCTTGGACATAGATATGGTGGTAAACTGCTTGGCACACATATAGGTAAACTGTTTGGCACACGATATGGGTAAAAATTCTGGGCACACGATATGGTTAAATTGCTGGGCACACAGATATGGGTTGTGGGCAAAGATAGGATAACTGCTGGGCACCATGCATGGGTAAACTGCTGGGCACCAAGGCATGGTAAACTGCTGGCACACAGTATGGATAGCAGTTGACCTACTATAAAAGGGCAACTTCACTGTATTTTTCCCCAGTCAAAAAGGGTACTACCATTCCTTGCTATCCAGTAGATCCCTGACCTCAGACACCATGCTCTTTTGTGAAGATTCCAAACATCTTTTCTTTACTGGACTGTAATATGATTGGCTAGAGATGTCTGTGGGCAAGTGACTTGCTGTAACTTGGCCCTAGTAGTTTAGGATTAGGCGTGTGAATGAGAAAATTACAGTCAATGGCTAAAAAAAGTGGGTATGCTTGTGAGACTGGAATGATGAAAAATGTCACATACCCCACATGGTAATTAAGTTAATTAGAAATAGCCACAGCAAAATGAGAGGAGAGGCACAAATAAATGTTTTGATTAAAATGCTCTATCTAATTCAAAATAGTTTTGAGGTTCAGCCAGGGTGTTCTAGGATTTTAGCACCTGAAATATCTTTTAAATGCCGCCTATAGGCAGACAGGGGGGCACATGAAGAGGGGTAGCTTGTCAGGGAACATAGGCATGGTTGTGGAGGGGGGGGGATGGTGGGCTGACTAATGCTGACTGGTGAACTGGAGGCTGACTTAACACTGACTGCAATATCTAGAAAATTGGGGCTGTTGAATCCATATTAAAGTGCAACTAGAGACCAAAAATATAATACATACAAAAAATAGAATTCTAGTGCTCAAACAATTCTAATTGCATATTGGCTACCTCCATAAGGTTGCTGCTACAAACAGCCTGCTAAACCCTGGATAATATCAGCATAATAAATAAAAGTTTAATAAGTTGGCCAAATTATTTTAAGCCCAGTCACCATGTCAAGGTTACTTATTTAACTGGGTCCTAACCTACTGGTACTTGCCTTTTGGCTACATAAGATGACAGTTCTCCTGTGTTGGCCTGGATGCTTGAAGCTGATCTCTAGTTTAAAGTACTTTGCTAAATGAGCACATGACCTAACTGTGGGTGGAGTACAATTTCCCAGAAGGTTGGTCAAATCTTCAATGTAACACACAATATATAGAAAATTGGTCTCTTGTACATCCATATTAAAGTGCAACTAGAGACCAAAATATAATACATACAAAAATAGAATTCTAGTGCTCAAAACAATTCTAATTGCATATTGGCTACCTCCATAAGGTTGCTGCTACAAACAGCTTGCTAAACCCTGGATAAATAAAGCAATTAGTTCAATAAGTTACCAAATTATTTTAAGCCAGTCACCACTGACTGGTGACTAGTGGTGAAATGCGGTTTGCAGGAAGCAGGATTTTTTAAACTGCCACCTTTCAAGTGTTCCGTAGGGTCGCACCCTGAGCAAATGCTCCCGTGGGTTCAGCTGTCTTTAAAAAAATGGCAAGTCTAGCCTAAGTTCAGGGAAACAGTTTGAATAGGGAAGAACCTGTTTGCAAGAAGGCAGACGGATTATCTGTTTCTCAAGAATTACATTTCTTGAGTACATTTAGAGACAGCTGATTTTAGAGAGCTATGTGTGGTGTATATGGACTACAGCATTTGTCAATATGACAAATCTAATTAATTTAATCATTTATTTCAAATTGATGCAATTGACAGTTTAAATGTTGTTATGAATAATAGAGGATAAAAAATGCCCTGAGTTACACCACAGTATATTCTTTTTCTGTGGGAAATGGTATTTAATTTATAAAGGGTGATAAATAGCATCAGGGGCTTGTCTGAGACTCCCATGGCAGAGTTTCATTGGCTGGGTGTAGACTGGGTGGGAGAATAGACACCACCCATGTCTGGCCGGCAGGTTGGAAGGTTTGCTGCATTACAGTTAGGAACACTATGGTTCGTTAGACCATTCTAGCATAGGATGTTTTTTACTTTCTTTGTTTCTTTGTACCCAAAGTCTTTAAACATAAAAAACTTGCCCGAAAAATCTCAATATCAACAAGAGATTTCACAGCCTCATCCTGTAGCAAAACACATACTGTGGCCAAGACAAGCTCATGATTGCCAATTAACAATACAGCGCTTATAATGGCATCTTTATAGACAGTTAAAGTTAATTAGAAAATTGCTTGAAAATATAGTACATGTCTTGAGAAACAATTTAATTTTCTATTTTGTGCTTCTTTCGGGAACTATACTTTCTTGTATTGCAGCAGTGATTATAGACACACATTGAAAAACAAAACCATTTAAAGAAGAGTTGCATATTTTTTTGTTTGTTCTCCCTAATACACAATCCATCATAACCCTGAAAAGGGGTATTTCCCTCTAGGGGGATCTTTTCTTTGGGCTATCAAGCCAGCTGTTAGCAGCCCCTAAACATAACATGCCCCTGCCTCAATCATCTCGATACTATCCAAAGTTAAACCTACACCATCCATCAAGGTCTATAAATGCAATCCTAAAAACACATCTCTTCATGCAGCATACCATCAGACCAGGACACTAGTCCAGGAATTGTTTCCAGTATGGCCCACCCTCTGCCTCTGCCACTCTGTCAGAACTCTGTTGGCAAGTTTATTTACAGCCTACTGAATCTCTTCATCTTCTATTTCATTCTCATCTGCCTTTAGACAGTAACCATGTTGGCAGGCACTTTTCCTATTGGTTCTTGGTATTATTAATATATTTGACACACCACTCTGTCACATTTTCAGTGCTGCATGACTGTTATTATGCATTACTGTAACTTGTATGTACTTATAGTTTGTATCTTTGCTTTTGTAAAGCGCCACATAAGATGATATATAAAAGTATATAATAATTAAAAAAAACTCCATACAGGTTGCTATTACCCTGCTTACAAGTACTCTTAGACCAAATTCATGCATTGTACCTAATATTGCTCTTTGTTCCTATGAAATATATTATCTGGTTGCTTGTGCCCAATTATTTAGATATGGTTATTATTATTTTTTTCAGTTTTCTCACTTTTTGATTAAAAAGTCAGAAAGGAAGGTTGGGTTTAACCAAATTGCACGTAATGGTGAACATTTGATAGAAGATAATCGCATTATTGTATGCGAACTTGGCCAGTGGTGAAAAAGGAAGCCCAATCCTCCTGAGAGGCAGACAAAATAACAACAAAGATATTGTTTGATGTTTGATTAGTCTTTTCTGTCTGCATTGGACTGTGGATGATATCCTGAAGAAAAAGGTTGTGCATCTGTAAGGATCTACATAGTTCCTTCCAAAACCTAGAGGTATTCTACCCCTCTATCCAATACAATATCTTTAGGCACTCCATGCAACCTAACAATGTCTCTGATGAAGACCTCGCAATTACTGTGCTGAAGGGAATTCTTTTAGTGGAATAAAATGAGCATTTTAGTTAGCCGGTCACCCACCACAAAGATTGTATTAAATCCCTTGGACTTGGTAGTTGACAAAGAATCCATACTTATCAGCCCCAAGGTCAGCTAGGGAGAGGCAGAGGACACAACAATCCATATGGTCTTTGTTTGGGTGTTTTACATATAGCACAGGTTGTACAGGAAAGAATTAATCTTTTACAGTCTTTAAGGGCATGTCCACCCCCCCAAAACTATAATCCCCAACTAATGGTCCACCATGTAGTGTAGTAAAATCCTTACCTCACATCCCAGCTCCATAAGGTTCTCCTGTAGTCCCCCCCCCCCCCAAAGTCCGCAAAACTCCCACGGCAGGATAGCAGAGTCCATATAGGACTCTGCCTCCTATCTGGCCTCGGGAGAAGTTTGGCATGCGTACTGCAGCCCTTCTCCCCTCCCTCCCCCTCCCTCTCCCTCCCTCTCCCTCCCGTTTTGCAATCCTCCCCTAATCATAAAAACCTTGCCCATATAATAGAATATGTTCCCCCAGCCCCAACCGCAAAAAATAATTTTAAGAAAGTCCCCAGAACTCTACTTAACCTTCCCCTCTCCACTGGCATTCTGAGAAAACCGGCAGCCTCGTCCGGATGGCTGCTCTCAGCCCATCACGGACGCGGCTGCCGGGCCGTGAGTAAAAGTAAAGACTGGGTACACAACAGAGTAACGCTTAAAGCCCCGAACCGTCGGATCCGTAACTCCGATCTCCTACATCATAGTTCTTTCAGAAACTGAATGTTTTCTCGAAAAAAAAAAAGCAAAAGATTGAAGTTAAGCTTGGGGCTGAACCTTGTGACAGTGTTGCTCCTAGTGGCTCAGATGCATCGACTTCTAAATATAAAACAGGAGTGAAGCGAAGCGTCTTCAATGTATCAAAGGCAAATTGAGCTGAATCGGTCCAACAAAGTGGATAAGAGTTCTATCAGTTTGAGTCAAAGGAAGAATGATGGTAGAAAAGTCTTTAATGAATCTCAGTAAAAGTAGCAATCCGATATATTTTTTTAACCTGTTTACGAGTAGATGGAGCAGGCCACTCTTGAATGGGCGGAAATCTTCTGAGTAACTGATATACAAACTGCATGGTGGATGATGAGTCTGAACAGGTAACAGTAGTGAGTTGATTAAAAACGCACTGGATATACAAACTGCAATGGTGAATGATACAAAGCAGGAACAAACAGATCTTTAGAACTCCAACAAACAGGTTAGTGAATGAGTGATAAACACTGAACTGGCAGAAAGGGTGAAGGCAGGGAGGGCTAAGTAGAACTGGATTACATCATCATTCCACCACCCACCAATAACCAGAGGAGGAGACCGGACCACTTGGCACCCGCACCTGATGTGGGCAATAATCGTGCGGGAGCACAAAGGACCCAGCCTAACCATGATGCCGCGACCGCGCGTGAAAGTCGATGCGCGCCTACAAGCAGATCCTCGATAGGCAGGACTGGAGCCATAACAGATTAACTTGCTCTTCTTTATCTATGAGCTAGTTAGGGATCTACTCAATAAACTGAAAGAGCTTTTTTTTTGCCTTATAGTGCAAGTAACTAATTTATCAACTGTGTATTAAGAATAACAGAAAAGTTACATTTATGTTGCTACATTAATTTTCTTTGAGTTCTGTAACTTCTTTATCAGCCTGCCCCACGAGATGGATCAGATAAGGCATTGTTCCCTTACAAGGGTGCAACAGGGAAGCAAATATATTACAAGGTTCAAGAAAAGTTCTTTAATAATCTACTTCCACTGGGAAAAAATATCTTTCTTTTATATTAAATCACTTTCCTTATGTTGCACTGTTAGATTTTTGTAGTAACCACTTGGTAAGTCAAACATTAGTTTTATAAATTTAATGCAGGCAGGCCCCTTTTACTCAGGATATATTATTTATATGGTACTCACTTTATCCATTATCTGTGTATCAGTATTATGCTCATCAGTTCAGTCAGTAGCACTGGCCAGTCTTCCTCTGCAGTATGCACATTCCGGTGCCTGGGCTATTGCAAAATAAAGCAGCTCTCAAAAATATGCCATCAAGGTTACATCAAACATAGAAGCTGGGTTTGCCCAAAATCCATCATACATAATCATCAATAGACCGTACTCAAATTGAATAACCTTCCCCAATGGTACTTTACAGCACCAAGACCTCCTCAAATCTATTAATTACATTTTATTAAATGTATTCAGGCAACAGATGCTCTTCCTGTCTAGGCCAGTAAGTTTTAATAAAAGATGAAGCGAACAAGAAAGATTAACAGATATTTAAATAAAACCTTGAAATAAATAACAAGCTCATCTGTTTCATCATTCTCAGGACACAAAAATAATTTATTAATAAGAGCAAGTTTCTCTGTGCTCCTGTGCATAACCAATCAGAGTTATCTAACCTGCAGTAGACTAGTAAAAAAAAGCCACAGATTCACTATAAAACTAACAAAACTGTTAAATTAAATCCCTATGTCTAAATTGGTGATAAGAAACCTAGAAAGATAAAGTACAGATATAAACTTTGACTTTGGCTTGAAAAGCTGCCAAGCTTTATTAATTTGAGGTGTCTACCTCTCGAAATCAATAGCAAATGAATGAAATCTGCAGGGGATTGAAATAGGAAGTTGGGGAACTTGTCTTCAGAGAAAGGGAAGGGGATAGGCCATGGGAATTTGCGAGAGAAGAGGATTGATAATGGAAAATCTCTTGGAATCTGCAAGGGATCTACTATGAATCGTTTGAATATTTAGGGGAGGGATCAGATATGGATTCCTTCGGGAGTGGGGGATTAACAATGGGAGGATCAACAGGAGAAGGGGTTCCAGCATGGTAATCTTTTGGAATCTGTAAGGTAGGGGATTGGCATGGCAATCTGCAGGGGAAGATGATTGCTACTGGAAACTCTTGGAAACTGCAGGGGATCAACAATATGAATCTGTGTTGCATCTTCAGAAGAAGAGGATCAGCATGGAAACCTTTGGGTTTCTTCAGTGGAAGGGGCATCAGCAATGGGACTTTTGGAGTCTTCAGTGGGGTTCAGTATTGGGGAATCAGCAGCATAAGGAGACCATCGATGGAATTGACATTTGGAAAGACTTTGTTTAAAGGACAGTCTTTATAATAGATGTGTTTGTGTGCCTTTGGATACATTATTATAGAAGAACAGGCTGCCTGTAGTGCTGTTTGGAACTTGTGTTTGTATTACTGATTGATATCTTGTTATAGTTGCATAACACAAAACATATATATTGTACTTGGGCACCCTCTGTATGTATGGGACATTATAAAACAACCATTACGAAAGATATATTAGTATGGGCAAAGGCATTTGAACTTATGAAAGGGGCGGTGTGGCTATGTATGTAGGGATGGAAGTCCAGTCTTATAAATAATATTACTGGAGATATTTTTATTTTGGCTTGTATTGTATATACTGACTGAGAAATAATGTTTTGTAATGGCCTCTTACGTTGCACTGATGGCTGTAAAATACAACATGCTGAAAGAAAATGCACTGTAATATGGTCCATTGTCAGAATTTTATAGCTGTGGTTGAGATAAACAATAACTGTCATAATTACGATTAGGGTAGATTACTTAAATCACACATTATGTCCACATAAACACGTGGTAATTCACATTTCTGATTCCAGTTAAATATACAGTAAGGTAAGTATTCACATCTGTTTGAGGATCCAGGAAACTGTTTATCTCTATTACTAAACTAATAATACTGTAACTCTTAATTGATTATTCAGTTTTTTGCAATGTATTAAAAAAAGTGAAAGACATTCATACTTTTTTACAAATTTTGTAACTGGGTGCCTGTCCAGATTCTTGGTCGTGGAAGGTCGTTTTTAGCAATACCGTGCTTCTTAAAGGACAATTATACTCACCCTTTTCCCCATCCACTGCGCATATGTCACCAGGGTGACGGACCCTAAAATCGTAAGTCTCTAACCCTGGGTACTTCCCTAACCCTGCCACACTACCGCACAAATCTTCTTCGCCGATCACACTGTTCACCCACTCTTCTACTTTCAGTGACAGTCGCGAGGCAGCCAATGGAAGACAACGCCTCCTTGCGAGCGTATTTCTATTGGTGCCCTCGCGTATCGTGTCAGTGAAGCAGGAAGTGCGGAGGAATGGAGAGATCAGCGAAGCAGATTTGTGGTAAGTAGTGCAGGAGTTAGGGAAAGTACCCAGGGTGAGGTGTTACTTAGCGATTTTAGGTCCACACCTGGGTACTATGCAGCTATGGAGGAAGAGAGCGAGGGTGAGGTGAGTATATTGTCCTTAACGATCGTTTCAACAACAAAAGAAAACAGGGTATTCAATAAATGTTCTTATTGTTAAAATTGGTGCTAATTGTGCCCCAACCAATCAGATGTTAGCTTCAAATGTTAAATAATATCTGTTTGGTGGGGCAAAAGTAGCACCATTTAACGATAAGAACTTTTATTGAATCTCCCTGAAAGTTTCTAAATGTTACCTGGTTTTTATTGTGTTTGCTCTGGTGTGTTAGGTAGACTACTGCTCTACTTAAAAAACACACAGCCCACAAATTAACAGATAGGAAATAATTTGCAAATTATGTTTGTTTTTCTATGCAATGCAAAATGAATGTATGGGGGCTTCAGCACAATTGTACATTTAAAACTCTATTCTGTGGTCTGAGAGGCAGAATCTTGTGCAACGAGATCTGTGGCATCAGTAGTGGTTTTCTATGCTGTAATATGATTGTCTGTAGCTATTAGGGAGAAGGGGGCAGAATAGGCTTTTTAGTTCCTGTTTCGACCTGCTGTGCACTAGAGAGCATGTGAAGTGAACCTGTGTCATGCTGGTCATGTGATTAATATATATTTATATGGCAACATTCTGTTAGTCTGTATTATTGCACACGGATAATGATGTTCTACTTACCTGTCTCTTTCAATTATTATTTACTGTCTGTACAATGTTTTTTGTATTTCTGTTAATATGGAACAAACTTCGTTATATATATAGTTAGCAGGATGAAAGGACATCCTGTGGCCCTAGTCGTCCATTGCAGTGCTTCGTAAGCTTAGGTCAGACCTGGGCCAAAGTAAGGCCCAGGGGCCACATGGGCCTTGTTGGCTGCCCCAAACTTGCTCCCTGCTAGTACCCAGAAAGCTGTACCCAAAAACATTTTTTCTGAGATAAAAATAATAGTTAATTGATTGTCTCAGGCTGGATACCTAATTAATTAATTTTATTATGTTTATTGGCATGATCAACTGATTCATTGAATTTGATGGAATGGATCCACAATATCACACACCTTCTATAAAAATTGCGCTAATAAAGCATCAAATGAAACAGCCCTGCATGACAGTCCTGTTTCTCATGAAGCCCCCTGTGAAATTTAATTGCCCCCCCTGGCTAGGTGCTAAACAAACTTCAGACTCTGGCTGTGGGTGTGTCTGGAAGACTACCTGGAGTGATTACATCCTCTTGCTCACCACCCCCCCCCTTTTCAGTGATTGGGTGGGGGTAACTGGTTACCACCCCTGAAATTCAAAGAATGAGCCTCTCCTTACTATCTAAATTGGACAATAAGAGTTATTTTTATTGATGTTTAATGCTGGACTCCATCTCTCACTGATCGACTTCATTAAGGACTGAAATGAGTATTATATTTTCACTTTTCATCCCATTTATTTACTAATGTTGCTGTGTTGTGTTTTTGTCTGTTTATATATTTGTAGTTTATTGTTTACACTGTTTTGGTTGTATTAAATGATATTTAAACGTTGCTGAATCTCTGATGCTCTAATGAACTAGGAACTCTGCCCCGAGATACGTTTACCAGTGAGTATATTTATTAGTATGCCTTTATATTCCTGCCTGAACATAGTTAGTAGTAATGAACAGTCATTATTATTTGTTTAACTTTATAGCTGTGCATGCTGGGTAGGTTTGTGTACCTGTAACACCATGGTAGCGGTTACTGGTAGTACATGGTAAATTTATTGAGTTGAGTGATGGACTTCTCAGTCGGGTTTTGGGGTTTGTCACACAGTAAACTAAGTGTGCTCAGAGCGCCCCTGGGCTGAGGGTGTGTAGTGTCCGTCACATACGCTGACAGCTACAGATGTACTTAACTTAAAGGGGAACTGTGGTCTCCAAACAAGTTAAGTTTAATGAAAGGCCGTTTCCTACCTTTAAAACGAGCCATAAACCACCTCTCTACGTGCTCCACAGCCCAGAATATACAGAAAGACTGACCATAAAGAAAGTAATGGGTGGAGGCTGACTTGTTACATTCCTGAGGCTTCTCCTGCACAGTGCGCCAGTGAGCACAGCCTCAGATCCCTCAGTGTGGAGGGAGACAGGAAGTCGCTCCTCCTCTCTGCTGTGTGAAGTCCTGACAGAGAAGGTAGGGAATCTACAGCCCTTCTCTTTCACTGTGTGTGAAAACAGCCTTTCAGCTTGAGTTCTCATCTGCCTGAAAACGGCTGATTCCACAGAGTTTTCTGGGGGGGTTCTGAGTAAACCACGGCACCGCGAGTGGGGCGGGGCTTAGTACACCACGAGTGGGCAAGGTAACGGACCTGCGAGTGGGGGGGCCAAGACACCCATGAGTGGGCGGGGTCACATGGGGCTGTAAGATAATGGGGGGCTGCAACTGGAGGGACCAGGGCTCCTGAGTGGGAGGGACCAGTGGGGCTGCAAAGGGGAGGAGGAGAAAGGACAGATTGACTGACAGTTTCAGAGCAGGAGCGCAGGGGACTGGTTATGCTGCTGCCATATCACACACAAACAATTTAAGTATCTTCAAAACAATGGAAACTAAATTGCAAAATCTTAGGGAGAATTCCTATCAATTTACCTAAACTTCAGTTCCCTTAAGACTATATATGTATAGAGGAGTCTGGAGAAAGTCAGGATGGGGGTAAAATAGTGCCCTATTTTCTGGATGGAGAAGAGAATAGTTGGACATCCAATTGGTTACTTTTTAACTATAGGGTTAGCTCTTCCCTTTTCTATCATAGCATATATATGTATTACAGAATAGGATCCAGTAGAGGCCGATATTGGGTTGGGTACTCAACTACAGTATGAGGTTGGTTTGTGTGATCCAATGATGTTTGGGTAGGTTTACAGCTGGTGAATGTTGCAGTGCTGTGATTCATGGTGGGGGGGGGTCAGATTTAGAGCAATTCCCAGGGCTTGAATGGGGGATCGAATGTGGCTCCCAGTGACCACTTTTCGCTTAGGATGCTACCTGTCCTGATGTCTACTCTCCCCCAGCACCAGTTCAATTACCATGCAGCACCAGTCATAACAGTAAACCAGTACAGCAGCATAAAGTGTCAGTACCAGATAAAACACAA
Organism: Hymenochirus boettgeri; assembly: GCA_019447015.1. Classification (NCBI taxonomy): domain Eukaryota; kingdom Metazoa; phylum Chordata; class Amphibia; order Anura; family Pipidae; genus Hymenochirus; species Hymenochirus boettgeri. The sequence continues at coordinate 103,351,814 of CM033470.1, read as the reverse complement.
GTTATGATGTTGTTTTACTGTACTGGCAGTCCCGTTTACCATCAGAGGTTCTCGCCTCTGCTTTGGTCATGTCCGCCTCACTAGTAGTCCCCTCACTCTTTACTAATGAAGCACTGTATCAGGCAGTCACCCCTATACTAAACCCACATATTCAATGCCTCCTTGTCATCTGGTATTTCTCTTCCTCCTTTAACACGCCCACGTAAACCCATATCAAAAAAGCCTCCCTTTACCCTAATTGTCTTGCTAAATAGGCCCGGTCCCTCCAAGTAGCCTCCAAGCTACTGGAATGTCTTGTCTTTTCCCGTAAACTCATTATCTTAATTTTCATAACTTAGACAACATTGCATAAGGGTTTCGTCCTGGCACTCCATGGAGACAGCCCTGTGCAATTCGGAATGACCTTCAGGCTGCCAAGCCAAAGCCACCTTCTAGCCCTCATCCTTCTCGACCTCTCCTCTGCTTTCGACACATTGATCATTCCCTCCTATGAAAATCTTCACTCCTGGGGCATCCGGAAGAGCGTCATCCTGGCCTATGATCTCCTCTCGAACAGAACCTACTTGTGCCATATGATACTAAAAATCCTCTCCAATTCTCTTAATGTTGGGGTTCTGTTCTTGGACCCCTGCTGTTCTCCTCTATACTATTTCCCTGGAGAGAGAAGTATCAGCTAATTTGGTTTTATTACCATCTGTATGACCGATGATACGCAAATAAATGTTTCCACCCCCACGCTTAGTCCTGACACCAATCATGCATCTCCGACTTCTCGTCTGTCTCCTCATGGATGTGCAACGATGCCGTCAAACTAACCTAATTAAAACCGAACTAATCATTTTCCCACCTAACCTGGTCCTATCCACTGTTTTGCATTTTTCTGTGGACAACAACCCCCATTTACCCTTTTAGTTCGGCACTTCTTAGGGGTTGATTTTTGACTTCCTCTCCTCTTTATCACATTGAACTATGTTGTTTAAATTGCTGATTTTTTCTATTCGAAACAATTTTCCTCTTCAACTCTGCTATGCTTATTCCATGCTCTCATCCTATCCGTCTGGATTATTGTACCCTTCTGCTTTTGGTCTTCCGTTCCCATCTCTCCTGGTTCAGTCTATCCTTACTCTGCCGCACGCATTGTCTCGATCTTTTACAATTGGGATTTAAATCTCCTCCTTGCCGCACATCTACCTGGCTCCCCATTTAAACATGCATTGCTACAAAATCCTTCCTAACATTTAAATCCCTTCAATCTTGCTCCTTTCCTTATTTTTCTTAGCCTTGTGTCCCCATATGTCCCTGCCCTTACCTCATCCGCTCATCAGAACAGAACCATACTCTTATATAGGACCCGGAGCCGGTTTAACACTCAGGAGTTCCTGTAGGCCCAAAAAATATATAGGGATATAAAGGGTTGGATTGGTGGGAGAGATTGACAGCCGTCCCTCAACCTCAGGTGCGCCCTAGGCGCGCTGCCTACTGTGCCTAATGGATAAATCGGCCCTGGTATACCCCCCACTCAAACGCCTCCTCCTCCGCCTTAAACCTTTTCTCTTTTGGCTCCCTTCCTCTGGAATTCTATTCCCCTCTCTCAAGTCAGTAGACATTTTAAACAGTTTTAAATCTTAACTGTCAGCTATCTATCTGATCACAGCACAGATATGGACTGTTGATACTAAACCAGTTAACTATATCACTTCTTACACCTTTCCTATGTATCTGTTGTACCCTACCTAAGTATGATTTGTAAGCCTCGCAAGGGCAGGGACCTCTTTTCCTCTGTTACATGTTTTAAGCACTTGTATTTTAGTGATGTTCATACTTATTTATATATTTAGTATTTAATTTACTGTCCCCCTTGTATGACTTTTGTATTCATCAGATTGTACAGCACTGCGTCCCTCTAGTGGTCCTATACTAATCACATATACATACATCAATACATACATATGGGGGCCACTACACAAACCATACTGGATATACGATATCGGTTCATGTAGGCCGATCGTATGAGGATTGACATTTTTTTAAATCATTTTGCATCGGACCGGTGGTTGGTTCGTTATGGGCCCCATAGTATAGAAATTAGCACCAGTTGCATTCACACGGACCAGTTGGTGTCATTAATGACTGAAACCATTTGAGGGCCCCAAACACAGGACAACATTCTTTGTCATCAAATGTATGTGAACAGCCCTCTCACTTCACACAATACTGTGCTGTACTGTATTTATATGTGGTAGGGCGTATGGATGTACAATAATATTGATGTACTGGTGATTTACACGTGGTGCTAATTGGTATAGTAAAGATCCAGTCCTGCCTATTGATAAGGTAGGAGCACAACAGGATGGGAGATGGAACAGTCTGGCTGTTCTATATATACGGCTAGGTAGACGTAGCACTGAATTGGTATAAGTACGATCCAGTCTGCTATGAAAAAGGACACAGACAGGATGGGGAGAATGGGAAACAGCTGTGGCTGTATTAATAATATCTGGCATGTACAGCTTAAGGAAAGAAAAGGTACTGGCCCTTGGTCGTGCTTAGATTGTCCAGTCCAAGAGCTGGGAACGGGTGGACCTACTAATGTAACAGGATTGTATTAATTGTCAAACAAGTGCTGCATATGTTAGGTAGGCACAAAAACAGGGCGTATTTTCACCATAAAAGTTTCTTATCGGAAAAATAGTGCTATTTTGCCCAACACCAATCAGTGGTTAGCTTGCAAATCGGTAAAAAATCGAATTGGTTGGGGCAAAATTGCACTATTTTTAACCCATAAGTTTATTGGAGTCTTCCCCTGAAAATGTACACAAGGAAATCAAAATCGAGGAGTCTTCTAAAGAAAAAACAGGCTACTGCCAATTCTAATTGAGGTAATCACAAGGTTTACAAATATATTGGCACACTGTTGAGAATGGGTTGGCTGCCTGATTCATGGTTTGATATCCAAAGGTTTTTTAAACCCCTTCACTCGTTAAATACTCTGTAAATACAACTGATTTCATCATCGAGTTAGACCCGGAAAAGGAAATGTTGCGATCTGTGTATATTGTGGTATTCTCTTTCACACTCGCACATTAAGATACTGGAAGTCTCTGCATAAGCCTTGGAGTATGTGTGATCACTGTAACTGTGCGGAAAAATCAGCGGTCTTGAGAGATTCTCTGCTTAGCACATAGCTACAAGTTCCGAAATCCACTTCGTAAGTAACGATCCTTTTGGAATCACCCGACACTACATTTGTTGAAGATTGGTTGCCTGCTTCTTACTGCTCACTGCAGGTACGGCATCGTTCAGTTTATGGACATTCTGCGGAAGTAATATTACCATCTAAAAAGTACTATACTGATACATAAAGGAATTTTACTGATATATACTTAGTGTATATTATTTATTTCTGTTATGTTTTGTTCATAGTGCTCAAAATTCTGGTATTTGTTCCGTCCTATTATATACGTCTATTTTAGGAGAAGGAATGCATTATAGTTTTGTATGAGTAATTTTTTCATTTATATAGCAACTTGGCGGACACAGTGCGTAAATGTTAAAATAAACAGCAGTATAAGGGGGGAAAGGAAATCATTTCAATAAATTACATAAATAATTAATGTGAGAGTAATAAATACGTATATAAATAACAAGTGCTTGAACATTGCCAAAATAAGGAAAAGGTCCTTGCCACATAGAGCGTACATCTTAGTGTATAATGTTTATTACATTTTAATCAAACATCTTTATAGGTAAATAATGTAGATTAAAATGTTTATATTATAGATGCTCTGTATGCAGTTGATATACGTTTGCCTACAGTTTCCAAAAAAGTGTTGTATAGTATTTATCATAGTATACAGATATGACCCTTGTCAATGTATGTCCTTAGGCGGCAGCCAAAACTGTGGCAACAGCAACGGTCTAATGGGGCCCCAGCGATTTGGGAAATCGGATCGCATTAATCGACATTCTCAAGCGCGGGTGGCCAATGGTCATTCCTTAGCAAATGAGGGGAAAATGGAGCTGTTTCGTTACGCTCTCTTAACCCTTTACTATGTCAGTTTCTAGCATCTCGTGCTCTTAAACACTGTGTGTTCCCGTTGGAACAGGGGGGACAATTAGGGTAAGGCATGTCTTTTACTAAGAATAGTGACCTATTAATGTAGTGAAACTAAGATTTGAACGTTGGAAGTTCCAATCCGTAACTAACTAGGTGTGACTTTTCATGGACCGACATGTATGTTAAATGTACATACGGTGTTACAAATCCAAGAACTGAAGCAGTTAAGTAGGCTAGAACATGTTTATAGTGGGCGAGGAAATTTTCACTTTGCCTCGCTAATTTACTAAATGGTATGGTTATTGTACCATTAGGTTGGGTTCAATTGCAGGGGAGATTCAATAAAAGTTCTTATTGTTTAAAATGGTGCTAATTTTGCCCCAACCAATCACGATCTTCGTTAAGGTTTGTAAGCGTTACATCTGATTGGTTGGGCAAAATTAGCACCATTTTAAACGATTAAAAACTTTTATTGAAACAAACCATGGATGTATATAAAAGGTGGGTTCTGTTAGGTGAATCTCTCTTGCGAACTGTCATAGGGAGTTCAGTGATTGATTACAATCAGGACAGCAAATACTGCAACAATGCAAAACTTCCAAATGTGCTCATGACTGATACAATAGCAAATGAAACGATTTTATATAGGAAAAATTAAGAAACATAAAAACTCCCAACATCAGAATGTGCATCTTTAGAAAGAATGGGCCCTTTAAAATATGTTAATATTTCCTACTTTGTTCCTCTGGAATTATTAGTTTATGCTGCTATGTTCCTTAGGATACTTCATGGAAAAGTGGTAGTGTGTGTTAACAGCTATATTTGTTAAACACCCCTTAGCAATTTAGCGAGCTGTTTTTGAGCTTGAGGCATGCTCAGAGGAGGCCGGCTAGGGAATTTGCATTTCAGTCTTGCCTGTAATGTCATATGTCAAATTCATGACTGAAAGTTGCAAAGTATTATATATATTTATATACAATGGCTCAAAGGATCTGAACACGCGCGCCAACTCACATGATCACCAACAATGCCCGGGTCGGCTAAACCTTATAGACAAATGGCAAAGACATGCTACGGCAATGGGCACTCACAGGATTAGTGAACCAATACAAAATAATCCATATGTAGATTACATAAATCATTGACATCTCCCTCGGGCGGCCTAAATTAGCCTCTTGAGGGGTATCTTTTTCAACCAGTTAGCACAGTTTTTAGACCATTCATTTGAAGACTTTTGTGCAGACGATTTAAAGGACGTAGTGACCTCGTGGTGTTTTAAAAAATTTTAGCGGTCATCTGGAGAGGTTTTATTGGTGACTTGTAAATCAACAGTCTATATGCTGTAGATCCCAATCAAGGTTGTGTACAAAATATAGTAAGGAGGTCCTCCGAGGGGCCATACAAAGGGCCACCAGTGGGAATTTGGTTCTGACCTTCTAAGAATTAAATTTTAGGTTTGAAAATCATATTACCAGCCAAATAGTGGGGGATGCCATGGGCTCAATGTGGGCCATCATTCGCCAATTATATATGGCAATGGTTTTGAAGCAACCCATCTATGCCGTTATTAGGAGATCAGATATTTGTACAAAAGATATATTGACGATTGTTTTTTGTTCTGGCGGTGGCGACCCCACATGGAGGTCAGGCAGGTATCGACCATCTGAAATCAGTTTAAATGAGTAAGTTATTGAGGCTTGCAGTCTGATAACATCCTTAGAGTTTTTAGATTTAGATTTTCATCAAGAACAACGAGTGCAAGGGGTTATGACAAACATGAGTTGGGTATTCAATTGACTAAAGCACGGCGCCACTGTATGATGCAGAACCAAAGTACCATGAGACGGAGGGGTGTCAAAACAAAGGAGTAGTATCTTGTGAATGCACCAGGGATTACACACTTCAAGTTGTATTTCAAACCAAAGCGTTACAGAATGGGATTTATCAGGGGGATAGGGTCCTCCAAATTTCAGTACCCGGATATCAGAGTGGCATATAGAAGGGCACAAATATTCAAAATTTGAAGTGTCAAAAACGAATAAGATTCAAGAAAACAAGCCACTGTGTCACGAACTTACCCGCCGCTCGGTCCCGGTGTCCTCCTGGACCAGGCGGCCCGGATAGTAGCGGTAGCTAACCCTGGACTCCTTGTACTCACCTGCCCTTGGATTCCTGTCCTCTCCTGCCTACAACTACTTACCTTTCCGCTCAGAGACTACCACCTTGCCTGGGCCCTGTGACCACTTACCTAACCTGCTTCTGTGCACTGACCTTGCTTGTTCCTGTATTCAGCCTACAGTTCCAGCAAGCTCCGGTTCCCGCATTCAGCATATAGTTACAGCAGCACCGTTGGTCCAGCATCCAGCCTACGTTCCAGCAGCTCTTGTCCAGTATTCAGCTACAGTTACCAGCAGCACCTTGTCCGCATCCAGATACGTCCCAGCAGCTCCTTGTTCCAGTATCCGCCTCAGTTCCATGAGCCCCTTGATTCAGTTCCCCATGCCTACAGTTTCCCCAGCAGAACCTTGTTCCAGTAACCTGCCTACAGTTCCCAGCAGCACCTTGTTCCAGAATCCAGACTCTGTTCCCCGCAGGCCCCTGTGTCCTGCATTTTCCGGACTATCCGCCTTCTCCAAAGAGTACGTGTTACGTTACCTGGCGCCGGTCATTTAGTACAGTACTAGGGCCATGAAAAGCCCTGAGGGGGCTATGCAGAGTTGAGTAAACTCTGTCCAAACTCTGTCAAATGCATGGACAATGTTGAACACCATCAGGGCCAGTTGCGCTCAGTCATGGATATGTCACGGACTTACCTGCCGCTCGGTTCCCGCCGCCGCTCGGCACCTCCGGGTGGGGCGGCGTCGTGCGGACGTCATACGTGACACGACCCGAACCCGACGGCGGCGCGAGGTTTGAAAGCCGGCGTCCCAAGGGACCGGCGGCCGATAGGAGCAGTAGATACCCTGGCTCATTTACTCACCTGCTGGATCCTGCTCCTTACCGTATCCTTTACTTACCTTCCCGGTATCCAGTACGTACCTGCTGCACTCCAGAGACCACCTTACCTGTATGCTGTATTACCTTGCCAGTATCACAGTACTTACAAGCCGTATCCTGTACTTAATTGCCTATCAGTACTTACCTTGCCTGCCTCCAGTGACCAACTTGCCAGTGTCCAATACTTACCTTGACCAGATCCTGTTAACCTAACTTGCCGGTCTACAGTGACGACCTTGAATTGTATCCAGTTCCGTCTACTCACTCATATGTATCCAGTTACCTACCTTCTGTATCCAGGATTCACAGCTGTCAGTTCCACAGCAGCACCGTGCTCCATGTTCCAGACTTAAAATTCCCAGCAGCCTCTGTATCCTGAACCTTCTGGGAATCAAGCCTCCTCCTAAAGCGTAATGGAGTACAAGGCCGTGACGGCCATTGTTACAGTACTAGCGGCCATGGAAAATGCATGAGGGGGCTATGGCCGAGTTGAATAAGACTCTTCAAGCTTGTCAAAAAGCATGACCTGTTCGAAATAAACTGGGCCAGTTGGCTCAGTTTCATGGATCCCTAGCGTGCTCCGGCTACCCCAGCTTGCTGACGCTGCTCCAGGTTTCTACGCCACACTCCTTCGATAGCCGGATCCCGGTGATCCTTCTCTCGGAGGAGAACCCCCGAATACTCCCCCCTCGCCCCCAGTTGGATGGTATGCTGCCCAAAGCTGCCGTGGGTGCATTAATCAGTGAGAATCCCATTCGAACTTCAACATCTCATTTTGAATTCAGATCGTGAAAGGTGGGGTACAATCACGCCTTGTTGGAGGCGTTATGCGATGTGGCAATGGGCTTTCTCCTTTATGGGAAAGAGACGATCCTTATACCGTATATATGAGTATAAACGAGTTTTCAGGCTGAAAAATCAGCCTAAAAACTCGGACTCGGTTTATACTCGAGTCAACCACTTACCTGGGCATTCCGGCAGCCGCGCGATCCTTTTCTGCACTGGCGCGCCGGCGAGTCACTGCCGGCGCAAGCATGACGTCAGCCGGCGCGCCGGTACCGAGTTTCCAAACATCTTGAATGCCACCCTCACTTGGCATTCAAGATGTTTGGAAACTACAACTCCCCGCATGCTTTATTAGCTGGGAGTTGTAGTTTCCAAACATCTTGAGTGCCAAGTTTCTACCCTCGGTTTATACTCGGGTCAATAACTTTATTAGGATTTTTAGCTGAAATTGGGTACCTCGGTTTATACTCGGGTCGGTTTATACTCGAGTATATACGGTATATTTATGTGGGGAATATTTCGAACTAATGTGTAATTACACTCATTGTAAGCGTACACTTCTTACACTTACTGCATTGGTTTACTTTAGGGCTTGTTCAGTGGCAATGTCTTGGTGTACACCCATGCATGTAGCATAACATTTTATTCAGTACACTAAGGTGTACCTGACGACGGTCAAAAGATGGGCAAAATGTTTAGTACAAGCGTATTCTAAATATCTAATAAAAGTTTACATTTTATCGGAAGACTTCTGGAGTGCGTGATTATCCCTTATATTATATAAATAAATTTATAATTTCAAGGGGAAATAGGGGATCAATTATAACACCCCCAAAGTACTAGATCGTATAGGGATTCCATCCCCAAAGCCAGTACTGAGAAAAAAAAAGCAGGGCTGCAGCAGAAAGGGAATCCCCAGGACATCATTAAAAAATCCCAGTGAGTAATTCTACATGTAGGAATCAAAGGACGTTAGTGTGAAATAGCTGAAAGTGTCAATGTTTCCAAAATCGTTTGTTCAGGCCATTTCAAGGGCAAAAGGGGTTTTAGCTTAAGTGTGTACCCAAATGTATGCATTGACTCTGTTTTGAGTTTGTTTGCTGGCCACTTCACTGTAAACCCATACCATTTGATTCAAGACTCTTTGAAGATTGACATTTAGTGGGTGTTTAAATTTCCATGTGTGTGTATGCAAAATATTCAATTTTGAAATCCTGTTTTTCGTTAATTTTCCAGAAAATCTGCCAAAGCATGATGTTTTCTTAAGATGCCACTGGAATTCTGAACATATGTATGAAAAAAATAGACACCATTTGTAGTCGACTGTGTGTACATTAAAAATATACCGTATATACTCGGTATAAACCGAGTTTTTCAGGCTGAAAAATCAGCCTAAAAACTCGGACTCGGTTTATACTCGAGTCAACCACTTACCTGGGCATTCCGGCAGCCGCGCGATCCTTTTCTGCACTGGCGCGCCGGCCTGACGTCACTGCCCGGCGCCAAGCAGTGACGTCAGCCGGCGCGCCGGTAAGGAATGGGCGCGCGGCTGCCGGAATGCTGATACTACCGTACCTGCCGGGATGGATGGAGGAAGATAGAAGAGAAGAGGTCGTCCACAGGAGAAGAGTCCAGGAGAAGAGTCCAAAGGGAGAAGAGTCCAGGAGAAGAGTCCCAGGAGAAGAGTCCAGGAGAAGAGTCAGGGAGAGAGTCCACAGGGAGAAGAGAAGAGTCCACAGGAGTCCACAGGGAGAAGAGTCCCAGGGAGAAGAGCCCACAGGTACAAACTAAACTGGGTGGGAGGGTGAGGGGGGCATTCAAGATGTTTGGGAACTACAACTCCCAGCATGCTTTATTAGCTGGAGTGGTAGTTTCCAAACATCTTGAATGCCAAGTGAGGGTGGCATTCAAGATGTTTGGAACTACAACTCCCGCTAATAAAGCATGCTGGGAGTTGTAGTTTCAAACATCTTGAATGCCACCCTCACTTGGCATTCAAGATGTTTGGAAACTACAACTCCCAGCATGCTTTATTAGCTGGGAGTTGTAGTTTCCAAACATCTTGAGTGCCAAGTTACCTCGGTTTATACTCGGGTCAATAACTTTATTAGGATTTTTAGCTGAAATGGGTACCTCGGTTTATACTCGGGTCGGTTTATACTCGAGTATATACGGTATATTTTAGTGGGGATATTTCGAACTAATGTGTAATTACACTCATTGTAAGCGTACACTTCTTACACTTACTGCATTGGTTTACTTTAGGGCTTGTTCAGTGGCAATGTCTTGGTGTACCCCATGCATGTAGCATAACATTTTATTCAGTACACTAAGGTGTACCTGACACGGTCAAAAGATGGGCAAAATGTTTAGTACAAGCGTATTCTAAATATTAATAAAAGTTTACATTTTATCGGAAGACTTCTGGAGTGCGTGATTATCCCTTATATTATATAAATAAATTTATAATTTCAAGGGGAATACACTTGGGTTTTTCGGAGGTACTATGTTGGGGGGGTGGGTAAAGAATATTGCGACAGTGTTTATGTGTTGTTAAGCACTAAATAGTTATACCAATATTAACAAATATGTAGTAATGATATTAAAGTATATAGAAATGTAAATAAGGCAAAATCTTAAATAAAAATACTTGCAAGTCCCACTCCTGTTTTGTAATGGTATCTCCAAAATGGACTGTTAAGCCACACCCCAGGAAGTTTTACAGGGAGGCAATTAGGGGGCAGATCAACAAAAAAATTATAGATGCCCTTCAATCAAAATGCAGATAAGCTGACACATCTTTTTAGCAAATTGGATGGCTTTTTTTCTTCTTTATTTAAAATCAAATTTCAACTTGTTGAAAATCTGAGACCAGTGTATGACCAGCACAAGAAACTACATGGGGTGCCCAACTTAGCGGTGTGTTGACCACAATAGTTGCATTTTGCCCCCCTCACTCTGTATTTGTATCACATTAATAAAACTGATTCTGTTAAAATAACTTTTGTTTCTGATTTGAACTTTTTTTTTTTAAACTATGTATTTTTTAAAAGTTTTGCTTAAGAGTTTTTATGAAAGAATTAACTTTATTTTTTTTAAATTAACTAAATATGATGACTATTCGCTGGGATGCTGTAACTTCTTAATCAATGTTTGCTGTTGTGATAAAACTAATAAAGCCTATAACAATAAACCATTTATAAAGTGTACATTTGGAACACCACCCATAAAACTACTTTTATTATGTTTTGCAGATCTGGAAGCAGTTTCACAATGCCTCACCGGACAATCCACATTTTTCGTAAAGGTCTTAGACTTCACGATAATCCAACATTTGTAAAAGCTCTTGAGACGTCTGATGTCATATACCCAGTATATATTTTGGATAAAACCTTTATGACTTCTTCCACAACAATTGGATCTAAACGTTGGAATTTTATTCTGCAGTCCATCGAAGACCTGAATTGTAACCTAAGGAAATTAAACTCCTCCCTTTTTGTTATCCAGGGAGATTACCAGCAAGTCTTGCGTGACCATGTCCAGAAGTGGAACATTACACAGGTCACTTTTGATGTTGAGACAGAGCCCTATTACAAGAAGATGGATGAAAACACAAAAGAAATGGCCAAAGAACTGGGATTTGAAGTTGTCTCACTTGTTGCTCATACACTGTATGATCTTAATAGGTGTGTAGATTCTGCTCACGTTTCATTTTTAAAACAAAAAAAATGATTACCACAATGAATATAATAATCTTAATAATAAATAATGGAAATCCCGCTTTGTTTGTCTGATATAATATATATATATTACTAGCAGTTGTGCCTAGTATTGTGTGTGTGTACACGTGGGTATAGTATTTGTTACATTTAGGTGTGTTTGGCTTAGGTGGAAGAGATGGGGTAAAAGAAGTGCACAGTTGGTAATTTACATCATGTATTTAAAAGTTATGAATTGAGGAGGGGACATTGTTTGAGGGACGTATAGCACATATGTTTATAGCAAAACTTTATGTACAATGTTATCAGTTTTTACATTTGGAGCGTAAATATAAAAATGTTGTGAACCTACTCGTGAACATGCTACATGTAATTTGCCATGGGGAAAACATGTTGAATGCAACTTAATACCACAGCACTTGAGTAACTAACAGCGTCACGCCGTTCTTGTGTATCTGAAGCATGGGATGTGCAGGCTCTTTGTGTTGTTGAAGTCTGTAAGTGTTGTGTGTTTTTATTAAGCGTGCTTTATTTTTTGCACATTAGTTAGCAGTATGTCACTTCAACACTTTGGCTGAGGCCACACTGCAACACACAGAAATCGCGCACCAAATCGCGAGCGTTATCACACGCGATTGTGTGCGCGATTCCTGTGCATTTTGCGTTTGTGCGCGCGTTTTGGCTGTTTTGTGCTATGGAAACGCATGCGTTAATGCACCAAATAAGGTGAACGCATGCGTTACCAAAACGCAAATGGACAAGCAATCGCATGCGCATCAGAAATTGCGGTAATTTTCACGTTCCCACTATTTCCATTTTAACGAAAATAGTGGGCATGAAACGCGTCCGCAAACGCGCGAAGAACAAGCTAGTGTGGCCTCACCCTTTGTCCTTGCTCAAGGACCACTTTTATATTGGCTATTAGATCCCAAACTAGTTTCTAGTCCTAAATGAGAGTGCCATGATGTCTTTGTTCTTTTAGTTGTAACTGTCTGTGAAGTGTGTGACATGCGGGAATTGTGTGTCAGATGTGTCTGGTGCTTAGGTCCAGATAATGCAGGTAATTCACATGTAGCCCATATCCCCCAACCGTCCTGGCTTGAGTAGATGCATGAGGGCATATCTGCGGTGGGCGGGGGCACTGCATTCTAGGGTATGGACGGTCTGGGGGCGTGTCTGTGATGTTGTGGTGTCCAGGAGGCTTGGACGTGACATTTGGTATTGTGGTAGTGATGTTTGGGGGCATGGCCATGCTGTTTGAAAGCATGTGCGTGGTCGTGCCATTTGGTGGCGTGGGTATGAGGTTGTCAAGTTTGGGGGTGTGGGCATGGTGTTTGGGGGTGTGACTTTAATGTTTGGGGGCGGCATGGTCATGGGACACATGCGTGATTCGGAGTGGTCACAACATTTGGGGGCATGGTTGTTATATTGGGGGAGTGGCCTCGATGGTTGAGGTATGAGCATAACCATGATGTTTGAGAGTGTGGCTGTGACAGCAATATCTGGGAGTGGCCATGGAAACACCATTTGGGGCATGATTGCGATGTTTGGGGTATGGCAGTTTTCTTTTGTTACGAATGTGTTATGAAGGTTGTGCCAAAATATCTGTAACGGTTTAATATGGTTTTCAGTCTCTTAAATTAGAGAATTAAGAAAAAAGTTATTGCTCAAAAACACCTCAGGGGCTGCAGATAATTATCACATTTCCGTGTTAGTACCATTTGTATTTGCCCCACTTTAAAGGAAAAGGTTTTGAGATATGTTTTAGATTGTATTACTGTATAGATTGCACCTGGTGTTGGAGTGTAGATTATATCACATCATGCACAGCACTTACTGTAACAATGCTATAGTTTTGTAATTAACAGCAATAAAAAAGCCAGGTAAATTTGCTGTGAAATAAATATCACATTTCACACGCAGTTATGTGCTATCTGTGGTGAGCCCCAGAGAACTTTGTAAACCTGAATATCAGCCTTCATATCTGTTCTAAAAGTTCTATACACATGGGTGTTGCTGTGTGCATTCTTTACCTTCAATTTTTCCTAAACCAGATATAAGTAGCAAGATGTAAACCTAATGTCAGTCCAACTTTTAGTCAAGCCATTGAATAAATAATGATTAGGTGCAAGATCTACTGGGAAAAAAAGTCCAACAACTGTTTCCAGATCTGAAAGATAACTTCTCTTGCTATGTCTCCTAAGACACCTACACTCTCATTCGGCTGCCTTATTAGATTTCCAATGTTCTTAGAAGGCAGTTAACAGGTGTTCCTTAAGTTTGCTTTTTCTGCATGCTGATTGTTTCGTTTGTAACATCTATGTAAATTTAACTCACAGCCATTTTCCCTACTGTGAATTATAGAAATGTTAAAGAAGCTGAACACCCCAAGTCTTAGGATATTGTTGCAGTCTACTATTAAAATATTTGTTACCACAACTCTTTAAGCCAACAAGTATTTAATTGTTTTGACACAAGCATCTAATTAACACAACGGTATTAGGTGATTATGAATTTACTACATGGTTACAGTTTTAACTTTTTTATTTTGTCAGGATTTTGTTGCTGAATCATGGAAAACCTCCACTAACATATAAAAACTTTTTACGTGTGTTGTCAGCGCTGGGTGATCCAGATAAACCTGCTCGACCTATAACTGCAGAAGATTTTGTGTAAGTTTACTATTGTGCCTTAAGACATCTTTATTGCACTTTTATTGTGAAAACTAAATTATTGAAAATGCAAGTTTTTGAAGCACTTTACAAATGTCCGTCTGCAACAACTATGAAATTTTTAAATATTTACTGGTTTACTGCAATTAAAAAAAATCTGATCACATTGATTGGTTGCTGTAGAATTCATTTACACCTCTTATTAAATATACCATGTTATGCCTCTTTATCAGGCATGATACAACCCTTAATCCTGCGAAGTACACCGTTTTTTACATATAAACCAAAGAAATAACAACATTGAACAGATTACATGTCTGATAATGGCTGTCTTCACACATGCTATACAGATAATGAGGGGTTATCAAGGAATTAGGTCAAGGAAAAATAAGGGCGTAAAATCAGTATTCTTTAGAGATTTTTTGTAGGAAATAATTATTTGTGGTTGTTTCCAACAACAGTGTCTCTAACAGTGCCTGAACAGATATAATATGAGGTTACTTATAGTACTAGTATTGCTCTGCAAGGCTGCAGCTTTCTGTGAAGTATACAGTGTACACTTAGCTGGGTGTCACTCAGCTAAGGTGTATTATGGGAGCTGACCCCTAGTACCCACCATTTAATTTCATGAATTACCCAGCAGCCTCAGCAAAATAAGACACAGGTTTTTTTGTCTGTTTGTGAATGTACTCTGTCTGTTTGGGCAATATATATATTAAATAAGATTTCTCACCTGCATTGGTAAAGAAAAGGAAATAGGAAATTTTTAACATACTTCATCATACAGTTATTTTTGAAATAGCAAAACCAAACCTTGCTGTGAAAAAAAAAAAGCATAAAAAGTCCCCAAAACTTACTTTTTATAATATAATATTCAAAAGACCAATGTGTCGTTGGCCAAACTATTGTGTTTGTCACGCACATACGATCACGTTCTGCGATCCGCACATAATAAACGAATACTAGGCTAACACAATATGGGTGGTCACACTGCAGTGCACTGCGATATATTTTTAGAGCGCATACAATCACCATTTTGGAATATCGATGGAAAAGCACACAAGCATAAACATTGTGTTTGCGCATTTTCCAAGCATTACGTTCGTTGTAGTGTGGCCACAGCATAAAGGGGGAACTGTAACCAGCAGCTGTTGTAACCAGATATTATTCCACTGAGCAGGCACAAAAGTTCTCTGAGCTTTGGCTGTGCTCAGAGGAGCCATGAGATCCTGTGCTGTGGCTGCAGGTATTGGCATGGGAATTAGTGGTTTAGGTATTTACCATGGGTATATCAAATGGGAGGGTGTAATCTCCCTTTAATATTTATATGGCTGATGTATACTGCATTAAATGCCATATTGGAGTCTACGGAAGGACAGGGAGTTTTTACATCAGATACTGTGTATAGCATGATTAAAGGGCATGTCCACCCCATTTTATAATTTTTATATATGGTAGCTCTCCCTCCCCCAGCCCCCAACCGCTATAATAGATTTTCCAGAGACTCCCCCGAACTCTACTTACCTTACCTCTTTCCTCCGGCGTACTGTCCCGGCCCTCTGCAAGCAAGCAGGGGGCCGGACCGGCAACCGTGCCCCTGATTGGCTGAGAGGCAGCAAATCACGGACGCGGCTGCCGGCTGCACAGAACGCCGGGGAGAGAGGAAAGGTAAGTAGAGTTCGGGGAGTCTCTGGAAAATCTTTATATAGCGGTTGGGGCTGGGGAGGGAGAGCTCCTACATATCAAAGGCATTTTGCACTAGGGGGAGGCAGAGGAAAACGGGTGGGAGGGCTGCAGTGGCGCATGGCAAAATTCTCCGGAGGGGAGACAGGAGGCAGATTCCTACATGGACTCTGCTAGGCTCCTGGTGGCCATTTTTGGGACTTGGCATAGCAGGGCAGCCATTTGGAGCTGGGATGTAAGGTAAGGATTTTTATGCACTACAGAGTGTGGCCAGTAGTGAGTAAAATTTTAGTTTCGGGGGTGGACATGCCCTTTAATTATAAGCACGTTGGATATTCTTACTTTATTCCATATTTACAATTAAAGACTTTTAAACCATTATGCATTTGTGACCATGTTTAATGTCTTGTAATTATTAACTTACTTTTCAAAATTGTTTTATTGTGAACCACTCCTTATAATAAATAAAATTGTTAGGTTGGGTTTGTACCTGATAAAAGTACGTTTTACTGTGAATGGAAACGAACTTGAGTGGAAGCTGTTACAGTCCTTGTTCTAAAGGGCCTTGTTATTAGGCCAGTATAGAGTTGGGTGGAAGTGGGACAGGGAAGGTTGAGGGGGGAGGTAGTTTTGTTAGGGTTGGTAGGGGAAGTGGGGACGGAAGGGTAGGGTTGCTTCTTCCAGCATGCCCATCCCAACAGATTTGCCACCTTAGGTGATGGAGGAGGACAGCTCAGAATTAGCGTTTATGGAGCAGGCTAATTCCTTGAGCACCTAGAGGACTGGCATCTCTAATACAAGGGAGGAAGAACTTAGGATCAGGAATGCTAGACAGGTAGTAGTGGTAGGGGGCTCCATTATTAGAAAGGTAGATAGGTTAATTTGCCTCCAAGACACTATATGCCGAACTGTGTGTTGTCTGCCTGGTGCTAGGGTTCGTCATGTGGTGGATCATGAAGACGGGCTGGGTGTGACTTGGACTGAAATTACAAGTATTAACCAGCATGGATTTAGGAGGAATAGATCTTGTCAAACTAACTTGCTTGGTTTTTATGAGGAAGTGAGTAGAAATGTAGACTCTGGCATAGCAGGAAATGTAGTATACTTGGATTTTGCAAAGGCTTTTAATACATAAGTGACTAATGTATAAGCTAAGGCCTGTTGGTCTGGGGAGGCACATTTGTACAGGGATAGAAAATTGGTTAATGATAGGATGCAGAGAGTAGTTGTTAATGGGGCTTCATCAATATGATAAAGTGCTAACTGGGGTGCCACAGGGTTCGTGTTTGGGGCCGTTTCTGTTATTAATGATTTGGAAGTGGCTATTGTCAGCAAGGTTTCTGTTTGCTGATGACACAAAACTTTGTCAACCATTAAAATCTTCAGAGGATGTGCAATCATTGCAGGTGGATCTAGATAGATTGTCACATTGTGCTGCTAAGTGGCAGATGAGATTCCATGTTGATAAATGTAAGGTAATGCATTTTGGACTTAAAAATCTTTGTGCTGCTTATACTATAAATGTCTCTGTGTTAAGTGAATCCCTGTTGGAAAGGGATCTTGGAGTTTTGGTGGATAACAAACTTAAAGGTAGCAAGCAGTGCCAGGCAGCAACAACCAGAGCTAGCGTGGTATTGTCTTGTATAAAGAGAGGTGTGGATTCAAGGGAGAAAAATGTTATTCTTCCTCTTTACAAAGCATTGTTAAGGCTTCATTTGGAATATGCAGTGCAATTTTGGAATCCTGTGTACAAAAAGGACATATTTTAAGTGGAAAGGATACAGAGAAGGGCAACTAAATTAATAAGGGTAGCTTGAATATGAAAAGAGGCCGGATAAGTTACAATTATGTACGCTAGAGAAAAGGCACTTGTGTGGGGACATGATTACTGTGTATAAATACATTAACGGGCAATACAATAAACCATCTGGGGCATTGTTCACCAATAGAACATGTTAGAGGACACAAGGACATCCCTTAAGACTTGTTGAGGCTTCAAGTTCGGAAAGGGTTTTTCACTGTGAGAACGGTAAAGCTATGGAACTGTCTTCCAGTGGACGTTGGTATGGAAGGTTCATTGGTCAGTTTCGAAAAAAAGTCTGGATGAGTCTGGATGAAGGAGTGTTGCAAGTTAATGGTATTGTTGTACAGTTAGGCAGGAAATGAGGGTATTGCTAGATGGGTTGGACTGGATGGACGTATATCTTTATTTAACCTCAAATACTATACTATTGTTAAACTACTGCAGTCATTTTTTTTGTCATGTCTTAATAAAATATAGATATTGATATAAAATAGAGTGTATAGCTTTGCACTATATTGATTATTTTCAAGTTAGGAAATGCTGTTTTCTGCATGTCCGCCTTCAAAACTAAAAATATTAACCCACTACTGGCCCCCATGTAGTACAGTATTCAAAAATTCTTACCTTACAGTGCCTATCCAAAGTTTCGAAAAGTTCTTCTGGAGGACTCTGGCATGCGCAGGGGAGCCCTCCCTCTGTAGGCTAGAGACATTTTATGTGTCAGAGTATAGCATTTTTCCCATTGTTCAGTTGTAAAGGTGGTTTGTAGTTCTTTTTCCCATTTGGAGACATTGGAAGGGGGATCCAGAGACTGCTGTTCTCTTAAGAGAGAATATATATAATATATGTATTGAAGTTGAGGTGCAGAGTTTTTCAAACATTGTTGTTATTGTTTTTTGAGCTGAGCCGGGGAATATGGAGTGGATATAGTGGGAAAGTTGATTATATTCCTGGTAGTGTGTGCTGGATGGGGTAATATCCTGTAATAAAGTTCTTAGGGGGATAAGTGATCCATTTTACAAAGCTTGAAAGATTCAGGGATTGTCTCGAAGAGTCCATTTGAGGAAATGTGCGGAATTTTGTCCAGGTGGAAAAGCGGGGTTTTGGAACAAGGGGGTTAGTAATCCAGGTTGGTTTGAAAGTTTATGTTTGTGCCAGATCTGTAGTATTGTGTCCAAAAAGTACACCTTATTTAAGGAGTGCAGTCTGTTGGATGGTTTGAGCCAGGGGAGGTTTTGTATAGGTATTTGGGTATTTGATATGAATACCCTAATTTGTCTTGGTTATGAAATGTCCAGTTGATTATTTGGGTGAAAGAGGCCGCTGTATGGTATAATTGAAGGTTCGGAAGATTAAGACCACCAGAGTCTTTGCTTCTTGTCATTGTTGTATATTTAAGCTGGTGTGGGGAACCTCCCCATATAAACCTTAGCAGCAGTTGTTTAATCTTATCAAAGTATATTTTGGGAGGTGATAGAGGTATCGTCTGAAAAATATATAAAAACCTTGGCTGGACATCCATTCTTATAATATTTATTTTAGCAAACCATGAGTAGTGTTAACAACAATTTTTTTGAGACTGTAGCTAAATAGGAAATGGTATAGAGGCATCTACCTTAAATCTGGAGAAGGGGCAAAGTCTTGAAGAAATTTTTAGAAGTTTGGTATAGAGATGAAAGGTTGGGTAACATAGTAATTCAGGTTGAATATGTCCATCTAATCCAACCTTTACACCCTACCAAGTGGTAAGGGTAAGTGATAACAGTGTTTAGTCTGCAAAGAGCATTTTTCTTCTTCTGATCCCAACATCAAAATATTCGGACAAGTCGCCATGTGCAAGTTTGTAGCCTGTTTGGCTACTGATTTTAAGCAGGAGGAGCCACCTAGATACCTGTGTGGGTTTCATTGATTAGATGCACAACCCTCTTATCTGCACACAATTTGCTTACCCTTTTTTGTGGAGGTTTTTCACCCATCCCAACCTGCAAGGTGGCAGGACCGCAACCTGACCAGAAGCCCACCACCCTCAATGCTAAAGCCAAAAGTAAGGTGAATTACATGGGGCCCAGCACAAAGATCAGATATGACCCTGGAACACCACAACCTATCACCACAACCTATACCCAAAACCTGACCAAACTGCACTTGAACCACAACACACAAACACTTTGGATTTCTCCCACCTTGAAAGCAATGCAAAGTGGATTGGGCAAAAGTGGTTAAAGTAAAACTGTGGTCTCCATACAAGTGTATGCAAGTATTAAAAAGGGCAAACTCCTACCTTTTAAAATGACTCCAGGATCATGCTTCTAGCTGCAGTCTATTCAAAGTTACAGCAGTATAAGTGGTGTTTTCTGCTAGCACTTTGAGCTGTGACATTACCACGCCACTGGTCTTCTACCAAGTTTAAGGTAGGATCATGTCCACTGCTGGAAAAGAGCATTATCATGCATGTGTGCTTTGGTTGAACTGAACCACTATTACAGAACAGGGACTTTTATCTCTCCGATCCAGGACACGTCTCACCACCAGCCCCCTTGACTCCATTCCCTTTCATCTTATTCCCCCTCTTTCCTCTTTACTCATTCTAGCCCTAACCTCTCTCTATATCATGTCCCTCTCCCCTGGTATTTTTCCCTCTTCGTTTAAACATGCTGTGGTACCCCCTATACCTATAAAACCCTGCTTGACCCATCAGCTACCGGCCTGTCTCCCTTCTCCCATTTGCTTCTAAACTACTGGAAAGACATGTCTATGCTGAACTGGTCAGTCACCTGTCTGCTAACTCTCTCTTTGACCACTTCCATTCAAGCTTCCGCCCTAACCACTCGACGGAAACTGCCCTCACTAAAGTGACCAATGATCTACTTAGTGCTAAATCTAAAGGTCACTACTCTTTGCTCATTCTTCTTGATCTGTTCTCTGCTTTTGATACTGTTGATCACCCTCTACTTCTTCAGATCCTGGCCTCCTTGGGTATCCAGGACACTGCACTTTCTTGGATATCCTCCTATCTCTCTGGAAGGACCTTTAGTGTTTTCCACTCCAAAATTAGCTCCACACCTCCCTCCTCCCTGTGGGGGTCCCGCAAGGCTCAGTACTCGGCCCCCTTCTTTTCTCCATCTACACCTATGGCCTTGGACAACTCATTAGTTCATTTGAACTTCAGTATCACCTGTATGCAGATGATACCCAAACTTACATCTCTGCCCCAGATCTCCTTATACTGACATCCCAAGTCCCCGACTGCCTTAGTGCCATCTCTGCCTATATGTCCTCCCGCTTCCTCAAACTCAACATGGACAAGACTGAACTTGTCCTTTTCCCACCCTCACAATCTGTTCCCCGACCTAGTCTTACTATTAATATTAACAATACCCCTATGTCCCCCATCTCCTCATGTCCGCTGCCTGGATTCCGGTCTTTCCTTCAAACCCCATGTCAATTTGCTTGCCAACTCCTGTCGGCTCCAACTCAAAAACATCTCCCGAATTTGACCCTTCCTATCGAATGAAGATACAAAAATCCTAGTCCATGCCCTAATCATATCCCGGCTAGACTACTGCAACATACTCCTGTGTGGTTTACAAAACAAGCACCTGGCACCTCTACAATACATCCTCAACTCTGCTGCCCAGCTCATTCATTTCTCTTCTCGCTTCTCTAATTCGCTCCGCAAATGATCTCCTCCTCTTATCCACCCTTGTCACATCTTCCCATGCCCGTATTCAGGACTTTGCTCTTGCTGTCCCTCTGCTATGGAACTCCATTCCTCCGTCTGTCGGTCACTCACCATCCCTTAATACCTTCAAACATAACCTGAAAACCCACCTCTTCAGGCAAGCATATAACCTGGTCTAGACATTACCCATCTGACTACCCAATATGATCCAACCCTCTTTTCACTCTCCACTGCTAATCTATTTACAGCCTACCAATTCCCACAACCTTATGTCTCACTCCCATATCCTGTAGACTGTAAGCTCTTTGGGCAGGGTCCTCCCTCCTATTGTATCACGGTATTGCTGTAAGAAACTCATCACTCTGTTTACTTATATTATATGTTACCTGTGTATGTAATATGTATGACTTTGTATAACCTGTATTACCCTGTATGTAATGTATGACTAATTGTAAAGCGCCACTGAAGATGTTAGCGCTATATAAACCCATAATAATAATAATAACCAGGAAGCGGTCGGGATCAGTCAATGAGGCCACGGTGGATTTTGCGAAAGGTAAATATCTTTCACCTTTGTTCCTGGCTCCACAGAAACTGATTGAAGAACGGAAGTTAAGACATAGCTCTTTAACTTCCCATATTTCAATCAATGAATTAAAGGGAATTGTTTACTTTTCCAGTGAACTATTCCTTTAAATAGCCTAACGACGGCTGCTTGGTTTGCTTCTGAAAACCACCACATTTGCCATAAACTCTGTCTTGAATTCATGCTAATCTATATTAAATAGGTGAGCACGTCTTTAAGACAGGATTTTTGCCCAACGACCGTGGGTAAATAAGGCTGAAAGTTTTCTTTGTTTCCATGTTTTAAATTTCATGGAATGAAAAGTATTTTATTAATAATTTGTGGTTTAACTTATAATATGCAGTAGTTGATTACTTCTTTATGTAAAAAAATACTTTGCATACAACTCTTTTTAATTACACCTTTTATTTTTTAGCAAATGTGCAACACCCACTGAGTTTGCAATGGAAGAAAGATACAGAATTCCTCAACCAGAAGAGCTAGGAATATGCAGAGACTGTTCAACAAACTGGAAAGGAGGTGAATCTGAGGCACTGAAAAGACTGGAACAACATATAGAAAAGCAGGTAAGGCAAATAGTTTGTCAACAAGTTCTGCTTTTTTCATAATTAGTACTATGCTAAATCATTTTTAAAAATTTTGCAATATAGCACCAGTTTATTAAAACATTAATAAATAAGGGGCCCTGAAAGTCCACCATCAAGTCCACTTCTGGTTTAAATGGTATGTACACTATGGATTCCCTTATTTGGTGTCCCCACATCAAATAATTTAAAGGGCATGTCCACCCCCAAAACTATAATCCCCCCCCTCCAACACGGCCCCAATATGCCTTTACATGAGTGTAGTTTATACTTACCTCACATCCCAGCTCTCCTATGGTTCTCCTGTAGTCCCCCCCAAAGTCCCAAAAACTGCCCACCAGGGAGTAGCAGAGTCCATATAGGCCTCTATGCCTCCTACCTGGCCTCCGGGAGAAGTTTGGCATGGTACTGCAGCCCTTCTCCCCCTCCTCCCTCCCCTCCGGATTCCCTCCCCCTAGAATAAATCCCCTTTGATATGTATTCCCCCTGGTCTCCAGACCCACGCTTCATTTTTATGTTTGAAAGTGCCCCAAACTTTTACTTACCTCCCCTCTTTCCTCCGCTGATGAATGACCGGCAGCCGCGTCATGATTGGCTGCCGCTCAGCCAATCACAGACGCGACTGCCGGTCCCGCCCCTCTGCTTGCATTTTTCGCAAGCAGAGGGCCGGCAGCGCGGCGGAGGAAAGAGGGGAGGTAAGTAAATGTTTGGGGCACTTTCTAAACATAAAAATGAAGCGGTTGGGGCTGGGAGACCAGGGGGAATACTATATCAAAAAATAGTTTTAAGGGTGGACAGACCCTTTAAAATCATCCAGTCCAGGTGTTTACCAGTTGTTTACCTTTTTGTTGTTTACCTTTTTCTCTAAATTGTTTCCTGATTTTAAGTCACAAAAGTTGTGCTTGTTCTATGGGGGAGGGTCGCTGCCATGTGTGCACAGCCTTTGTCACCCTTGCCCCTACCCTTGACTAGTATATTATCAGCCAATATTTGGTAGTTGCAATAAAGAAAACTGGCCGAACCAATTGGCGAGTACCACACACATAGCGAAAATTGGTCGGTCCCCATATTGGTTGATATTCTCACTGCATCTATGGCCACCTTAAGAAGGCCACTATTTGAAGAAGACTTATGCCCATCCCCAGAAAGGTTGCAGTAACTGTGGTGCCCTGCTAAGAAAGAAGCAGTGGAATGTTCATTTAAATTTATTATAAATTTGTGTTTGTTCTATGGGGGAGGGGTGCTACAATGTGTGCACAGCCTTTCAGTCACACTTGCCCCTACCCTTCACTAGTATATTATCAGCCAATATCCGGTTATCGCAATAAAGAAAATTGGCCGATCCAATTGGCGGGTACCACACATGTAGCGATAACTGGCCAATACCCTTATTGGTTGAAAAAGTTACTACATCTATGGCCACCTTAAAAAGCATGTTCACCCTTAAAATAAACTTTTGTCATATAATAGAATAACTTCCCCCAGCACAAACTGCTATAAAACAAATTTAAGAAAGTGACCAGACCTTTACTTACCTTCCCCTCTCCTCCGACGCCCGGCCCGTCCTTCTGTTTGCAAGAACACTGCAAGCAGGGGGCAGGACCGGCAGCCGCGTCCGTGATTGGCTGAGAGGCAGCCAATCACGGACGCGGCTGCCGGCTTCTCAGAATGCCGGTGGAGAGAGGGAAGGTAAGTAGAGTTCTGGGGACTTTCTTAAAATTATTTTTTTTGTGGTTGGGGCTGGGGGAACATATTCTATTATGGAGGGAGGGAGGAGAGGGCTGCAGTACGCATGCCAAATTTCTCCCGGAGGCAGATAGGATGCAGAGTCCTATATGACTCTGTATCCTCCTGTGGGCAGTTTTGGGGACTTTGGGGGGGGGACTACAGGAGAACCTTATGGAGCTGGATGTGAGGTAAGGATTTTACTACACTACATGGTGGGGCCATAAGTGGGGGGATTATAGTTTTGGGGGTGGACATGCCCTTTTAAGAAGGTAACTGTTTTTGAGGAAGGCTCATGCCCATTCCCAGAAAAGTAGTGCGGTAACCGTGGTGTCCTGCTAAGAAAGAAGCAGTGGAATGTTCATGTAGATTTATTATTATAAATTATTACTAAATTGCTTCTAATAGATTTCAGAATATTTGGCCCTGGTGTTTTTTTAGTAGACATAAAGTGTATATATACCACACTGTGGTTTAAAATTTGCTCATCTATAGACACACATGTATAGATGCAATTTCATGGATGCACTTTAAATAAGCACCTTGTTAGACTTGCACCTTATTGCTGCTATCTACTTTTGCATTATCACATGCTTACTTGTCAAACCAGCTCACAAGGAGTTAATCCCCATTCCCCACCCCACATTATGTTAATGACCACCAAGGATATGGTTAAAAAGGCACACCCACACTAAAAAAGGTCAAAACCAGGGAAATCAAGTCCTTGTGGTACGAGATATCCTTCTATATATAATAATATATATATATTATAATATAATATATAATATATATATATAATATATTATGTACCACCAAACCTTGCACTCCTCCATATAATCGATAGCCCAGGTGCCACATCGGAAAACAACTAGTATATAGCATCAGAACCCAGGGCACTCACGGGACTTTAAAGATTACTCAAACATCATTGTCGGAACTGCGATCAAAGCGTTTCAGCCACTACATCAGCCGTCCTCAGGATCGTAAAGTTGCATCTTACTCACACCATCTTTAAAGGTAAAATGGGCCACTCCAAAATTAACCTTAACCTATCTGTGCCTAATCACCTAGCACGTGAAAAATATTCAAGCTTATTGGTAACACAAACATAAAACAAAGTGAGATTGAACTCTAAAATCACCATCTTAAAAGCTTTAAAACCAATATAAAAATACAACAATTAAGCTTGTTATAAATACTAAGTGTGTATAAACCAAAACACAAACTGACAGCAGTTCCCACATCTAAAATAGAACTTATAAATTACCAAAGGCTCCCCATCCATATTATATAGAAGAATATATAACTCTTAGAGACCTGTTATAATATCACCACTAAGGGTGAACCTCACAGGTTTTAAAACCACCAAAAATCGAAAAGATATGCAACCTACATATATAAAAAGGATATACAATATATGTCAGTTGTATATCCTAAAAGGTAGGAATCTGCTATATAATCCAGTTAAATAGGAACAATCAATCCACTCTTGTATACAAAACAATATATCAAATCTTACCTCTCTTCATTTGTTGCTAATGAAGTCAGTCCCTGTAGTGTTCTCCCAAGGCCCTGGTGCCTTCCAGGTTCATTCATGTATAGGCTCAGAAGAATAATAATCACTTGTTACGTGCTAGTGTAAGAAGTAAGGGATTTATCTTTATAAATAATAGATAGGATAATGTTTTATTATATTTTATTATATTATTAGTTAGTCTACTAAGAGCATGGGACAATTTATACTATTAATGATAAGACTGTTTAGTTTTACCTATGTACCATAAACCACATAAACCCCTTATACCATATATGTCCCAAGAGGTCTTACAATTATAACATTCTTGATCCCATTGACCTCATACATACATGAAGATTGAACAAAAGGACATAAAACATAATTTCCACAGATATACATCTCCAAGGGTATTTTATTTAACCATGGTAATTTCTGAGTTTCTTTTTGTTTTAATATACTAGGAGCTAAGAGATGTAAATATATTTTGTTTTATCTTCTAACAGTATTAAAATCTTTGTGTGCAGGATATTTCAAATTTTTTCTTATTAGTCTTTAATTTTTCCAGTTTTCTTCATTATAATCTAAAATAATTGCATGTTGTTCTGAATTGTATCCTACGATTTATTTTTGATTAAAGTAAATCTGTTTATAATACTCTTTGAATACCCTTTTTGTTCAAACCTTTGCCATATTTCATTGGCCTAAATTTCTAGTTCTTTGTTGTTATAGCAATTTCTTTTTTTCTTTTTTTTGGCCTGCTGGAATACTATTAAGACATAATTTGTGGTGCTGACTAGAAATCTGGATATAAGTATTCATATATTAATTTTTTTGTAGAATTAGCATTGTAAGTTTTTTTTTTTTATTATTTTTTATTGTATTTTTTAATTTCAGGGATGGGTTGCAAATTTCCAAAAGCCACACACTAGTCCAAATTCACTTCTTCCAAGCACAACAGGTTTAAGTCCATACTTTAGTTTGGGGTGCTTATCTGCCAGAGTCTTTTTTCATAGATTATCTAACATATATGCACAGGTAAGATAACTTCTCTTTAAGCAATAATCACATGTTAAAGAATGAAAGGAAGATTTTTTATTTTGTGTCTAGTGTCACAAAAATTGTAAATGTTTTCTTTGCTTTTTTACTTTTGCTAGAGACTAGAGAACAAACATATGCACCAGATTGACAATTTTAGTTAATGACCATTTATTTGTTGACTTTTTGTTATTTGTTTTTTGACTTTGTAGCTGATTAAAATGGTATTTCATTGGTGTCTTTATATTCTGTCTGGTTCCAAATATATATTCTGACAAAGTCAGAAAAATCTACTAGAAGAATCATTTGACATCATGAAATTCCTAATAAATCTCTCACCCAGAGGATAAATACAGTATATATAGTCAATGTCACTTCTGTTACAGTTTACGTTTCTTTTAATTTCCCAATATCATAGCTGACATTATATGGCATGTACACCCTTTTTTCACTCTTCAACTTATATCTTTCTCATGCCATCAAAATCTTCTTTTGCCTTGTATTTTCCTGTCATTTGTGAATAGAAGATTATTCACTTTTTTCAGTCTAACCTCCTAATATAGGAAGGTGTCTCGCACAGTAGATTTGAGTCCGCTCAATTGACCTGCTCTACAGGTTTCATATGTACCGGTATGTATCTGTTAACACCAGTACAAAAAATACACAAAATGGGTAAAATCAGAAGTTTTCTAAAAACGTGGAGGTTGTGTTTGATTGAAATTAAATTGCAAGCAAATTTATATATTCCAACATTTACCTTCAAATAGCTATTTAGAAATGCATTGCTGTGCTAAGATCAGATCTACTTCATCATCCTCCCTCTGCAGCTCTCTACTATGTTGTTTTCAGTAGTGAAAACAACTGTCTTTTATGCGCATCGCACTTCAGCTTAGAAGGCAGAGTCTGTTGGGACCTGACAGACTACGCTGTGGAGGAGTGAGCGATCGGGTAAGTAGCTTACCTTCTCTCCTGGCTCCTGATTGTTTTATTGAAAAATGGGAGGTAAGACACAGTTCCTTTACCTCACATTCTTCAATAAAACTAAATGGCCAAACTTTATTTTTTCAGTGGAGATACCCTTAAAACGGGTAATGTTGAAGAGTATGAAGATGGAGTACATTCTGTGAGAGACTGTGGCTGATTTAAAGCCATTCATCATTAACCCTTTTTTATAGTAACATTTATGGAAACAACATAGTTCAGATCTGCAGTGGGAGGATAATCAAGTAAACCTGATTTAAACATATCTGTGCAATGCATTTCTTCATAGTGTACCTATCTCAAGGTAAATAATTAAGGATATGCATTTGCCCTCAATTTGATTTTAAAGGATAAGTACACTCTAAAATTACCGTATATGCCGGCGTATAAGACGACTCGGCATATAAGACGACCCCCCCAACTTTTCCAGTTAAAATATAGAGTTTGGGATATACTCACCGTATAAGACTACCCCTCATATAAGACATACCAAATGCCCATCCCCAAGCCCCCCTGGGCCATGCTGCATACCATCCCATCTGATTGATATCCAATCCACCCCCCACCCCCCCATAACCCTGCCGGGCATACAGCTTAAATTTGCATAATAATAATTATATTGATGGAGAGAGCTGGTACCAATGTGCACTAGTTGTCCGGTCTACCTTCTAGCAACTTACTTGGGTCTTGGGAGTTAAAACTATGCTGCACTTAACAACTGATGTAACTACTGTAAACTAGATGTAGAAATAGGAGTTCCTATCTCCCATATCATCATAGAAGGTATGTGTGCATTTTTAATCATATTGACTCATTATTTACCCATAAAACCTTCTACACGGATAGAAAAGTGATCATCTTAGATCACCTTACTACCCAAACAATGACAGGAGGGACAGGATTAGTTTGCTTTAGGGTCTTTTTTAAAGGAAAAAGTTGTCAATTGTTAAAAAAAATCTATACACTGATATTATAATTTACAGGTAAATGGGCATTTAGCCCTCCAAAACTGCACATTGAGCACAAACTCAAATGGGTTAGTTTTAAAGGGGATGTTTAGTGGGGAAAAAACATTGTTGTTTAATATAATGTTTTTATATTACACATACCTAGGTATTCTACATATGGAAAAAACCTGATTGATTGATTTCATTCCCTTTGCTATGTCCTGCTGTGGTCAGCATTGAGCTTCCATTTCAGGTTCACTTCCTAGAATTGTTCCTCATAGAAATATCTACTGATTGGTTATTGGATGAGTCAAACATGCTCAGATCTTTACTTAGCAAATCAATCAAACTAGGGACCTAATTCAAGGTCAACACCATGGCGGACACTATTAGGGGTCCAAACAGAAAGTCACTGGATGAGAAATCCCTTCCTCTAATGAATTATCTTGTGCAGTGTAGACAGTGGTGGCTCCAGCTCCAGAATTTTCCAGAGGCACAACATGGGCACAAAGGCTAACAAATGGGGCACATTAAAAAACACCAGTAATCTATGTCAGTATAATGTAAGGTGTACTAAACAGCTATTACACACCTTACGGTTAAACTGTGAGTGTTTTTAACTAAGAGTTTTAAGTTTATAGAATTAAACTACAAGAATAGTTTAAAGCATTGCCTGTCTATCTGTGCAGTCCATCCATCCATCCTTCTATCTATTCATCTATCCATTATCTATCTACCTTATTATCTACCGTATATGCCGGCCTATAAGACGACTCGGCATGTAAGACGACCCCCCAACTTTTGCAGTTAAAATATAGAGTTTGGGATATACTCACCGTACAAGACTACCCCTCATATAAGACATACCAAATGCCCATCCCCAAGCTCCCCTGGGCCATGCTGCATACCATCCCATCTGATTGATATCCTCCACCCCACCCCCCCATTACCCTGCCGGGCATACAGCTTAAATTTGCATAATAATAATTATATTGATGGAGAGAGATGGTACCAATGTGCACTAGTTGTCCGGTCTACCTTCTAGCAATTTACTTGGGTCTTGGAAACTATTAAGCGGCACTCCTCTTCTTCTCGCACCCAGCCCAGCAGCAGTCAGTGCCACTTACAGGCGCACGGCAGTGATGCGCTGTGCGCCGCGCATCCAACATCGAGCCAAGGAACTGAACGGCTGAACCACCAATGATTGGGTAATATTTCTTCCTGCACCCGGCGTATAAGAAGACCCCCGACTTTTCAGAACATTTTAAGGGGTTAAAAAGTCGTCTTATACGCCGGCATATATATATATCTATATATATATATATCTACCTACCATCTATCCATCCATCCATCCACTTTATTATCTATATCTGTCTATCTATCATCTATCTATCTATTTTATTATTATCTGTCAGATAGATAGGCAGATAATAAGATAGATATGGAGATAGATAGATAATAAGATAGATAGAACGATAGATAGACAGACAGACAGACGATACATAGATAATAAGATAGATGATAGATAGATAATAAGATAGATAGATAGATAGATAGATAGATAATTAGATAGATAGATAGATAGATAATAAGATAGATGATAGATAGATAGATAGATAGATGATAGATAGATAGATAATAAGATAGATGATAGATAGATAGATAATAAGATAGATGATAGATAGATAGATAATAAGATAGATGATAGATAGATAGATAATAAGATAGATGATAGATAGATAATAAGATAGATAGATGATAGATACATAGATAATAGGATAGATGATAGATAGATAATAGATAGATAGATAGATAATAAGATAAATGATAGATAGATAGATAGATAATAAGATAGATGATAGATAGATAATAAGATAGATAGATAGATAGATAGATAGATAGATAGATAGATAATTAGATAGATAGATAGATAATAAGATAGATGATAGATAGATAATAAGATAGATGATAGATAATAAGATAGATAGATAGATAATAAGATAGATGATAGATAGATAATAAGATAGATAGATGATAGATAGATAGATAGATAGATAGATAGATGATAGATAGATAATAAGATAGATAGATAGATAGATAGATAGATAATAAGATAGATGATAGATAGATAATAGATAGATAGATAGATAATAAGATAAATGATAGATAGATAATAAGATAGATGATAGATAGATAATAAGATAGATGATAGATAGATAGATAGATTGATAGATACAAATGCAAAAGCAAGAAGGTATTCGGTCCACTTTAAAAACTCCAGCTTTAATTTAAACATTTTAAAAATCAGCACAGTACTCCTGACGCGTTTCGAGCATCCCTACACGCTCTTAATCATAGATACGGAGAAAGATAAATAGATGATAGATAGAGTGATAGATAGATATGGAGATATATAGATTATGCTACACACATACACTGGCATACACACAGATACACATATGCTTACCCACACATACGACATTCAAACATGCACTGGCATACTGACACACACACATTGACACCCACATACATGGACACACATACAACCAAGGACTGATATTCTGACACACACTGTGACACACATGCAGAGACATACTGACACACACATGCACTGACACAGACATACTGACACACAGGGGGGGAAAAATTCCTTCCTGACTCCAAACGGCAATCGGAAAGTATCCCTGGATCAACCAGATCTATATGCATTAATACCAGTAATTCTCAATATTTTTTAGTTTTAGAAACTTATCCAGGCCTTTTTTTAAAGCTATTTAATGAACTTGCCATTACCACATCTGCTGGTAAGGCAGTTCCACAGTTTCACCGTTCTCACTGTAAAGAAACCTTTCCTAACCTGAAGATGAAACTTCTTTTCTTCCAACCTTAAAGGATGTCCACGAGTCCTCTGATATGACCTATTAGTGAACAATGCACCAGAGAG
This sequence comes from Hymenochirus boettgeri, assembly GCA_019447015.1. Taxonomy (NCBI): domain Eukaryota; kingdom Metazoa; phylum Chordata; class Amphibia; order Anura; family Pipidae; genus Hymenochirus; species Hymenochirus boettgeri. The sequence goes on along the minus strand of CM033470.1, from coordinate 103,320,096 downwards.
TTCATTGTATGGCCCATTAATATATTTGTATAAGGTAATCATTTACCCACGCAAACGTCGCTTCTCCAATGTAAACAGCCCTAACTTGTCTAATCTGCCTGCATATTCAAGCCCCTCCATTACCCTTATTAATTTAGTTGCCCTTCTCTGAACTACTTCCATTTCCAAGATGTCCCTTTTGTATGGAACATCTTGGAATTTGGGATTCCAAAACTGCACTGCATACAGTATTCCAAATGAGGCCTTACCAGTGCCCTTTAAAGAGGGAGAATAATATGTTTCTCTCTTGAATCTATTCCCCTCTTTATACAAGACAATATATTGATAGCTCTAGTCGTTGCTACCTAGCATTGTTTGCTACAGCGAAGTCTGTTATCTACCAGAAATCTTTTTCCATTACAGATGCACTTAACACAGAGTTATTTATGGTGTAGGTAGCACAGGGATTATTAAATCCCAAATGCATCACCTTACTGCTGCCCATTTTGATAATCTATCTAGGTCTAGGTGCAACACTTGCACATCATTTGAATTTTCCAAAGCTCTGCAAAGTGTGATGGTTTATCGGGCTGAACTGTGTGAGGTAAAATTTTTCTTAGGAGGGTGGACATGCCCTTTAAATATACTATTTACAAATGAAAAAAGAACGAACAAGGCTAAAGAAGATATTGAAGGAGAAATATATACGATGAGTAAAAAAGGTTGTACACACCTTTATAAAAACTTTTCCATAGTTTAGGGATCACTACTGGTCTCCATATTGCTGAAGTTGTGATGTCTGTAATGTTTTTATTTTGTTACAACTTTTTAACTATATGTCGGTAACCTACCTGGCCATTCATAACATTTATTTTCTACCCAGCATGGAGGCAGAGAGAAAAAAACTAAAAGTAAGTTTGGGAATTTGAACCTGTAACTTCATAGATTCTGTCTTACTAAAAGTAGAGTATTAATCCACTAACCCACTTGAGCCACTGCATAGGGAAATTGCACATTTAGCAACTTTATGTTTAGTTAGAAACAGAATGGAAGCAAAAGCAAAAAAGGAAGACTTTGTCAGCTGAATATTTGGTATAAAACAGTTCCTGGTATGCTGTTCTTTGTGCCACTTATACTGGCTGAAAAATAAACTGCAGAGCAACAGCAGCTTTCAATTTCTTATCAGGGTTTTCCATATTGGTTATAAAGTAAAATATAAGTTGTTGGAGCCACTAAGGAAAACCGCAACCAGTATGGAATTGCTAAAAACATAAGTGCATTTATTGTGCTAACACAACATGTTTTGGATGAGCCAGCTTACTCTACCAGAATTGAGGCAAAAAGTATCCCTAAATATATTGTTAGTGATGCTTTAAATAAAGTGCAGAATAAATCAGTTGGGGACAGATAACTGATAAGTGACCAGTTTTCTTGTTTTAAGGGTGGAGATGCCCTTTTAAATATGGAAAATGGCTGATAGTTGTCTAATGAATATAATAAACAGATTGTATTACTCTATTAATTATACTTATTTACTCTTTGGGAAGGTTTTTATTCATTGAGGTCATAGTATATCTATAATTGAAAAAAATAAAATTAAAAAGGATGTTTTGCCTTCTGATCATCTGATTCTGCTTTCTCGATTTAGAATGACTTGTACAAGAATGTTTTTGGCAAAGATATACATTTATTTTATTAATTAATAGGAAATTAACATTGCAAACACGTTTATCTTTTAAAATATAATAACTAAATCTTTGAATATATTATTCTTCTTTTTTCCAGTCAAAAAAACATTCTCTTCCACCAGTGTCTCTTCAAGGGCAACTACTTTGGAGGGAATTTTTTTACACGGTTGCTTCATGCACTCCAAATTTTACCAAGATGGAAGATAATCCTATATGCCTTCAGATTGATTGGTATACAGATCCTAGGCAACTTCAAAAGTGGAAAGCAGTAAGTTTATTGCTTTGTTTTGTTTTAAAGGGGAACTGTGGTCTCAAAATAAGTTGATTTTAAATGAAAGGCCAGGTTCCTACCTTGGACCTTTTGGCCCTTTATTGGTCATGTGAGAGTGGGCAGCTTTAGTATTCTGAACTCCAAGCTTTGTTTATTATCACACTTTCTTTGATATGAGTTTCTAGACACTATGGCTGTATAAAAGGCTTTCATAGCAGTATTGATCACATACTGGGTCACATGGGTTTAATCACATGGGTTTCTCACGGTGCTTTGAATGGGATAACATGTGGGAAATTACATAAAAGAAGGAAGGAATGATCACTAAATTTATAAGAAAATTCTTTTAGGGAGAAACTGGATTTCCATGGATTGATGCAATAATGACTCAGCTACGTGAAGAAGGCTGGATCCACCATTTAGCCCGCCACTCGGTAGCCTGTTTTCTAACTCGTGGGGACCTCTGGATTAGCTGGGAGGAAGGAATGAAGGTTCGTATATTTACTGCCATCCTGGAATGTGGGTACATACACATTTTAAAATGTTGAATATCATTTTGTTATAACCTGTTGAAACAAAACCAATGCATTTATTATTTAACTTTTTTAAACTTCCTTTTAAGACTTCCTAATTTGACATCAAAATACTTTCATTATTCTTTAAATCATTTGCAATGCACAATGATTATTAGTTTATTTTCCAACCACTTTACAGTTTACATAGTATGGGGACATGATAAAAAGTTTCTTGCATTAGTAATTTTAATGTATCTGCATGAAAGAGGGGGTTTCTGTTCAGAGTACTTCAGTCTAAATTGAATGGTTCAATTAGCTGAAGACAATCAGAAACTTTATATTACTTTTTGAAGGAATTTTGGGTAGGGTTGACCAAATGTTCATAGTTTAACAATAACTTATGTACAGTCAAACTTCGGTACCAATACTTCAAATAAGTAATATCTGTTCTCAGTCCACAAATACAAAGTAAGGTTTTCAAGGTGTGGGATTTCGAGGATGAGGAAGAGAAGTATACATTTTGTTAGAAGGGTAGACTAAACTACTACTAAATTTGTAAATTTAGGAGTACATTCTGTGGATAGTTACAGGAATGTAAAGATAGTAATACACAGGGCAAGGACAACACGTTAACTTTTTTAGTTGTTGTTGATCTTTCCCATATACTGTATCTTTTAAATAACCTCAATAAAACTTACTAGATTTTAGTTGCCATTCAACTTCTCTAAAAACATAAACTCTTCTGTAATAATCTGGCACAATTATGACTGAGACAGCAGGAGGAGTATGGATTTGTTATCTGTAAATTTTATGTTGGGGAATTCTCTTCTCCCAGTCTTGGCCGATAGTGATTACGGAGCATGCTCAACTTCACCACAGCAGTTAGATGAAAGGAGGAATTGGTTAAGAGAGGGAGGGGAGGTACTGAGTGTATGCACAGTTTGAAGGCATGCAACACACACACCCTAAAGGTTCGTACACACGTGCGATCACGGGTCCCGAGCCGCGACGCATGATGTGTACGAACGTTTGTTTCGGACATAATCGGCCTGTGTATGGGCACTTAATTGGCCGAAACGGCTGGTCATTTGGAGATCCGGCCGGTCGGGCAACGATCCCCGACCGAACGGCCATTTCGCCCGACAAAGTGCCTATACATGGGCCGATTATCGTCCGAAACTAACATTCGTACACATCGCGTGTCGCGGCCCGGGACCCGCGATCGCAGGTGTGTACGAACCTTTAAGTGTTGCTTATATGAATCAATTTATAGATTAGGATGATGCAAAGTCAATAATTGCCCATTAAAGTATGAACCATTGTTGTCACAGGACTTGTACCACAAGCACGGAGTTGTTGAGGAAAGTCAAATGAAACTCTGAAACTTTTTGCAAATATTGATTCAATGCAGAGAACATTGCTTAATGTGTAATGCTTCTCTTTTTATCTCAGGTCTTTGAAGAGATGCTTTTAGATGCAGATTATAGTATTAATGCTGGAAACTGGATGTGGCTCTCAGCCAGTGCCTTTTTTCACCATTACACTAGAATATTTTGTCCTGTTCGCTTTGGAAGACGCACTGATCCCGAGGGCAACTTTATTCGGTAAGTGGGAAGGTTAAAATTTGGAGTAGACATTCTTATTGAAGTCCATCCAAATATTAATAGATGCTTATACTCGCAGCACTACTGTGAGTAGCATGCTGATTATAACATTTTGGAAGTTACTGCAGATTCCCCAACTCCACATGGCTGGACTAACCTGGCAGCTTTTCGACACGTGTACAAGTATCAGTGCTGTGTACAAAAGATGCATTGTGGTGATTGCTTGGAAGAAAGGAAAGGGGCCACTAATGGACTATAAATGGTAACTCTCCACTTGCACATGTGTAGTGTTGAGTGAAGCAGAGCAGGTGGAGGGGAAGAGAGAAAGAGAAACCAGAGGGAAAAAAATGGCAAAAGAAACTGTCTATGCCTACCTGTATGTTAATTATTGGAAATGCAGTGGTTGTGTGGGGGGGGATTGACAACTATGAAATTGTGTGGGAGAGAGGAGGGGATTTATTTGGCTTAAAAAGCTTTTTTATTTAGGGCATCACTTTGCTTAAAGGACACTAACCCAATATTATGAAGTACTGTAAATCTGTATCTATAATTAACAGGGAGGTGAGATCTCTTATTCCCACCTCCCTGTGAATAATAGAACACCCAGGTAACAGAGATAAACTTACCTAGCAGGTGGTTCTCTGACACGTCTGAGCTCCTATCTTTTGTGCATTCGCACCAGTACTTAATATAGGAGCGCGATCGGGACAGCGCACTTGTTAGCTGGGGAGAACCTGCTTGGAGGTAGGTTATTTCTTTTACTCAGGCATTCTATTATTCACAGGGAGTTGGGAATAAGTGTTCCCACACCCCGTAAATAATAGATGCAGGTTTACAGACTCCATGGTGACTTCTAATATCCTTATAATTTTCAATTGGGGTAAATTATTCACTATATTTTTTCTATTTTAAAATGTTATTACTGATGAAGTCAGCAATGAAAAGCATATTTCTTTGTCTGCCTACACCATTATCTCAATTATCTCAGCATTTCACTTATTACAGTTATTTAGTCATTGTTAAAATTATACACTATAAACTAAGGAGGAGAAATTTTTGTTTAGTTGTCCTTTAATATGTTTGTATTGAGCAACAAAACAATGAGCGAACTCTAGCTATTTAAGTAATCCTTGATATTTTTAAATTTTTTTGTTCAGAAAATACTTGCCTTCATTAAAGAACTTTCCTTCAAAATATATCTATGAGCCCTGGACAGCCCCTGAGGAAATACAGAAGCAAGCAGGATGCGTGATTGGTAAATCAATTATCAATAAGTGAGATTTAATTAAAGCTTTTCTAGAAGTGAGTCACAAGTGTGGTTAAGAAGTTTAACTTTTTCCTTCTTTCAATCGTTAGGCTTTTCTAATCTTCTGATTGAGATAACTATATGGCTGCTTGATAAAATTATTACATTCAATTAGCTCCCATCCAGAGTTGTCAGCAAAAACCTGTAGGCATTGGACCCGGTTTGTCTCGGCCTTTGGTAGAAACCCTACGTTTGTACGTAATGATGATCTATAACACATTTATTGTGAAGTCGGCCCTAAATAATAATACTTATTGGTAAAAGTCAGAGTTGGAAGTGCACCATTTTAGTGTGCTGTTGGGTAGCACCATTTACTGTAGACTTTTGGATAGCAAAATCAGGAGTTTGAAGACTCAAATCTATACTTTGTGAAATCTGAGGTCCAACTTCAGTTCTTCATTAAAAAAAATGCCCATATTTCAGAAATACTACCGCAGCCACGTGCTACACTAGGGAGACAACGGGAGCTCAGGAGTATAAATGCGTGTACAGTTCAGCTCTCCAGTCACAGCTCCTGCATTGTTACACTTCAGCTCTCCAGTCACAGCTCCAGCTTTGTACAGTTCAGCTCTCCAGTCACAGCTTCAGCAGTGTACAGTTCAGCTCTCCAGTCACTGCTCCTGCATTGTTACAGTTCAGCTTCTCCTTGTTCCTGTCTCTGCTCCTGCTTCACTAAACTTACTGCTCCAGCATAATCCTGTGTCCAGCTCCAGAATTGTGTCTGTCCCAGTACAGACTCCTGGACTCATACTTCCTCCTACTTCCGACAACAAAATCAGTCTCCCAGGTAACTCTCCTCTAGCAGTACCGGGAAACCGTTACACCAAATACCTTACACTCTGATTGTATAGTGTTTTGAGTGACTGGATTTCTTTTGATGGGCCCTTAAATTGTGCAATATATTTATGGAGCCTGGAAGTTTTTTACTTGCACAAATTGCCAACCACTTTTTCAACATGTAGTCTGTTGTGCAGTTACTACTATGTGAAAATACTGTAGTGTGAATAGAAAGATTGGTGCTGTATATAACTGCTGTCTGTGGGGTGAGTTTCCTTTTCGTTTTTTTATACAACTGTCCCTGTTTATCTGAATGTCTAAAATAATCTCATCTAGGACAAATAACTGTATATGGAAAATCCAACAAAGGTAATCAGGGGTTTAAAAACTATTTGGAACAAATAAAAAACGGAATATTCCCTTAAATCAATATATCTATACACATACAATCATCTATAAAAACATAACATAGATCCCACAAAATGTATATCAAACATATGTTAAGAATCCCATATAAATAGTTCATAGGCCCACTTGGGACCGAGTGCTCCTCGGATTTTAAAAGAGCTTAGTTCAGTTCTATCTAGACCACTGTTTCTCATCTTTTCAGATTCGCTTTGGTCTGGGGATGTGCCGCTGGATTGGAAAAAAGCCAATGTAATACCAATATTCAAAAAAGGTCGTTCACAGCCTGGTAACTATAGACCTGTAAGCCTAACATCAGTGGTAGGGAAGGTGATGGAAACTTTGTTAAGGGATCATATACTTGACTTTGTCTCCAGAGATCATCTTATTAGTAGTAGTCAGCATGGATTTATGAGAAATAGATCATGCCAGACAAATTTAATTGGTTTTTATGAAGAAGTGAGTAAGAAGTTAGATTCAGGCACAGCAGTGGATGTGGTATATTTGGATTTTGCAAAAGCTTTTGATACTGTGCCACATAGGCGACTAATGCATAAACTGAGGACTGTTGGCCTTGAAGAAAACATTTGTTCATGGATAGAGAACTGGTTATTGGACCGCAAACACAGAGTGGTGGTTAATGGAGCTACATCTATGTGGGCTAAAGTTCTAAGCGGAGTGCCTCAGGGTTCTGTATTGGGGCCGCTTCTGTTTAATCTGTTTATAAATGACTCAGAAGGGGGCATTGAGAGCAAGGTCTCAGTGTTTGCTGATGACACTAAACTATGCAGAGCTTTGGAAACTTCCAATGATGTGCAAGTGCTGCAAGCAGACCTAGATAGATTATCAAAATGGGCAGCAGAATGGCAGATGAGATTCAATGTTGATAAATGTAAGGTGATGCATTTGGGATTTAATAATCCCTGTGCCACCTACACCATAAATAACTCTGTGTTAAGTGCATCTGTAATGGAAAAAGATTTGGGGGTTCTGGTAGATAACAGACTTAGCTATAGCAAACAATGCCAGGTAGCAACGGCTAGAGCTAGCAAGATATTGTCTTGTATAAAAAGGGGAATAGATTCAAGAGAGAAAATTATTATTCTCCCTCTTAACAAGGCAATGGTAAGGCCTCATTTGGAATATGCGGTGCAGTTTTGGAATCCCATATACAAAAGGGACATCTTGGAAATTGAGGCAGTTAAGAGAAGGGCAACTAAATTAATAAGGGGAATGGAAGGGCTTGAATATGCAGGCAGATTAGACAAGTTAGGGCTGTTTACATTGGAGAAGCGACGTTTGCGTGGGGACATGATAACCTTATACAAATATATTAATGGGCCATACAATAAACTCTCTGGTGCATTGTTTACCAATAGGTCATATCAGAGGACACATGGACATCCTTTAAGGTTGGAAGAAAAGAAGTTTCATCTTCAGGTTAGGAAAGGTTTCTATACAGTGAGAACGGTGAAACTGTGGAACTGTCTTCCAGCAGAAGTGGTAATGGCAAGTTCATTGAATAGCTTTAAAAAAGCCTGGATAAGTTTCTAAAACTAAAAAATATTGAGAATTACTGGTATTAATGCATATAGATCTGGTTGATCCAGGGATACTTTCCGATTGCCATTTGGAGTCAGGAAGGGATTTTTCCCCCCTTTTTAGCTGGTTTTTTTTGCCTTCCTCTGGATTAACTGTTAGGTAGGGTTAAAAAAAAAAAAAAAAAGAGGGTGAATAGGTTGGACTTGATGGACGTATGTCTTTATTCAACCTTAATTACTATGTTACTATAATAATTACTATGTAAGTCCAATATAGTGTCCGTGAATAACAAGATGTCAAGTGCAAACAGTACCTCAAAAATCGCACCCGTCCACAGCGCACCACAGTGTACTTAATCTTCCCTCAGCCAGGTTACCTCCGAAATTCACAACAGCCACTGGGTCCGAAACAGCCACTCGCACCAGCAGACTCCTCCCGATCTCCAAACCAGACCTCTACACAGCACATTCCTCAGTCAGGCCAACAGCCTATGAGTTCCCGTCCCACAGGACCCCGTCCACCTGATGACATAGTAGTCTGTTCTGCCCGATGGATACACAGAGGGGGAGGATCTTTCCAAGTGGTTACACTCTGTCCAAGCACACAACTAGCAAAAACAGGAATATCATTAAAACCCAAAAATTACACAGTGCAGTATAATAACAACATAAATTAAGCAGAGTACAACATAAAGTTAAGAACTCCAGTATATAAAACCAGATTAAATATCAAATGGCATAAAATAGAACACAATGGTCTCAGTCTAGACTAAAGATACCAGAACATGCTACGCGATTCGTTGTCATAGCAACTTCATCAGGCATAATTACTCAACAGGCTGTATTCATTAAAAAGGTTTGGGATGAACCATCACTCTATAGGGAAGGAGGGAAAGAAAGAGAAAATACAGTATTACCACAATAAGCATTTGTTATCTAATTTAAGAACCTTCTAAAAATGGACTTAGCTCAATTCTATTATTAAGCCCCCAGGGAAACATTGTGTTAAACTCAAAAATCCATTTCTGTTCCATCCTGAGGAGTTTATTATTTAAGTCACCCCCCCCCCCCTTATTAAATGTATCTCTATCTACTTGTCCCAAAATTAACACTTTACTATCTTGGAAGGATTCTTGATGGACTGACCCATAGTGTTTATAGATAGTGGGAAGAACAGTGCATAGGGTAGAGGGTCTGTTATATTTCATAATTGCCCTCCTATGCTCACTTATCCTTATATGCAGCTCCCTAAATGTTTTCCCAATATATTTTAACCCACAGGGGCATCTGATCATATAGACCACCCATTTAGATTTACAATTTAAAAACTTTTTATATTCAATCCATCTACCACCAGGGTCTAATATTCTTTTCGTGGTTTCAATATCTGCACAAAGTCTACATGATCCACACTTATTGTACTAGTAGTACTTTCCAAAGGTTTCAAAATACTTGGGGCCAAGATATTTTTTAAGCTTTTTGGTTTGGTAAAGTATATTTTGGGTTTATTACCCAGAACTTCAGATAGTTCTTTATCCTCCTTAATAATTTGCCAATGCTTTTTAATGGATTGGACCACTTTCCCCACATCTTTGGTATTCTAAGATAATTTTAGGGACTTGTCTACGTTCGTTCTTATTTTTATCATTATCATTAACATTTCTGGGTTTTAACAGGGAGAGTCTATCCCTTTTATCTGCCCTACTTTTAGCTTTATCAATGATGTCAATATCATAGTCTTTATCTAAAAACCTCTGATAGCTTCACTTTGTATGTTATAATCTGCCTCAGTTGAGCAATTTCTTTTCATTCGCAGAAATGAACAGTTAGGCAGGAAATGAGGATATTGCTAGATGGGTTGGACTGGATGGACGTATGTCTTTATTCAACCTCAAATACTATACTAATTGCCCAAAAGGGACATTTTCCAACCATTCCCTTTTATGTCCACTTTTAAAGGGGATATAGGAGTTCGAATCCACCTCTTTGAAAAATGTTTTCGTAATGAGGTTCCCTTCTACAACATTACATGAAATATCAAGAAACTCAATTGACTATTTATTTTACTGGTAAATTTTAAACAATCAAACGAACTATTAAAATATGTAATAAAATCCAGTAAAGCATCTTGGGCACCCCCCCAGACCATAAATACATCATCTATATAAAGACTTCCATGCTCCAAAAAATACTTTATTCTGGAACACGGCCTCCTCCTCCCATCTGGCCATAAAGAGACCTGCATAGTTAGGTGCTAGGGGAGTCCCCATTGCAGTCCCATTAGTCTGGATATTAAATACATCTTCAAATTTAAAATAATTTCTATTCAGAACAAACATTAGGCATTCCTCAAGGTATTCCACCATCTCAGAAGGTAATTTCTGACCCTTCCTTAGGAAATATTTTGCCGCTACTATGCCCCCCGTATGTGGTATCACCTTATACAAAGAGGTCACATCTAGTGTGACCAAAGTATATTCTGTCCTCCACTGGAATTCTTCCAAAATATTTAATATTTCCATAGAATCCCTCAGGTAAGCTGGAGTTTTGCTTACTAGGGGCTGTAGGAACCGATCCAAATATTTAGACAGATTAGCAGTTAGACTTTCCACCCCTGAAATGATGGGAAGTCCAGGGGGGGTAGTAAAATGCTTACGGAGTTTAGGCAAAGTAAAGAACACGGCTGTATTGGGATTATCATTTATAATGAACTTTCCTTCATCTTTAGACAGAAAACCTTTACTTTCACCTTTAAGTTTTGTCAAAAAACGATGCGTAGGATCAGACTTTAACCTAATATAGGTATTAATATCATTACGCTGGCCAAGGGCTTCCTTGGTGTAGTACTCCCGATCTAGGAGCACTACAAACCCGATTACCTCTGTTGGATTTTCTAGTTTAGGATAAAGCTGTTGCTTTTTTTCTTGTATTGCAAGGTACGGGATCTACCTTGTTGGTAAAGGGGTGTTTGGTACCATTCTTGTTACACATTGCCTTTTCATTTTCCTTTTCTGCTTGGTTTTTATTTCTCATTTATTGGACTTTTTTCTGTTTTCTGTCCAGAAAGGGATGCTGGGAACTGTAGTATAATATTTTAATAAGATGATTTGATGCGTGTGTTGTTGGGGACAGTTTGTTGCTGCCCTGAACAATGCTCTGAACTACAACTCCCATATTCCATATAACTACACATTTACAAATAGCTGGCTGTAGTTGCAGATTTCTTTGTTTCTATTTATTGGTTTCTTTAAACACCCCACTCATATGTTTAGGCACCGCCCATTTACAACAAACCACTCCCATGTTGTCTGTAGCGTCAGCATGCTACATGCACCATAGTTCTGTCCCTGTGCCCCCTCCCTGGAAAACTTTCTGCGGATGCCCATGATTACAAGCCTATAACATTAGATGCAGAGACATTCTAGGCTTGTTTGAAAGGTATGAAAGAGATCTGTTAAATAGAGAGAACTTGCATGGAGATCACAGTTACCCTTTAAAGTGGTAATGATAGAGAAAATAGTTTGTTTTAATTGTCAGTATCTGGCTTGTAAGGCCTCACACACCTGTACAATCATGAGGACATTTCGGAAGATAATCTGTGTGTGCATTTGATGGGTGTAGTTTGTCAATTCCTCCAGCAAATCACCGAACAATGCCCTGTATCATCCACACAATCATACATGTGCATTAGCCCTAGGTCAGAGTTAATATACTTCTCCTATAACACATTCTACCAATTGGAACACCTGCTGTATTTATTACCAAATTTGATTTAAACAGGCAGGAAAACAACAGAAAAATTATCATTTATCCTGTATAAAGCTTGATCGGATGTTCTGCTGCCAGGCTTGTTAGTTTATGACTATTTGATAAGAAAATGGTTAACTGCACATCATAATGTGTACTTGCCTAGACCTACAATATATATAGTTTATATTTATATATATATATATACAAATAGTAAATATGCCACACTCCCAATCCAAAAGGTGATCGGGTGTCGGTGTTCAGTGGGACCTCAGCCGAACGTCCCAAAATATTCAGAAGAATAGAATACACCCAGATCTTCATGCAAGGTAACTTTATTATGTGGCTCCTACATCAGGCTTTGTTTCGGGAACCACAGGTCGCCTTTATCAAGCTATCAGTGTAACGGCCATAATACAAAACTTTATAAATGACATCACTGGTATACCACTCTTATACCCCTTAATTATGCAATTATACAATCAGGTAGTTTTAAACATGGCTGAAATAGTAGGGAGGAACCGATACAGGAGACTAAGTTAGGAGCAAAAGGGGTCACAGCTTTTATTTACATACTTGTTTATTGAAAAACTACATTTTACCAATTTAAACTTTAAATTAACAGATACAACCGATATATGTATAACCGTTTTAACAACATAAACTTCCCTGCTGATGGTTCACTGGAAGCTTCCGTGGGACCTCTGCTCATCAGTCGTAGGAGCACCAACTCAATGAGTGTTTGTCGTCTGAACTGGGGGCCATATTTACAAAGCCGCAGTATCGCTTTTTAGCGATACCGTGACTTTAACGATCGGTATCGTAAATTTACGATAGTTAAACCATTCAGAGATTAACGATCGGTTTAACGATTGTAAATTTACGATACAGATTGTAAATCTACGATAATCGTGAACGTAAATTAACTGCCCCGCGGTATCCCTAAAAAGCGATACCACAGTTTTATAAATATGGCCCTTGGAGCCGCCACCCCGTGGGCTAACTCCACCACCTGTGACACCAGTCAGCTTCCAGTGACCCACCACCATGACAGAAAGTCCTGACTCCTCAGAACTGTCTGTTCCCCCACACCGTGAATTACCAAGATGTGTGGTGGGCCATGAAGCCAAACGCGCTCCATAAACTGGGGCAAAAAAATTACGCCACAACCAACGAACAGATATATCCTTCCTATCAAACTCCAATTGTGAACCCTTCTCCCGGACCAAGGCCAGTCTGGCCGCGTGGTGAATAAAGGAATGTCCCATGATACATAGTGTGCCTGGGCATATTATAGTATTTGAGGTTGAATAAAGACATATGTCCATCCAGTCCAACCCCTCTAGCAATATCCTCATTTTCTGCCTAACTGTGGATCCAGAGGAAGGCAAAAAAACCCACCAAATTTATGAAGGGGGAAAAAATTCCTTCCTGAGTCAATCAGAAATTTCCCTGGATCAACTCTACTTTATGTATCAATATCAGTAACTTGCAACATTTCTTGTTTGCAGAAACTCATCCAGCTTTTTTTTTAAACTGACCAATGAACCTGCCATAACAACGTCCACTGGAAGGCAGTTCCACAGCTTTACCGTTCTCACAGTGAAAAATGCCCTCCTGTCTTCTGACATTTTCTATTGGCTGTTTACATTGGAGAAGCGACGTTTGCGTGGGGACATGATAACCTTATACAAATACATTAATGGCCCATACAATGAACTCTCTGGTGCATTGTTTACTAATAGGTCTTATCAGAGGACTCGTGGACATCCTTTAAGGTTGGAAGAAAAGAAGTTTCATCTTCAGGTTAGAAAGGGTTTCTTTACAGTGAGAACGGTGAAACTGTGGAACTGTCTTCCAGCAGATGTGGTAATGGCAAGTTCATTGAATAGCTTTAAAAAAGGCCTGGATAAGTTTCTAAAACTAAGAAATATTGAGAATTACTGGTATTAATGCATATAGATGTGGTTGATCCAGGGATACTTTCAGATTGCCGTTTGGAGTCAGGAAGGAATTTTTTCCCCCTTTTTAGCTGTTTTTTTTTGCCTTCCTCTGGATCAACTGTTATGTAGGGTTAAAAAAAAAAAAAGATAATAGGATTATAGGATAATAGGATTCCCTTCTTAGTATTTTTATTAAAATATATTTTTACTAAAAGATATTTAAGTATGGGCAGAGGCTTTTGTAAGGGAGTATGGGCTATTTATGTGGATATGTGTACAGTCTTTATAAATATTATTACTGGAGATTATTTGAGTTGTATTTGTATTACTAAACTGAGCATTTTATAACAGTTAAACAACATCAAGAACCTCAATCGCTGTGGGTAAATGTTTGTTCTGGAATTTAATACCAGAAATCCTAGTGCTACTTTAGCACCAGCTATTGGTGCAAATGCCGGTACTGAATACTTTGTGTCTTTTATAATATCTGCACAAATGGTGCAAGTGAGGGGTTAAATTCTCGCTTACCTATTAAATAGCGGTTAGTGCAACTTAAAACTCTCATTTTAAAAAAAGTGACCCATGGTTAATGAGGCCACAAATGTTTATATTCTGCAAAGTAGTAAACTTTGTAAGTGTGTGTGTGGGGGTGGTATGTTGATATGTGGACAGTGTTACAGTTGCACAATACCAAAAATTATTATTGTATAGAGAACAAAATGGAAATACATGACGTGCAATTTCTTTTATTCATTCGCGTGCCTATATGGCTGCAAGTGTGAATGAGCCCTATGACAATTGTGGCCTCTTTATTGTCAGTGTTTTGTCTGGATTCTTTAGATTTTTCTCACTTAGGGATATATTGTGATAGAAAGGACAACTGAAAAACATTTTAAAACCCCCTAAGGGATAATATGATGGGCAAAAAACTGTATTTTATGTACAAATATGTTAAATGTCTTTCCGTTTATGCTTGTGATGTTGAAAAACATATGGCCTTATTTTAGGGAAAGATTATCCTCTGCCTATGGTAGATCATAAAGTTGTAAGTGAACATAACTTGCAACTGATGAAACAAGTTCGGGAAAAGCAGCAGAAGATTGTTCAACTTACCAGGGGTAAGATTGAAACTGATGGGTAACTTTTTTCATTCTTTTTTTTTTTTTTTCATTTAAAAGGCATGTCCATCCCCCAAACTATAATTTAGCCCACTACTGGCCCCACTCTGTAGTGTAATAAAATCCTTACCTTACATCCCTTCTCCAAATGGCTGCCCTGCTATGCCCTTCCAAAGTCCCAAAAACTGGCCACAAGGAGCCATATAGGACTCTGCCTCCTGTCTCTACTCCGGGAGTATTTTGCCATGCGCACTGCAGCCCTCCCCCCTCTCCCTCTCGTTTTGCTCTCCCTAGCATAAAACCCCTTTGCTGTAGTGTAGGGCTCCCTCCCCCAACCCCAACCGCTATATTAGTTTTTACAGAAACTCCCCCGATCATTACTTACAATACCTCTTTCCCCCGGTGTTCTGGATAGCCGGAAGCAGAGTCCGAGCATGGCTGCCTCGTAGCCAATCACGGATGTCGTTGCCGGTCCAGCCCCCTTTTTGCAGTTTAATGCAAGCAGAGGGCCAGGAAAGGGGTAAGTAATGAGGTAAGTAATGATCGGGGGAGTTTCTGTAAAAACTAATATAGGGGTTGGGGGAGGGAGCCCTACACTACAGCAAAAGTTATAAAAAGGAGTGGACATGCCCTTTAACATAAAGGAAATTGTTGAGAATTAGAATGTTTCCGTGTTTTGTTTATTTAGAGAAAATAATTTTATACAACAGACTTAAGTAAACTATTTATGTTTTGTTTAAATGTTTGAATAAACCATATTTGGTTCACAGTGGTGGGGTGGGGGGGTGCAATGATAGACAGTCTGTCTATCATTTTGATGCAGTGGCTGTCACTCTTTACTTCCATATATCCAGTGGAATTGTGAAATCCACAGTTTAAATGGCATCTATGCCCCCATATACATTCTGTTAAAGCTATTACCTAACCCAGGAAGCTCGGAAATTCTACTCTTACGTACAGCAGCAGACAACTCACCGCTTATTACTATTCTGCTTGTGTTACTTTCTTTGAGTCATGCCTGTGCAGTAAAGTGAGTAGTGAGCCGTCAGCCTCACACCATTCGTACCTGCCACCCAAAGGGGTGGGATTAGAATTTCCTACCTCCCTGGGTTAGGCACTAACTATGCCAAAAAGAATTGGGACGTAGTTGCCCTTTAAAATATTTCTTCTCTGTGTTTTCTTCACGCATGCAGCGAAAATCCCGATGGTGCTAAAGTGATAAATTTTCCTGATATTGTAAATAAAAATAATGAATTGCATCAAATTAAATCCTACAGAAAGATACACCTGAATCCAGTTGCTTTAGTAAGTTCTTCGTTAGGTTGGTTACACATGATACTTTAGCACCATCAATCGCCTAGGCTAATATTTTGGTCACAGAGGCCGCAGTAGTTTCTAACTTGATTTATCGCTCATGATCTATTTCTAAAAAACAAATTATTTATAAAAAATAGCACTTTGTACATCCACATTAGACTGCAGCTAGTAACTTAAATGATAATATATGCAAACAAAATAGAAAATTAGTGCCAATTTTGATTCAAATTGCAAAATGATGCTGCTGCTTTAAAGTCTGACCTTGATTATTTATGTAATAACTTTATTTTGAACAAGGTTGTGTGAGGTTTACCAATTTTTCTTCTGACCAACTTTTTTGTCCACTTTTTTATGGTAATTTTTAGCTGACCATGTGGTCTTCAATAGGTCATGAGATTGGTTGAAAAAAATAGCAGTAATACAGCTTTTCTTCCTGTTAGACTACCGATCTGTGGTCTGTCGGACAGGAATACTGGGTCCAACTCTTAGTCAAGAATTTAGAAAAATATTTATAGAGTAGTTTTTTTGGTTTTTTTTTAGTTTTCTTTGTTTATTTGTTTGTTTTTGTACAATGGGCTTAAAGGAATAGGTCACTGAAAAAGTCGATTGATTGAAGAACGGAAGGTAAGGCATAGCTCCTTTACCTCCCGGTCTTCAATCAATACATTAAAGGAATAGTTCACTTTTTCATTGAACTATTCCTTTTAACATCTAGCTAAGAGGTCCTTTCTCCTTTTGCTACACAAGCCACACATGGATTTACCAGGTTACCAAATTCAGAACCTTTCACCAAATGGTTGTTGATGACTGCCCTATTCAAGTATATAGACTCTGCCACAGAAAGTAGCAGTTCTTTCTGTGGAAGATGTAAATTTGCTAATACAGTAGGATTTGTTAATCCGTATTGCATGTTTTCCAGATGCTTCAGATGATCCTATGGAATTATGCCTAAAACAACCTTTTGAAAAAGGTGAAGAAGGCCTCATGGAAAATAAAACTAAAAAGCTCAGATGCCAAGAGGATATTACAGTGGAACAAGAGAACAGAAAAAGTGAATTAGTACAGTCTCTGGAGACTTGTAAAGTGAAAGTGTATTAAAGGAAACAATAACTGATGCAAATAATGGAAACATACAGGTCTCTCCCAGATATTGTAACCTACTGTGCCGCTACCATCCTTATTTGACAGTATATTGCTTCAGTTTACAATACACTATGAGGGCATATACATAATTGTGCAGATTCCACACAGGTGCTTATAAACAGACAGAGAAGTAATTTACTATTAACACTGTATGCTATGCATTCAGACATCATCGTCCATACTTTTCGTTAGAACGTATGATACTTTTACAATAGGCTATATGAAATAATGAGCAGCAGGAACTTTGCTGGCACATTTTTATTTTGAGTATATTTCTCTATATTTGTAATAAAAGAACAAATTAATTATAGTAGACAAATACATGAAATCTGTTGTGTTTTAAAAAAAAATGCAATACCATCTTAGGGCTAGGCCACAAAGCCGCATCGGAACACGATTGCGATCCGATCACACGTTTAAAAGCGAACACTAGTGTTCGACAATTGTTGTGGCCACACTAGATACGCTGCCCTGCAATCCGCTAATCGGATCGCATGCGATCTCTATTTTTTTTTCTGCAATCGAATCGCACAACAATGTACACTAGCGCACTGGAACCACGTGCACGTTTCTAATGTGCAATTACGCTCTGCAGTGTGGCCTCGGCCTTAGTGCATGTAAATGTGCATATAAATGTGGGTGTTTCCAACTGCTACCAAAGGGCATGTAAATCGTGCTAAACACACTTGTGCCTTAGGAACCACTCTTTTAAATATAAACCAAAACTCAAACTGGAAAAAGGGCCCTGTACACACACTAAATTTTAATTATAAAATTATAATTATAAAATTCCTTTATTGAAGCAGGAAATATCAATAAAAATGTTAAATATCTCCACTCTTAAAATTAACTTTGGCTCTAATGATGCCTTTTATTAAGATTCAATTGTACCTGCAATATCACAGTTTAATATGCAGTCCTTTACAAATTAAACACAATCTTCTACCCAAATCGCTCAGCAGACAGCAGCTCCACTAAGCCCGCCTATGAGTGCACACACCAACGCACACGCTCCTATCCTGTATGCGCAGACAACACGAGGCTCAGTCGGATTCAGATTCACAACTGCTAGAGACATCATCCTAGGCTTGTTTTAAAGGTGTGAGGGAGTTCTTTTCTTGATAGGTTATTATCTGTTGTTCATTCTTTTTTGTTTCTAAATATGGTACTTGGATTTCAGTTGCTAACACATTTACTTTTACTATGTAAAACTCATTACTTCTTAAAGAAAATAAAATATCACAGAATACAATGTTTGGTATATAGTAATATATTTTTTATTAATTTGATTATATTTTTAAAGAGAGACTTTCTATAGGACTGTCTGTGAAACTATCAATGGAGCTGCATATGTGAGAGTCAACCCTCGGTTTATACTTGAGTTAAACAGTTTTCCTTGTTTATCAGTTAAAAGTTGAGTTTTGTTCCATTTTCGAAAATTTCGAAATTCGAAAACAAACCCATAGAAGTCTATGAGAGAAAAAAATTCAAACAATTCTGTCCATTTTGAGTAATAGTAGATTACTGTAAATGACACAGAGACCTGGGGAATGGTCTGGGGAACCCGTAAATATAACCAAAACTTATTTTAAAATTCATGATCGGGCTGTTTTCGAGCTTCCGCATTCTATTTTCGAGAGTTACCGAAATCGAGCACTACTTTCGAGGGTTACCGATATTACAAATTTTAGGGTTACCAAAATCATTACTTTTATTAAAAATAAAAATTTGGAAAATCCGGGTTCTGTGAAATCCGGGAATTCCGAAAAGTTTTGTAGGGACTTCGAAACCGGGTTCTATTCGGACTCACATTACCTCTCTAGTACACACCAGCAGATATTTCTGACCGTGGATCGTTGGCCGGATATATCTCACGGTGTGGGGCAGCCGGCTGCGATTGGACGAACGGGCCTATTGGTAAATCATGGCCGATCATGCGGTTCCCTATGCTCACAGCGAAACCTCGGTCGGGACAAATAATAGCCCCTTGTGTACCCAGCCTTAAAGGAAAAAGGTAAACAAGTGTTATTGCCATGCTACTTTATGCATCTTTATGTGGAGGGGGGAAGGGAAGCTGGGAGAATGTTTTAAATTTATAAGCAAAATAAAAAACCTTGCTCTTGCCCATATTGTGGGTTTATGTGACTGCTCTCTTTTGTGGGTTTCTGCTGGAGCTTATGTGTTTGCTTCAGTATGTAATTTTTATTAAATTCAATGATGAACAGAATCACTAAGGTGATAATTATTGGCTGAACATTTTGAACCAGGAGCCTGAAAATGACCATCTCAATATTTATCCCTGTAATGAGAATTATGCATCCTGAAGGATTTAACTCTTGGATTATAAGTGGTGTACACCTTTAATTATAAATGGAACCTCAGAATACTTACCTTCCTATGATCTGATGAGATATAAAGGTGCACTATTAGATAGATATAGGCACTATGTGTGGAGAAGTGAACCCACTGGAAATATCCCTGCGGGTATTGTAATGTGTTTGTTTTTATATATATATATATATATACAGCCATGGACGAAATTGTTGGCACTCAAGAAATGTTTTCAGAAAATCAAGTATTTCTCACAGAAAAGTATTGCAGTAACACATGTTTTGCTATACAAATGTTTATTCTCTTTGTGCGTATTGGAACAAAACAAAAAATCCTTTCAAAATTGTGGATAAGTAGGATTGTTTCAAGCATGTGATGCCCCCTTAAACTCACCTGGGGAAAGTAACAGGTGTGGGTAATATAAAAATCACCAGAAAGCAGATAAAAAGGAGAGAAGTTCACTTAGTCTTTGCATTGTGTGACTGTGTGCCACAATAAGCATGGACAACAGAAAGTGGAGAAAAGAACCAAAATTGTGGAAAAATATCAACAATCTCAAGGTTACAAGTCAATCTCCAGAGATCTAGATAGTGCCCAGTGGGAGAATTCTGGGTTTGCATCAGAGATCTTGGGTCTTCCAGCAGGACAGTGACCCCAAACATACATGAATGGATGGCAACAAAGAGCTGGTGAGTAATGAAGTGGCCAGTAATGAGTCCAGATCTAAATCCCATTGAACACCTGTGGAGAGATATTAAAATTGCTGTTGGGAAAAGGCGCCCATCTAATAAGAGAGACCTAGAGCAGTTAGCAAAGGAAGAGTGGTCCAAAATTCCAGGTGACAGGTGTAAGAAGCTTATTGATGGTTATAGTAAGCAACTGATTTCTGTTATTTTTTCCAAATGGTGTGCAACCAAATATTAAGTTAAGGGTGTCATTAATTTTGTCCAGCCCGTTTTTAGAGTGTTTTGTGTGACATTCTGTCCAATTTGCTTTTTTTCCCTCTCTTTTTTTGTTTTGTTCCGATATATACAAACGTAATAAACATGTGTATAGCAAAACGTGTTAAGGCAATACTTTTCTGGGAGAAATACTTGATTTTCTGGAAAAATTTCTGGGGTGCCAACAATTTTGTCCATGATTGTATCAGGATGATTTACCCAGAGCATATGGCACTAATATGGAGTTAAAGTCATGCTAAGTGGTAGCGAACATGATAGAGTGAATTGTTCATGTAAACCCTTTGGGGCTAATGTTTTAAGAGACCTGATCTCCCTCTGGAGTAAAGCTTTACTCCTATCGATACACAGACCCAGCAAACATGGAAAGGCAAATTATTGAAATGAAAAATAAATTTCTTACGAGAGGATATGTGGAAGGTGTTATATAGTAGATAATGTACCCCCTACTGTAAATTATAAGGATATTAGAAGTCACTAAGGAGTTCAATAATCATATAAAAACACAATGCCACAGGCCGAGTGCTTTTATAAAGGGCATGAAACTCCGAGGTAACCTCTAATATCCAAATAATTTACAGTAGGGGGTACATTATCTGTTATAATTTTCCCCTTAATTTAAGCCATGAGTAGCCTCTCCCCAATCTTTTTCTAATAGCTCTGCACTATTTGTCCCCCCTGCTGCTCTTTTGCTCTTAAAAACCCCCATTCTCTTCCATCATTCACAATCCCCCATCCTGCACAAAAATTGAATTGTCATTCCCTGCAGAACTGTACACTTTTTTTACTCCACTCACTATTCATATGGTCACCCACCGCATTCCCTTCCTCCATGGCCAACACTTTCTTAACTTGATGTTCCAGCAGAGGGAATTGCCTCTGGTGCTGGGAGGGGGTGTTCCTGGGTGGAGATGCAGATGCGGGTGATCACAGTAATATATACTAAAACCCCTTTGTTTATAAAGTATGCCAGTGTGCAGATAATATAATATTGTAAGGGGCCTAGGAATGTGTATTGATTATCTTTTCTATGTTTGTATAAATGTTTGACCAGATAAGTAGCATTTCCGCTAAATTTAGTTGTAAATTAGCCTAATTGGAGTGCTTCCACAATCCTTGTATTATACATATTATGTATATATCTGTGAATGTTTAATATTGTTGAGACTTACTATTCTGCCATGTTTCAATCTTGTTGGATTTCATCAGTACAGAAAACAGGTTCAATGGGAAAGGACTTGGAAGCACAAGATACCAGTCGGCTATATAGCTTAAAGGGACACTATACTATATGCCTCATCTTAATCTAGCACTTACTCTGATTTGCATGTGTTTCTGCATGCCTTCAATCCACATTTTGTTTAGGAGCAGTATCCCCCCTCTCTCTTTTAACCACTCCCACTTCCATCCGACCTGACTTTTTTCCCACAAACCAACTGTCAAGCTTGCACACAGCATTCCAACTGCCAAAACCCTGTCACCATTCTAGCTACAGTGAAACTACTCACAGAAGGATAGTTTTTGGGAGCAAGGAACTTGATTGACAGCTGAAATATAAGAAGTTTTAGATTGGATATCTAAAGAAATAGGGGGCAGATCAACAAAAAAATGGTGGTTGGGAAGAATGATAATTTCCAGTTATGGTCAATTTAAAATAACCTATTTTTTTGGTTTAGATGCCCTTTAAGGTGAGGTGTGCTTAAAGGAGCAAAAAGCCCTCCACAGATTACAAAATGAGCTTCTTTAAAACAGATGGTTTTTCTTAGAGAAATGGGCAAAGATATGCAAAGTTTTTGCTTAAAGGTTATGTCCACCCCCCAAAAAAACTTTTTAGATTTTGTCTGTTTTCTTTTGTTCTGTTCTCTTTTATTTTGGTCTGTTCTCCTCTGCTCGTTATTCCCTTGTACTTTTCCCATCTCCTCTTTTCTCTCCTCTTCTTTTCTTCTCTGCAATCTTCTATTCTGTTGTGCTCTCTTCTGTTCTTTTCTGATTACTACTTTTCTGCTCAATTCCATTCTCTTCTGTTCTGTTTTCTTTTGTTCTATTCTATTCTGTTGTTTTCTAATATTCTTTTAGTATAGTATTTGAGGTTGAATAATGATAAATGTCCATCCAGTTCAACCCACTCGACAATACCCACATTTCCTGCCTAACTGTTGATCCAGAGGAATGCAAAAAAACCCCACCAGAATTACAAAGAGGTACAAAAATTTGCTTTCCTGAAATAAAAGTCTTTGTTAACCTAGTGCACTTTTCTTTTTGATAACATAGTAACATAGTAATTAAGGTTGAATAAAGACAAATGTCCATCAAGTCCAACCTATTCAGCCTCTTTTTTTTTTTTTTTAACCCTACCAGTTGATCCAGAGGAAGGCATAAAACCCCAGCTAAAAAGGGGGAAAAAATTCCTTCCTGACTCCAAACGGCAATCAGAAAGTATCCTTGGATCAACCAGATCTATTTGTATTAAAACCAGTAATTCTCAATATTATATAGTATCCACGTACCAACCATAAACTTAGAGTATGATGCGTTAAGTAGCCAGTCAGTTTCTCAATGGAGTTTGGTTGTAGAAGACGGGGCTTGTGACCTGGGCCGTTTTTCTTTTTTTAAAGTTATTCAATGAACTTGCCATTACACATCTGCTGGAACAGTCCATAGTTTCACCGTTCTCACTGTAAAGAAACCCTTCCAACCTTAAGATGAATTCTTTTCTTCCAACCTTAAAGGATGTCCACGAGTCCTCTGAGAGATATTGATTAAAAACACTGCACCAGAGAGTTCATTGTTGGGCCATTATATATTTGTTTATAAGGTTATCATGTCCCCACGCAAAGTCGCTTTCCAATGTAAACAGCCCTAACTGTGCTAATCTGCCTGCTATTCCAGCCCCTCATTCCCTTATTAATTTAGTTACCCCTCTCTGAACCGCCTCAATTTCCAGTCCCTTTTTGTATATGGGATTCCAAAACTGCTCGCATATTCCAAATGAGGCCTTACCAGTGCCTTGTAAAGAGGGGAATAATATTTTTCTCTCTTGAATGTTAGTTCCCCTTTTTATAGCAGATACAATTGCTTGCTGCCTAGCCGTTCACTGGCATGTTTTGCTTACCTGGGCATTGTTTTATCTACCAGAACCCCCAAATCTTTTTCCATTACAGATGCACTTAACACAGAGTTATTTATGGTGTAGGTGTAGATAATAAACGCTAAATGACACTATTTCATGGTCACTATTCCCTAAGCCTCCAGTTACCTTTATATCTATAATACGCTCCATGATTTTAGATATAACCAGATCCAGCAGAGCTCCTCTAGTAAGAACTTCAACTACCTGTGAAAAAAATGATCATGCAGCAAATTCAGGAACTCTCCCTTTTCTGAGCTGGCAGTTCTACTACGCCAATCAATGTCAGGGTAATTAAAGTCCCCCATAATGAGCACACTCCCCAAACTTGCAGTCCATGCCATCTGCATATGAAGCTGACTCACTTCGTCCCTGCTAGCATTTGGCAGCTTGTAGCAGACACCAACAATGACATTACCCCTCTTCCTATTGCACTGTCCTGTTGTCACATGTTCTGTCCTTCCCTCCTGTTCTCTTCTGTTGTTCTCTTATTTTATCTCCTTTTCATTTATCTCTTCTGTTCTCATCTCTGTTTTTTCTCTCGTATGTTTCTGTTCTATTTTCTTGTCCTCTACTTTTTCAACTCTTTTTTTTTTTGTTTTATTCTGTTCTCATCTATTCTTTTATCTTCTCTGTGTCCCTTTTTATTCTCTTCTCTTTTGTTCTGTTGACGTATGTTATATTTTGTTCTTTCTATTCTCTTTTCTCTTTAGAAAAAAAATAAAGAAAACCGAAGAGAAGAGAAAAAAAGCAGAAACAAAATAGAATAAAAAACATAGAAGACAACAAGAACTACAAAAGAACTGAAGAGTACAGAAAAGAAAACAAAATACAACAGATCAGAAGAGAACAGGTCTCAAGCTAACAGAATGTATAGAAAATTGTGTAACAAGAGAACAGAACAGAACTGCAGAGTATAATAAGAAAGAGAATAGATAAGAAAAGCACTGAACAGTGTGAAAGCAAGATTTCAGCGAGACCTTCCAAATTTTGTTACAGAAATCAAGTTCATTCCAATATCCATGTTATTGAATGTCCTTGAGAAACATCCATTAAATATGTAAATCCAATACACAGGTTGGGTCCCACAAAAAATGATCCAAGAGGCAGGCAACAATGAAGCCATGTTGTTTGAGTAAAACTACAAAACTTTATTGAAGATAAGTTAAAATCAGAACACAGCCATCACAACATGTGGGATACAAACAAACAAAATGAACAGACAGAAAGCTCCGCCCTACGCGTTTTGTTGATCTCTGCCACTTCTACAGGGGTTCGGAGGGTGTTTCCTATCATCCACCTTTTAAGCTATAGGTATTAACCCCTTATTATACCAAGTCAAATCAAACACCAATTTAAAGACATTTCTTCTTAAACGCACTGATGTTCTAACAAAAAACTGATTCATTATATCTAATGCATATTTTTATATAAGTTGTTGGAACATGAAAACCCTAAAATTGAACCACCATATTAATAACACCATATTAAGTGTGGGTGTTGTGGGTAAACACATATAGTCAAAAAACTTAAGTTTTAACTTAAGTACCCCATTATACTCCTAACAGGGAGGCACTCCACTGATATAATAAGGGGGAAAAAAAACCTAAATAGGGCATATCACAATAGATACAGATATACAAGGTTAGGTTGTAGATTCATATAAAATGTAAATCTTTAATTTTAACACAGTAAATATAAAAAATTCACACATAAAAATCACAAGGATACCACACATAAAAGTTCATGAAAACAGATATGGAACGGCTGGGCTTGCCCAGCCATGTAAAACGGTGACCCCAGGGGAGGACTGGGACCTTTTGGCCTGGGGGGCAAATAAAACCAAGTGGCCCTTTCACAGTAGATTGCAACATTTGTAACCATGCTCACTTTGCTAAGGTCATACACTGTTTAAGTTATGCCTATATTTAAGACCACTGGTTCCAATTTACATTGTTGCCTGCAACATTTTCAAGTGTATTATGTGGTTATAGGACAACCAATTACCTTCCCCTTACAAGTACCTGGGGTGAGGACCTGAATTGCTATGTCCTCACCCCTGTGTACACTTGCTAAGTCAAGTTATACTTGCCCAAAGTTTCCTTTATTCCTAATGAACTGGAGGGCTGGCTAACACCAGCTAATGGACTGGAGGGTTCGCAAACACTGAATAATAAATGGGGGGGGCTGATTAACACTGTCAAATGAACTGGAGGGCTGACAACGTTACTAATGAGCTGGAAGGTTGACTAACACCAGCTAATGAACTGGAGGGCTGACAAACACTGAATAATAAACTAGGGGGGCTGATTAACACTGTCTAATTAACTGGAGGTCTGACAATACTGGTCTATTAACTGGAGCAGAGAACAAAGGTGGAGGTGCACTCTTGTCCAAGCTGTGGGTGCAGATACCTTAAATACCCTTATAATTATCCCTTAAACCAGGATAGTCTCAGCAAACTTAAGAAGCAAAAAC
Source organism: Hymenochirus boettgeri (assembly GCA_019447015.1). NCBI lineage: Eukaryota > Metazoa > Chordata > Amphibia > Anura > Pipidae > Hymenochirus > Hymenochirus boettgeri. The sequence continues at coordinate 103,293,847 of CM033470.1, read as the reverse complement.
ACTGTGTTTTTGTGTGATGTGTGGTCCACAATAAATATATGATTCTTTTGGAGTGAGATCCTCTGATGGTTGATGATCTTGATGGTTGACAATACTATCTATTGAACTGGAGGGCTGACAACACTGGCTAATAAAGTGGAGGTCTGATGACACTGGATAATGAACTGGAGGGCTAACTAACACTGCTAATGAACTTGAGGGCTGACTCTTGCATATGTTCGAGCTAGAGGTGGGAGCTGTGCCTTTCAAGCATGTAACTTACTAATAGCCTCTGTGGCAGCCCACATTTTTCACTGTAGACCAGCCCAGGGGGCATTTGCCCCTCAACTGGGCCAGTCCTCCCCTGGGTGACCCCTAGTAAGAAGCAGTGAAAAGAGGTATAAAATAGATAAGGCAAAAGGGCCTTCCGCTCAACCCCCTTACCAAAAATGGTAATGCACAGGTAAGCATAACATGCACACACATATAAAGCAGGAGCAGTTAGTAAGCTGTTAACAGTATAAGCATATGGAAATTTATTGATCATTTCTTCACCAACTTTATTCTTTTTTGTTACAATACAATACAATAACATTTGTAAATCGCTTTTCGCCTAAAGGACTCAAAGCACATAGATCTGTTTCAGATCAATACAGTCAGTGTTACATTGGAAATAGTCACGTGTTCATAAATGCCAAACTAAACTGGTGGCTTTTCAGTTTGGATTTAAATGTTTCCAGGGATGGGGATGTCCTGATTGGGTGTGGCAGGGAGTTCCAAAGTCTAGGGGCAGCATGACAGAAGGCTCTGTCTCCGAACGTTTTGAGGTGGACTCTGGGGTGACCAAGTTATCGGATCCTTTTGATCTATGATTAAGGGGGGTGTGATGCAGTTGCAGAAAGTCATTCAGATATCCAGGACCCAGATTGTGCAAGGATTTGAATGACAATAAACCGATCTTAAACAGAATTCTCCATTTTCTCGGTAGCCAGTAGAGTGAGCGAAGGGTTGGTGTTATGTGGCAATGGTGGTGTTGGCTTGTTAATAGCCTTGCAGCGGCATTCTGTACTAGTTGCAGGTGGTGCAGGTCTTTCTTTGGAAGGCCTGTATAGAGAACATTGCAGTAATCCAACCGTGATGTGATGAATGCATGGACCAGGGTTGGAAGATCTGCTGGAGGAATGAGGTGATTTATTTTTGCAATGTTCCTTAGGTGAAAGAAGGAATTTTTCACAACAGCTGAAATTTGGTTCCTGAAGCTTAGTTCCCCATCAATCTGTACATGCAGTCTGCGCACAAATTCTGAGTTGTTCAGGTCTGAGCTTCCTATTCTTAATAGTACTGGCTGAGACTGGAGCTGCTTTGCTGTCAAGCGCTGACCTCTAATAACTAGAACTTCACAGCTATCCATGTATTGTTCTTTACATGAGTAAAATGTACATAGTTAAGGGGAACTATGGACTCGATAAAAGTGCCCTTTATTGAAAAGAGCACACCCCTACCATAAAAATTACTTACAGATTTATGCTTCTAGCTGCAGTCTATCCAAACTTACAGCAGTTGAAAGGGTGGTCTTTCCTGCTAGCACTGTGAGCTGTGACATAGCCAGAACTATTGGACTCCCCCAAATCTTAGGTTTGAACATGTCCACTTGTATCCTACTACTAGAACAGAACATCATCAACTACACCATAAGTCCTGTCTCCGAATTTCTTAATCTAGCCACAAACCTGAATTTTTTTTCTTTTCTCCATAAAGAAGGAAAAGACAAGAGAATTGTTGCATGTCTGCAACTAGCTTCACAAAAAAAATGTTTTTTTTGGGATATGGAGCAATTTACGCAGCTCATCATGTGCCTGTCACAGAGACTTAGACAGACAGGGCGGATGAGGGAGTGTACCCATGGAGATTCCAATGGTTTTTGGCACCTGAAACAACTTTTGAATGCTGCCTATATGCGACACCACGGTAAAGTGGGTGTGGCTTTGTCAGGAAAAGTGAGCATGGCTTGTGGAGGTGGGTATGGTATGCTGGCTGGTTAACTGGAGGGCTGACTTGACACTGGCTAGTGAAATGGAGGGCTGACTTAACACTGACTGGTGAACTGGAGGGTTGAGTTAAAAGGGAACTGTGGTTTCCATTAAAGTGGCCTTTATTAAAATTCCTACCTTTAAAACAACTCCTGGATCATGCTTCTAGCTGCAGCTTTTCTAGTCTGAAAAGAAAACTTTTTCTCTCTCTAAGACACTCCATAGGTAAACGAAAGGGCAGACAATAGTTGCAGGTCTTTAAAAATTGTGCTAATTTTGCCCCAACCGATCAGATGTTAGCTTTCAAATATCTAAGATCAAAGATCTAATTGGTTGGGGCAAAATTAGCACCATTTTTAATGATAAGAACTTTTATTTAATCTGATGTTTGTTTAGAGGTGTTTAAACAGCACATCATGTGACTGTCATGCATTTCCTTGTTTATCCTGACTGTCTGAGTGTAACATTTCAAGCTTATAATTTTTCTTTTTTAAATTTGTTTTAAGCAACAATATTATAGAACAAAAATATAGAATTTCTACATAGCATTGCCAATATGTGTATCATGTATAATAAAGAGCATCTATACCTGAAAATAGGTTATTTTAAATTGACCATAACTGGAAACTATAATTCTTTCCAACCACCATTGTATCGTTTTTTTGTTGATCTGCCCTCTATTTCTTTAGATATCCAATCTAAAACTTCTTATATTTTAGCTGTCAATTAAGTTCCTTGCACTCAAAAAATATTCTTCTGTGAATAGTTTTACTGTAGCTGGAATGGTGACAGAGTTTTGACAGTTGGAATGCTGTATGCAGGCTTGACAGTTAGTTTGTGGGAAAAAGGTCAGGTCGAATGGAAGAGGGAGTGGTTAAAAGATGGAGGGGGGATATTGCTCCTTAAAAAATGTGTGCTGGATTGAAGGCATGCAGCAACACACACAAATCAAAAATAAGATGAGGCAAAGTCATTTTTTTTCAGCATAGTTTCCCTTTAAGTTACGCTTGTAACTGTTACTTTGTAATAAGATTAAAATGATAGAAAAGTATAACTTTAATCAGAGAGATATTAATTTTGTGTTTCATTGAAATACTTTAATTAGTAATAAAGATGTTCTTTGTATCTAAACCTAAAGTGTAGTTTGTGCCTCATTCATACAATCTGTTTTAATTGATTAAAATAAAATTAACTAATATTTGTTCCAGTTTCCATAATCAAGCATACCCAATATAGAAGTTCAAGCTTATAATTTAATATCCAGCGAAGCTAGAGACATCATAGGTTTGCTTAAAAGGTATACTGCTGAACTGGGGGGCTGATGTTACTCTGACTGGTAAACTGGAGAGCTGAATTAACACTGACTAGAGAACTGGAGGGCTGATTTAACACTGGCTGGTGGACTAGAGTGTTGACAACACTGGCTGGTGGACTGGAGGGCTGATTTAACACTGGCTTGTGGACTCAAGGGCTTACTTAACACTGGCTGGTGGACTTGAGAGCTGACTGAACACCGGCTGGGGGACTGAAGAGCTGATTTAACAGTGGCTGGTGGACAGGAGGGCTGACTTAATACTGACTGGTGGACTGTGGGGCTGACTTTACACTGGTTGGTGAACACAGTCACACAGACTGGTACATATAGGATGCACCTATGCCCAGCCCACACAGACTGGTACATATAAGATTCCCTCATGCCCAACTCACACCGATTGGTACATATAAGATAACCTCGTGCTCAGCTCACACAGATTGGTACATATCAGCATGCCCAGTTCACACAGACTAAGTTGTAAATACAGGGCCGCCATCAGGGGGGTACAGGCGATACTTCTGTACCGGGCCCGAGAGGTTTCTGGGGCCCGGAGAGGGAGACCACATGTGGGGCCCTGCGGGCCCGCTATGTTGAACTTTTTTTTCAGCTGCCGCGACTCCGCAGCATGTCCGGGCCTGCGCAACTTAGTTGAGCCCCGCGACTTTCCTTTGAAATGTCCGCCGGCAACCGCCCGACGCATAGCCGTGACGTCACAGCGCCGCGCAAGTACAGGGACTGGCTGCCTAGGACGCGCGTCTCTGACCTATGGGAGACCGGAGACGGGCATCACTAGTTAGGAGGAGAAGGAGGACTCGATAAATTCCTATTCTGGCTAGTGCAGATAGATAGATTAGATTATAGATAGATAGAATAGATAGATAGCAGAGTTACTTAGATAGATAGATAGATAGATTAGATAGATAGAATAGATAGATAGCAGAGTTACTTAGATAGATAGATAGAAGATAGCAGAGGTTACTTAGATAGATAGTTAGATAGATAGATAGATAGATAGATAGATAGATAGATATGATAGATATCTTTGTATAGATAGATAGATAGATAGATAGATAGATAGATAGATAGATAGAGAGTTAGATAGAATAGATAGATAGCAGAGATAGATAGATGCAGAGAGTTAGATAGATAGATAGATAGTAGTAGATAGATAGATAGATAGATAGATAGATAGATAGATAGATAGATAGATAGATAGCAGATTATAGATAGATAGATAGATAGATAGGTTACTTAGATAGATAGATAGATGTTAGATAGATAGATAGATAGATAGAGTTAGATAGATAGATAGCAGGATAGATAGATTAGATAGATAGATAGTAGATAGATAGATAGATAGATAGATAGATAGATAATAGATAGATAGATAGATAGATAGATAGCAGAGTTACTTAGGTAGGATAGATAGATAGATAGATAGATAGATAGATAGATAGATAGATAGATAGAAGATAGATAGATAGATAGATAGATAGATAGATAGAGTAGATAGATAGATAGATAGATAGATAGAGTTAGATGATAGATAGATAGATAGGAGTTTGATAGATAGATAGATAGATAGATAGATATGAGATAGATAGATAGATAGATAGATAGATAGATAGATAGATAGTTAGAAGTAGATAAGTTAGATAGATAGATAAGATAAGATAGAGGAGTTAGATAGATAGATAGCAGAGTTGGATAGATAGATAGATAGATAGATAGATAGATAGATAGATAGATAGATAGATAGATAGATAGATAGATAGCAGTTACATAGATAGATAGATAGATAGAGAGACACAGAGAGATAGACAAGAAGCAGATAGACATAGTTAAATAGATAAACAAGAGGCATATATAGATAGAGATGCATACAGAGAGAGAGAGAGGGACAGATAGAAATAGATAGGGGGCAGAGGTCCATGTAGAAGGTACAAGAACTTCAAGAAGGTCTCCCTGGCCCAAGGTGTGGGCAAGCGTCTGACTACAACTGAGCACAACAGTAAGTTTAAAATGACCAAATTGCTACCAGTATATAATGAAATTGCCAGTTTACTGTGTTTTTGTGTCATTAATTTGTGTCTCTGTCCAACTCTCTGATCTCTATCTCTGTCTGTCTATTTCACTGTCTTTCTGTCTATCACTATCGGGCTGTGTGTTTATGTTTGTGGTTGAGGTATATGTCTTTTTGGCCATCTCTATTAAGTACATAGTGGGTGTGGCCTAATTGGGGCAGAGAAAGGGCGTGGCCTAAAAAATTTCCGCCGCACTGCGCGCGGCACATGAAGAGCCCGAAAATGCCCCTGATCTTCCCTGCTTGGCATCCACATTGTATGTAGATATAAAGATATTGATTTTTGCTTTTGCCAACTACTTTGCTTGGGGCAGGGGCTGTAAAGGAGAGGGGGGGGTCTCTTGTTGTGGGGACTGGTGTTCCAATGATCTCCTGTGTTGGCGGCCTGGCAGGTATTATGTGTGGGGAGGTAATTACTATGGGGGGGGTGCAGCTGGGGCCCAGTAATTGACCTAGTATGGGGCCCTGAAAATTCTGATGGCGGCCCTGTGTAAATAAGATGTGCCCAGCATTGCCCACACAGACAGAATCACTTATCCCATAAGGAGCCAAGCAGGGCCTGAGTGTCTGCATGAACCCACTACAAAAGTGGCAGTTAGTGCAGAGCAGGGGGGGTGAGGGGTGCTGGGTTGCACGCACCCGACTGAGTGTAACTTTACAAGCCTATAGCTTAAGATCCATAGAATATAAAAACATCATCGTAGGCTTATTTGAAATGTATGATTTTTTTATAACTAGAGGGCATAATATTAATACTTCTACAGCAAACTGGCATAATATTGGTACTTTTAGAGTAAACTGGTATGATATTGGTACTTTCCTAGTTTGCTGTACCAATCATATGACATTATGTTTGCTGTACCAGTCTCTTTATATACTCACAGGGAGATTCAATAAAAGTTCTTATCGTTTAAAATGGTGCTAATTTTGCCCCAACCAATGAGATATCATTTAACATTTGAAAGCTAACATCTGATTGGTTGGGGCAAATTTAGCACCATTTTAAACGATAAGAACTTTTATTTAATAACCCTGTCAGTTTGTTGTACAGTACCAGTATTTTGAAATTGATAATTTGCTTTATAAGCTTCATGAAATTTTCAGTTTGCTGTTACTGCACAGTGTCAATTTGTATCAGTCTTGCTGTACCTGACTCATTATTTTTTTTTTATCTGTCTGTATTTTATCTGTCTGTCTGTAACATCTTTTGTAGCCCTTTACAATTACATGTATACATTCACATCAGGCCCTGCCCCAAAGAGCTAACAATCTAAGCACATTTATTTGACACATCCAACCTATCAGTATGTCTTTATGATTGTGGGGGAAACCGGAATGCCCGGAGGAAACCCACGCAAGCACAGGGAAAACATGCAAACTCCCGGCATATGTGTCCAAGGGTGGATTCGAACTCAGGACTTCAGTGCTGCAAGGCATCAGTGCTAATCACTAAGCCACCCTGTCTCTCTGTAGCTATTTCTATCTGTCTTCTGACTATCTATATATGTCTATATGGATTTGTATTTATCTATCATTCATTTCCCTCTATCTCTTTTTATCTGTCTACTATATGTATCAGTCTATTCCTCTGTCTCCCTGTCCATCTATTACTATCTGTGTCTCTCTGCCTCGCTCTGTCTCCATTTCTGTCTATAAATCTTAAAGAATCTAATGGGTGAGGCATAATTGAGGCGGAGAAACAGTATGACGTGTCACATATACCCGATGTATTTGACTTTTGTGGCAGCTTCCAAAACTTTTTGTAAATAGCGCAGCGCAGACTTACCTTCCATGTAGCGGAAAACTTACCGCTTTTACAACAGAGACACAAACTTATCTGTCATCCAGTGAATCTCACGAAGGGATTTACTGCATTGCGGGATCTCGGGAAGGTAAGACGGTGATGGTTAACACACTTGCGGTTTAACCATCACCCTGAGAGTGCCGGAAAGTTCCATGGATCTTTTCAGACCCTAGAAATTGCCAGATGGATTCCATTGACACACATTAACACACGGATGGACACACATTAACACACGGATGAATGAGCACACACATTGCAATAGCATTGGCTCCTTCTACTCGAAGTTAAGAGTGACTATACCAGCCAATGGAAAGGTTTTTATGATGCCAACAGCAGTAGTTCATATACAAGCCATGTTATGCATTAGTTGTATCATACATTTATATACACCCAGGGCACAAATGTATAGACATCCCAAATGAGGGGACAGACAAACACAATCTATAAAGATGTAACACACTGCGGCAGTAAACAGCAGGCGACTGTGTTATTATTTCATCCAGTTTCTGCAGTGCCCGGATGTTCTATGTTGCGGCGTTACATTTACTGCAGATGGCGATAAAGCGCGGGGCTGTCAAGAGAAACGACCACAACGCGCCTGCGCAGTGTAGCGTAAAACCCCGCGCTGTACCGGGGGATTTGCTGATTGAATCTGTTGACAGTGACTGACTGTTGCGCGCAGGCGCAGAGAGATTTTGGTTTAACGTGGGAAAACCGAAGTGTCTGGAACTGATCTGGCGCATCCGTTATTCCTTGGATTTCACTCCTAGTTCCAGTCATAGGTGTGTGACTTAATTGGTTCCGATGGGATGTCGGATGGTTCTGACCCATCGCACTGTCGGGATGGTAGGTGTATCCCAGGTGTGGAGTTCCCCAGATGGGACGTCCCAATGGACAGGACTGGGTTAATTCCTTCGATCTTCCTTTCCCTGTTCCTCCTGGTTTTTGGATCTTTCATTTTTATTTACCCTGTGGTGTCACTTGTCCATCCGGCCCCTGTATACACACAATGCTGGGTTACTGCAATGACATTTTTAGTCCCTGACACTATGCACGTTGCATTATTGCACATTGTGTATGTAGATTGTGTATTTACCATTATAATGATATACATGACAAATCTGGTAATACAAAAAAACACACACATGGCAACGCATTGTGCCACAAAAACACTATTTCTGTGTGCATTGCATGTGGGGCTGAGGCCAAAGTGCACCGGAAGCATGTGCACAATCGCACGTGATTCTGGTGCATTTGCGCATGCGTTACCAAAACGGACACAGATGTGCAATCGGAAATTGCAGGAATTTTTCCGTTCCCGCGATTTCCATTATATTTGAAAATGCATGGGCAAAAGCAAGAAAATCTTGTTATAGTCACCTAGCCCTTTATGAAAACTTATAATAATATTGGCAGAAACCAACGAGATATTTACTCATTAATCTACTTGTAAAAGCCAATAGAGGATTTTGTTGTTATAGGTTAAGATGACTAACTTTTATTTTCCTCCTTTTTACATAAACCCAATAGTGCCTATAAATGTCATAAGAAATTTGCAAAACTCACATTTCCCAAGTGTTTATCATAAAAAGTGAACTAAAGAAAAGTTTGATTGAGGTAATACACATATTTTTAGTGCCTCAAGTAATGCAGTTTTATATTTGTTGCAATAAATGTTTGGTGGTTCATTAGCAAAGGCAGTTGGCAGATTGCCACTCCCCTTAAAATCAAAAACAATGGCAGCATGTTCCTGAGATCAGGAGCGCACCATTGATTTACGATGCAACTTTCTGATGTTCATGCTTTCAAAGGTCTTCACTGTCCAGACTAGAGCAGAAATTCTCAAACAATGGGCCTCCAGATATTTGAAAATTCCCATCAATCCTCAACTACAGAGGGAAGCCAAAGAATGCTGGAAGTTGTAACATTCAAACATCTTGAGGCACACAGTTTGAGAATCCCTGGACTAGGGCATGTCAGGAAATATGCGCTTCACTGAGAAAAGACATCTTACATGATTGAAAATATATGGTGAAGCTTTTTGAACCGTTTGTGTAAATGATGTGAACTAAAGTAAAGAAACCCAGAAACACCATAACTGTAAAGATCCAAAGGTGAATTAAAGGGTATCTCCACCCCAAAATTTTACTGTAGTGTAGGGGACCCCCCTCCAACTCTAAACTCCAGGTTTATAATTTAAAAAATTGTCCAGAAACAGACTTACCAACCTTAGTTCCCTCTGTCTCTATTGCTACTTCTGGGAACAGTAGCATTAGGGGCCACGTCTGTGATTGGCTATTGAGAGAAAGTCGAGGGACTGTGCATTTTTTTATGTTATAAACCTGATGGTTATGGTTGGAGGGGGGTCTCCTACATTACAGAAAAGATTGTCACGGCGATGCAATAACCTCCTGTAACCTCCCTGTAAAATGAGCTTAAAACCCACACTACCCGATGCAATATTGGTTGGCATACAATAGAATAACATTTGTAAAGCGCTTTTCTCCTAAAGGATGCAAAGCATGAGTTTAATGCTTGTTTTGCCAGGGCTGTACCACTAAATCTCTTAACTTAAAGGGGAAGTTCAGTGGAAATACATATGCTTTTCAAAAAAAAAAGAGCAGTATTTTTCATCCCAATGACCTTAACCTGCCCATTCAGCATTTTGTCTGTGTATAATAAATGCAACCGAAATACTGACTTCCTGTTTGCAGGACCCCTAGTAGAGACCATTATGATCTTGCCCTTGACCCAGCACCTGGGTTGATTCAGTTACTCAGTAGAGATCTGAGCATCTTTGACCCATCCAACAGCCAATCAGTAGAAATTACTGTTAGGAAAAATTCCAAGGATGTGGTGCATCCTGGGAAGAAGAAGGACTGTTAGAACCTAAAATGTCAGCTCACTAATGTCAACAGCAGGGAATAGCAAAGGATATGAAATCAACTGATTTTTCAAAATAGGAGAGAATATGTAGAATAACTAAGAAAGCATTACACAAACTAACAATTTAACAAATATTGATAATTTCCACTGAACTGTCCCTTTAATATTTGGTTGCACCCAGCTTTCTGACACTGGGTACTACAGTGCGACCCAAACTCCTTTGGTAATACTCAGATTTCATGATGCCTTGCACACATTCAAGGCACCCAGTGCCAGAGGCAGCAAAACAAGAGTTATGGTATGCTTACATTATCTTGCGAGTGTTAAAAAGGGGTCTTGACCAGGGCTGTACAAATCATCTTAAGCTGGGTACACACCATGCGATATTTTGGCCCAATCAACGGGTAGTTCAGTGTGTGGCATTAGGGGAGGAGACATTCTGGAATTTATTAACAAGAGGAAGCTTTGATCTTTAAGCTTTGTACAAGAGTACCGGATGGTCTTAATTACAGATGGGACATTAGTTGTATAACTTATGCAATATTATATATTGTTCTTATCCTGAGTGGATTCAGACCTATTAAATGTCAATGATTATCTCCTTTCCCCATGTAACACTGAACCTGAATGTACATAGAGGATTGACTAATTGAAGTGGTTAATCCTCTATGTACTTTTTTGATTCAATGAAATAATGTTTTTAAACTATTTTATATGTGATATATATTATATGGGATTTTCTGCCACATGTGGAAATGACATACATATTTTCTTAGTATGTCTCTGTGTGTTGTCTTGTTTAATGTGTAGATTTGACTTGGTATACTAAGAGTTAAAGTATACTTACCTTTGATTGGATATCATCACTATGTCTATGAGTAAGGGTCACCTGACCCGAAACGTGTCAGACAATTTGTGCTAGTTTCTTCCTTCACGATGTTTATTGGATTTTAAAGTGATGTGCAAATAAAGAATGATTTTTTACTGAAACGGGCTGCCGAATGTTAAATCAGGAATTGGATCAAAAGTGGTGCCAAGCCAGGTCCGTAGGACAATATTGTGTGTTTATTTTACATAGTTTTGAAGATATTTAAATTTTTGTGTGTGATATGGCAGCAGCATCACCAGGTCCCCTGCACTTCCTGCTCTGAAACCTGTTAGCACCCGCTCAGAGGTGCTGTGGGCCACTCTGACAATCCCCCCGAAAACTCTGTGGAAAAGCCTTTTCAGTGAGAACTCTGCGTGAAAAGGCTGTTTTCACATAGTGAGAGAGAAGGACTGTGGATTCCCTTACCTTCTCTGCAGCTGAAGGTCCTTCACACAGCAGAGAGGAGGAGGGACTTCCTGTCTGAGGCTGTGCTCACAAGCGGCACTGTGCAGGAGAAGCCTTAAGAATGTCAGCCTCCCACCCATTAACTTTCTGGTCAGTCATTTCTTTATATCTTGGGCTGTGGAGCACGTAGAGAGGTGGTTGATGGCTCGTTTTTAAAGGTAGGAAACTGGCCTTTCATTTAAACTGTTTGGAGACCACAATTCCCCTTTAATGATAAGTTCTATTCCTTTAGATTTGTAACAACTGAGCAGTACTCTTTTTATGGGCTGGTAATACCCTCAATAGGATGGTGCTTGGGATCCACTACTATCTATACCAATATTACAAAAGAATGTGAGGAAAAAAACCCTACCTCAGTATCCCCTAGCAGCACTCACTTACTTGCCACACCCAATATGGGGTGTGGCAAGTAAGTGAGTGCTTCCAAGGGATACTGTGGTGGGGGTCCTTTCCCCACATTCTTTTGTAATGTAAGTTCTATTCCTTCTTGGCAAAGGTGTCTGCTCAGTGAGCTTTTTATAAACTTGTGCAGAGGAGGCAGCAGGTGAAACAGCAGTCAGTCATTGGCTGCGATGTCAGTTGTCACAATATCATAAAAATGCACCTTAACAAATTGTATGGTCTATTGATTTGTATCCACTTGCATCTGCTTTCCATAGACTTTTATTCAGTGCGGATCAAAATGGCGATCAGATACAATCGACAATCTACATACCACCAGGTTTTTTTGAGTTGGGTATGTTTTGATCAAAAAGCAAATATTTTCCTATTTTTTCTAAGATAAAATAAAAAGTTAATATTGCCTTACCTCTTCTGAAAAACCACATGCCACGTGTATGGGTGGTGGACATGGCCAACAACTATCCCTACAGGAAACCAGCCCATAAGATAGATTGCAGTAAGAAAAAAGAACCAGCTCTTCATTTTTAACAGCTCCCAGTTTATAATTCTCCTTTAAAAAGTACAGTTCAGCTCCATCTACACTAATACACACTTACTGCAACCAAGTGCTTCCCAGAGATATACAAGTAAAATGAAGTGCTATGGACATCCTGGATTTATTATCAAATATGTTTTATTTTACCAATTAACATTTTGGTACCTTCATCAGGATGAAATATACCTTGCATTCCAACATGTATGGAATATTTTATCCTGATGAAGGTTATAATATGTTCTGTGGTACTCAATAAGTCTTTCACTGCACTACAGCATGTCCAAAATACATCTGCTGAAGCAACTGTAATGTCACCTGACATTAGGACAACCACCTGCAGAATTGCAAAATTAATGGGCCAGGAGAGGGAACTTTGCAGGAATGTCCACCATTCCATTGTCAAAGGAAGATACAAAGTAGCTTTCTCTCCGACCTTTGGTAAAACACTGCATACCTAATAGAGCTGCTTGAGGAGTCGAATAGTTAGATGTTACTGGTGGCCTTGAACATACATGATTATCTCTGGTTAGCAATTACTTTAACTGGGAACACATGGTTAGATCCTTCCGACTGTTCGGCAAGGAGGAAGGACTGTCGGTCACGGCAAAAGTACCCGTGGCCGACATTTCACCTTGACCGAGCGAGCGGTCCATAGAGTGCAGTGCGATTACCTGTGGTTTTAGGACACGTCCTATTTGGACGAATGAAGCGTCAGTGGTCATGACTGAAACACTAAATTGTCGGTTGGTCTTTTTGAATTATTGGATGGTGTGTACCCACAAAGTTTCTGACTTGAAAGAATAAAGGTATTTTTAACCCTTTCGTTGTCAGCAGAATTCCCTACAGCATACTGTACCAAAAGAATATTTAGGGTTTTGCACTTAAAAGGTTTAGTTTAGTTTTACTGTAGTATATCTGAAAGTAGGGATCACTATACTGTATAGGCATTTTTCAGCACAAAGTGTACTTTAACAAGATACAATTATTTTGTAACTTGTCTGAGGATTTAAAGGGAATAATTGTAATTTAACAGTATTATTCTGAATTAGTATTTTTCTGAATAAATAATTTTTCGCATTTTTATTTGTTAAAAAGTTAAGTTTATGTACAAGTTGTATGCCTCCTATGAAAAGCTTTACGAGCTTGTGCAGCTGCAGACGGGGAAACCGTAAAGGGTATGTCCACCCTTAAAAATATTTTTTGATATATGATTCCTCCTGTCCCCCCAGCCCCAACCTCCCTATTTTTATTCTTAGAAAGTGCCCCAAACTCTACTTACCTCCCCTCTTTCCTCCGCCGCGCTGCCGGCCCTCTGCTTGCGAGAAAATGCAAGCAGAGGGGCGGGACCGGCAGTCGCGTCTGTGATTGGCTGAGCGGCAGCCAATCACGGACGCGGCTGCCGGAAGTTCTTTGCAGCGGGGGAAAGAGGGAAGATAAGTAGAGTTTGGGGCACTTTCTAAGAATACAAATAGAGCGTTGGGGCTGGGGGGGACAGGGGAATCATATATCTAAAGGGATTTACACTAGGGGAGTGAGCCTAAAAGGAGGGGGAGAAGGGCTGCAGTGCGCATGCCAAACTTCTCCCGGAGGCCAGGTAGGAGGCAGAGTCCTATATGGACTCTGCTATCCTCCTGGTGGGCAGTTTTTGGGGGGACTACAGGAGAACCTTATGGAGCTGGGATGTGAGGTAAGGATTAAACTACACTACACAATGGGGCCAGTAGTGGGGGGATTATAGTTTTGGGGGTGGACATGCCCTTTAAATCATTCTGTGACGTAAAGCTGTTACTAATGGCTGCTTCTAGGAATCATCAGAAAAGATGATTTAGAAATCTTGCTCAAACCTACTTGACAAGTGTAACAAACCCACTTAATATCAATCACTCATGGGTGTACACAGAGACATTGCCACCAACTAACTCTGACGGGGACCAATACATTAGTGCAAATACAGATTAAAATCAATCAGCTTTGTATTTTGACTAGTGTCAACTTTATCTCAGAAATATCCCCCTAACTAAAAACAACTTAAGCTACACAAGAGTGCCTTCCTTTTATAAGTACATGCATTTTTCAGGATGCTTTTAAAAGACTTGACGGGGAAAAGATGATTTAAACTTAAAAATCTTGCTTTATGACAAGTAAAAAACCTAGATATCATTCTCTCACATGTCTTAAATTAAACGATGTGCAAGATGCTTGTACACAGATGTAGCCACCAACTAACTGAAATAAACCAATGCACAAGTGCAATTGCTTAAGGGGAAAAAAAGCTGAGCGTTTTCAATAGCTTCTATTTTTTCAAAATAAACACCACTTAATCTCAGAATTAACACACACCCTCAAAACATAACTGCCATTCTTTTATGCAGATTTCCAGATAAGGTACGGTAAGATTTATCGAAAAAATAAAGATGTAAAAAAAGATGCATAAAGGGTAGACATCTTGCCCAAACCCACATAAAAATTGTTAAAAAAAAACACTTAACGTTGTTTTTAGATCATTGTGCAGAGTGATCTAATGCTTTTTAATTTATTGACATAAAAGGCTAACTTTATCACAAAGTATTTTGGCCCTGGCACATAACTTAATATCAGTATAGCATTAGTTTAGTCTGATGGTGAGATTGATTGCTACAAAAGAGGGCAGACGTGCATGAAATCATTGTCTTATTGTTTTAGCAATGGTTACCTACAAAGAGACATGCAGCCATCATCACATTGCATCAAAATGGCCTCACATGCAAGGAATTTGCTGTTAAAGGATAACTATACTCTAAAAAAGAACTTTTTAAGAATGGAAAGTACCTGGGACAAGGAGGTAGGATTGATTATTCCTACCTCACACTACTGGGAGGTAGGAATTATCAGTCCTATATCTCTGTCCCAAGTACTTTGCATTTTAAAGTGGAACTGTGATCCAAAAAAGACTTTAGGTAAATTGATAGGAATTGCTCTCCTGAGAATTTTTGCAATTTATTTTCAATGTTTATTTTGCATAGTTTGGAAGATATTTACATTTTTGTGTGTGATATGGCAGCAGCATGCTCTGAAACCATGTCAGTCAATTTTCTCTGTGTCTCCTCCCCTTTGCAGCCCCCCTGGTCCCTCCCACCCATGAACCCCATGGTCCCTCCAGTTTCAGGCCCCCTTGCCCCATTCTCTTACAGCCCCATGTGGCCCCGCCCACCCGCAGGTGCCATGGCCCAACCCACCCTCGGGTGCATAAGCAGTGCCTACTCGCGGGTGCCGTGGGCCACTCAGACCCCCCTACAGAAAACTCTGGAAACAGTGAGAACTCTGCCTGAAAAGCTGTTTTCACATAGTGGGAAAGAAGGGCTGTAGGTTCCCTCTGTCAGGACTTCACACAGCAGAGAGGAGGAGGGACTTCCTATCTCTCTCACACACTGAGGGAGTCTGAGGCTTTGCTGGCGGCGGCACTGTGCAGGAGAAGCCTTAGGAATGGTGCATGTCAGCCTCCCACCCATTAACTTTCTGGTCAGTCATTTCTTTATATCTTGGGCTGTGGAGCACGTAGAGAGGTGGTTGATGGCTCGTTTTAAAGGTAGAAAACTGGCCTTTAATTTAAACTTAACTTGTTTGTTGAACACAGTTCCCCTTTAACTGTATTTTTTTTAAAAAAAACATATACACAATATAGCTCTCCTTTAAGGATTTTGTAAAGTACAAAAAAAACATTCACTTTATCAAGAACTTCAAGTTGAAGGAAGCTTTGGAAAGTACAAGAATTCCCAGTAAGCAACAGAAGAGAAATATCCTCTGTAAATTGTCCTAGAAAATGAAACATGGGCTATAAACATTTTAACCTATAGCTTTCCTTCAACAATGGCAATGTAGAGCATTTTGTTTATAAACAGTTGTGTAATCAAAAATGTTGTTGCATTTATATTTGTTTGTTGAAGCATCATTTTGCGTGTTTTTATAAAGCACTTTGTCCAGAGTGCCACGTGGCCCATATTTATTAAGAGTATGGTACAATGCAAATAGGTGGGTTTGACTGGTGAAAAAAGGTAATGTGCATCTTCTTATGTATTGTTTTTTTTGTTTTATTTCTTTTTGAAGATTATGTAGACAATGTTTTTTGTTACTGCAGGTTTTGATGATGGCATACAGAAGAAAGAAAATCGTTAACTGCAAAAAAGATTATCATTTAAAGAAGACTTTCGGAATTTCTAAAGAGCCAAAGATCATCATCCAGAAGCTTAAACTAGCAAATGTAGTCCCAACTGCCAATATAATGGCAAATGTGGACCAATCTGGGAAAGAGCAGCATTCAGCTGGAACAACAAAGAAAAATATAGTATTAAAACATGCAGAAAAATTAAATCTAAAGACACATGGAATTTACAAGGATGTTAGAGTGGTCCTTCATCAAATGAAAATAAAAAATGAGCACTCAAAGCCACAGAAACTGGAGTGTAAAGCAGCAAAGAGTTCTGCAGACTCCCAAACTTCAGACTGTAAGGTAAATAAGTAAATCAAAATAAACTTATTGCAGATTATTTCCCGTGTGCTGCTTAATATAGGGGTGTGCAATCATGCAATCTGTTTCGTTAGATAAAATTGTAAAATAACAGTCCTATAATAAAGTAGGTCTCAATCTTTCAAATCTTCATTGCTTTCCCTCTAGTGTCTATGTATATGCAAATGTTTCCTTTGAGAGGTGAATGTGCCCTTTATAGCAATTCTTAGTGAAAGTGTTAATATCATTCTTGACAAAAAAAAATACAGGGTTATTCAATAAAAGTTCTTATTGTTTAAAATGGTGCTAATTTTGTCCCAACCAATCAGATATTAGCTTTCAAATGTTAAATAAGATCTGATTGGTTGAGGCAAAATTAGCACCATTTTAAACGATAAGAACTTTTATTGAATCTCCCTGATAGTCTTGACACTGGCAGATTTCATCAGAAGAAAACAAGATTAGTTTGACTCCTTTGATCTATCTTGGATTTACAGCTTATTGCTTTTTTATTATTTTTGTTTATATACAGTAGTGCCGACATTAGTAGTGCTTTACAATTACTATGAAACTTAAATATAAATACACAAGTGGTACCAACAAAATATATATTTTGTAAAGTTTTGCAGCAGTTTCAGTGTTAGGTGTGCAACAGATTGGAAAGTCAAATCAATAGGAAAGATTGCCCTGCCCAAGTGAGCTTACAGTCTTAGCAATGGGTTAATTCCCCTGGTCCCTTGATTGACAGGCTGGTCCCTCCTCTAGGAAATAAGTCTGATCCAGTATCCTACCCCCTTAGTCTTTAAAGGATAAGTGCACTGTAAAATCAAGTTATGTTCATTTGGAAGCTGCAGCTTTAAAAATACTGTTGACATATTTTTTTTTTACCTATGCCCCTCCAGAGCCTAGCTTTGTGCCTTGGAAGTTGCTGACATATTGTTACTGGTTTGCTGAATGTTAAGCTCCACCCCTCTGAGATTTCCTCTGCTTTCTCCTGCTTGAGCCTCAAACAGTAATGCACACACACGTGCACGGAACTCACAGGCATTTCTGTTTGAGGCTCAAGCAGGAGAGTGCACGGAACTCACAGGAATTACTGTTTGAGGCTCAAGCAGGAGAAAGAGGAAATCTCAGAGGGGCAGAGCTTAACATTCAGCAAACCAGTAACAAGATGTCAGCAACTTTCAAGGCACGAAGCTAGGCTCTGGAGGGGCATAGGGGAAAAAAAAATATGGCAACGGTATTTTTAAAGCTGCAGCTTCCAAATGAACATAACTTGATTTTACAGTGCACTTATCCTTGAGCATAAAAATGTAGTTTAAGGGGGGGAAATCCCAAACACTGCCGTGTTGCGGATCAGGAAAGGAAAATTACGTTAAGTAAAAGTAAAAATTAAGTATGAATTTTCAGTTTTCCCTGGTCCTTCCATGGCAGTGGTTAGCAATGAGATTTGAGTGGGCAAAAACATCTAAATTATAATGCTTTATGAACGTATTCATGGATGCCCATGTAGCTGCTTTACAAATCTCCTCTGGAGTGGCCCGAGTTGCGGACCAGGAAAGGAAAATTACGTTAAGTAAAAGTAAAAATTAAGTATGAATTTTCAGTTTTCCCTGGTCCTTCCATGGCAGTGGTTAGCAATGAGATTTGAGTGGGCAAAAACATCTAAATTATAATGCTTTATGAACGTATTCATGGATGCCCATGTAGCTGCTTTACAAATCTCCTCTGGAGTGGCCCGAGCAGAGAAGGCCCAGGAAGGTGCCAGAGACCTGGTAGAGTGAGCTGTAACCCTATCAGGTGGTACTGCTGCCATTGTTGTATAAGCCTGCTTGATGCAATTCTTGATCCAGGCCACAATCGTCAGTGAGGAAGGTTGTAATCCTTTTCTATTACCAGAGTGTAGGATAAAAAGGTAATCAGTTTTCCTGAATTCTGCAGATCTGTCGATGTAAACTTTAAGACATCTGCCAACATCCACAGTTTAAGGATGTTATCCTTGTTGATATAGAAGAAAGATACAACCTTGGGTAAAAAGGAAGGATCTGTGTGGAGGATCTGTGCATTGAGAAAAGCAGTGAACGGATGGGAAGCCCTGAGGGCCCTAATCTCTGCCACTCTCCTTGCTGGTGTTATCACCACTAGAAAAACTGTTTTGAGAGTAAGATTCTCCATACTGCAGGTATAGGTTCGAATGTAGATGTTTGCAGAGCCTGAAGAACTAACGGTAAGTCTGAGGGAGGAACCTTTGATCTTACTTGAAGTCCAAGATGCTTAACTCCTTGGAGGAACCGAATAACGGTAGAATCCAAGGCCCATCTGACATTAGAAAGTGCAGATAAAGCGGAGGCTTGAGATTTTAGTGATGCCAGACTCAAATTCTTATTAAAACTTGGAGAAACTTAATAATGTTCTCAACTGAGGAAGAAAGCGGAGAAACATTTTTGATCCTGCAATTCTGTAGTATATGGAAGACGTTGAGGAGTTCCTGGCCTCTAACATGGTTCCAATGGTTCTCTCAGTGTTGTGGTCTCAACTGCCAGGCCGCAAGAGTTAATGTCGATATGTCTGGATGGAGAACTGGACCCTGACGTAGAAGGTCTGGTTTGAGTGGGAGTTTGAAGGCTGGTTGGATCGACAATTGCAGTGCCCAGTGGAACCATGGCCTCCTTGGCCACCATGGTAGGATGGCTATTACATTCGCTCCCTCGTTTCTGATTTTCCTGAGAACTTGAGGGATCAATGGAATGAGCGGAAAAATGTAAGTTAGCTGGTGACCCCAGAAAATTGACATTACATCTGTCGCTATTGCTTTCTGGTCTTGAATTTATGGACACAAACCTCCTCAACTGGGAGTTTTCAATGGTCACCATCGGGTCCAGATGTGGTGTCCCCCACTTGCTGCAAATCTGCTGAAATATTTGGGGATGGAGTTGCCATTCTCCCAGGTGAATGGTCTTCCTGCTCAGAAAATCTGCTGATAGATTGGATGACCCCGGAATGTGGGAGGATAAGAGATCCAACAGGTGAGTTTCTACCCAGGTGAGTATTTGTTTCGTAATGAACCATAATCTTGGGCTGCGAGTGCCTACTTTCTTTTTGAGGAAGGCTACTACTGTCATGTAGTCTGACAGAATTAAGACTGACTTCCCTTGAATGAGAGACTGAAAGGTTATCAGAGCTTGTAAGACTGCCATCATCTCCCTGTGATTTTGAGGTGCTGATCTCAAATTCTTGTCCTACTTGCCCTGGGCCACTTGGTTCCCAAAAATTGCACCCCACCCCGAAGGGCTGGCATCCGTGGTGATGGTTGACCATGATGGTGTGTGTTGGGAGATTGGCCGAAAATGTTCTTGTTCTGTCCACCAGATCAGATCTTTGTTCACTTCCTGAGTTAATGTTATTAGTTGATTTGGGTTCTTCTTCTTGAACTGTTTGAGAAAAGAAATCTGAAAAGTTTGTATGTGATTCATTGCCCACTTCACTGAATCTAAAGTGGATATTAGCTTTTCCAGAAAGTGTTTGCAAATCCAAGCTGTTGAAAATGGGAATTTCAAAAGATTTGTGGTTAGTCGTATTATGTAGTTCCGACGTTCTGCTGGCAGAGAAGCTCTCATGGCCTGTGTGTTCAGGAGAATCCCCAAGAAATGAATCTGCTGTGATGGTATCAAATTGGATTTTTCCCAATTTATGATCTATCTGAGGCTTTATAAACATGCAAGAGTGCTCTGGATGTGAAGGCTTTGAGATGGTTGCTAGGCTTTGAGATTTTATCAAAATATCGTCTAGGTACAAAAAAATCTGTACCCCCTGCAACCTTAGATGTGCTATGACCGGAGCTAGCACTTTTGTTGTGAACACTCTTGGTGCTGTGGCTAATCCAAAGGGCAGAGCCCTGTATTGAAAGTGGGTTCCCAGAATGCAGAAACGTAAGAACCTTCTGCTTGTTGGTGAAATGGGGATAGGCATCTGTGATGTAGATCTTTGCAAGCCAATTGTTTGGTTGAATTTGGATTAGCACTTCTTTGATGATTTCCATGTTGAACCTCCGGATGTTGAGGAATTGGTTTATTAATCTTAAATTGAGAATTGGCCTGAACTCTCCTGATTTCTTCTTCTTTAGAAAGATTGGAGAATAAATCCCTCGTCTCTTTTTTGATGGTGGAACCAATTCTATAATCTGACTCATCAGAAGGAGATTGAGAATCTGCTGAAGTTTTCCCCTTACCGTCTTGGGGGATCTTGATTGAACAAACTTGTTGAATGTTGGAAAAGACCGGAATTCTAGGGAATATCCCTGATGAATGATCTTGAGGACCCAAGAATCCCAAGCATCAAATGTATTTTGAGCCCATGTCTTTGAGAATAGGGAAATTCTTCCCCCTACGTTCAAAGACAGGGCTCGCACACCTTCTCAAAGGTCTGGCTTTGGTGGGGTTGGATTTACCCTGAAAGGACTGCTGTTTATGAAATGGCCTCCTTTGACCATAGGACTTATTGGGTCTGTATTGTTTTGCTTCTCTTAATGGTACTTGAGAAGAAAAAGAGATAGATAGGAATGGTCATCTTGGATTCCTGAATTTGGGAAGGCTTCTTTTGTTGGAGTTTCTCTCAATCAACTCTTCCAGCTTTGAGCCAAATAAAAGATTGCCCTCAAAGGGAATAGATGTTAACCCTTGCTTTGAGTGTACATCTGCCTTCCATTGTTTAATCCACAATGCTCTTCTAGCCACCACAGAAGACCCCATAATCCTGGAGGATAGTTTGACAGAGTCCATGGAAGCCTTAGCTATATATTCATAAGAAAGCTTAATGTCTGATAAGTTTTTCAGTAATTCATCACTTGGGGTGCCATTATTAATTGCCCCTTCGAGGTCAGAAATCCATACTTTGTTTGCATGAGCAAAACTTGTAATAGCGACCGAGGGTCTAATAGATGCCCCAGCCAATAGGTAGATCCTTTTTAACAGTGAATCCTCCTTGCGATCCATAGGATCTTTCAATGCTACAGCATCATCTGTGGCTAGCGCTGTTTTCTTGTTGGTTTTGATTATTGCTGTATCCACTTTAGGACAATCGTCCCATAGTGTGGAATCTGATGAGGTCATAGGATATGTTTTAAAAAAACCTTGAGACAAAAAAAATTTTGTCTGGAAGTTCCCACTCTTTTTTGATTACTTCCTTAATTTGTTCATGGATGTGAAAACATCCCGAATCCTGATCCTTTTTGGTGAACATTAGAATCTGAGATTCATAATGATTTCTTCATCTTTTTAGTGAGAGAAGAAAGAGCTTCATGAGTTAAGGATTCTCTGGTTTTATCCCCATCAGGTTCCCTGTCATCAACTTCTCCCAATTCCAGTGAATCTTGATTTTGGATTTCTGAATGTACAATCTAATAGGAAAAAGCCAACTTCATCACCATGTTAACCACATAAAATATAAAAACGGTAAATAAAATAATAAATAAAAACATTAGTTTGTTTTTTTCTCCAAATCCTGCAGGTTTTTTGTTCAGATGTTGCCTACAGCTTTGTTGCTGGAAATTCAGTATAGAGATTTTCTAGGGAGGTAAGAAGACCTACTCCTACTCCCTAGTTGCTCATCAGTGGGAACTGTGAGTGTTCGAAATTCCAGAAGATGTGGCTTAAAGCTCACTGTTCTTTATTTGCATGACTATCTTTACCATCTCTCACATTTTAGAGAGATAGTGACACGTGCAAAAGAGTGGTAAGCTGTCAGACGCAGCAGAAGTCGAACTTTGACAGCTTACAAATTGCAACTATAGTTGTCCGCTGTCCTTGAAGATAAAATAAATTCAGGTATTGCGATAAGAAATTGTTTATCTTAGGTTCTCTGCTCTGAAAGGGTTTCAGATTAATGCACCGTGCTAGTGACACAAGTATCTTACATTGAGTAGAAATTATTATTTTTCAGAAGAACAAAATATCTACACAGTAAATCTACTTTTTTTTTATCATATGCTATATTTTAAAAGCATTATTTGCTATTATGGAATCTGTAATGAAAGTCAACAGTGGCATAGAGCATTATTGGTTAGAATTTAGGTGCATTAATGGACAACTATAATTAAAATATAAATGGACCTGAATGGCCTATAATTTCCTTAATAGCAGCTATCTATAACTCACACAAAAAGTGTGTATGTATGTATATGTTTAGTTATGCAACTTGAGTATGCAGTGCTGTATATTGTAAAATCCAACAAGGGGATAAATGCAACTGTGCAAAACAAATAAACAAAAATTACAAAATTTAGGTTTCCTACATAAGTTAAGTATACATACATATGTATGTATATAAAATAAGTGTGGTGTGCCTTGACACATTAGGAACTGCCCCGAATGGCTTACAGTCTTAGTTGGAAGGACAACAAACAGCTACAAGTCATAAATCATTACCGTATATACTTGAGTATAAACCGTCCAGAGTATAAACTGAGGTACCAACTTTTACCAGAAAAACTAATAAAAGTGATTGACTCGAGTATAAACCGAGGGTAGAAAATATGACCACTACTGCCTTCTGTTTATGTGATGTTTTGAGGCTTTAGTTGTCCTTTAAATGGACATCAGAATTCCCATACAGTAGTCCCATACAATAATAGCCAAATTACTGTATGGGACTACTGTATGGAAATTCTGCTGTCCATTTAAAGGGCAACTAAAACCTCAAAACAATATAGAATCAGAAGACATAAGATAACATTCTCCTTCTGATTTTGTATTGTTTTGAGGCTTTGGTTGCCTTTTAAATGGACAGAATTTCCATACAGTAGTCCCATACAGTAATAACCAAATCCATTATGGCTATTACTATATATACGTTATGGGAATACTGCTGTCCATTTAAAGGGCAACTAGAGCCTCAAAACAATACAGAATCAGAATGCAACAATTTATAACATTCTCCTTAAATGGACAGCAGATTTTGCATACAGCAATAGCCATACTGGATAATGCTATTACTGTTGAGAATTCTACTGTACATTTAAAAGACTACTCTGGAGTCTTGGAACTCCAGATGTTTGGAAACTACAACTCCTAGCACGCTTTAGTAACTGGGAGTTGTAGTTTACAAACATCTAAACCCTCACCCTTCCACCCACTTAAGTGTGTACCTTTTGTGTTCATGCTTCTGTGGCATTCCTGGATCCTTCCTGGGAGCTTCTGCAAGTTCCGGTAAGTTATAGAAGAAATCGGGCAGCCTCTCACACGCTTTCACGCTCCCAATACTGAAGCGCCGGCTGACGTCACTACTTTGCGCCGGGCAGTGACGTCAGCCGGCGTGCCAGGATAGGGAGCGTGGGTGCGAGCGAGCGGCTGCCTGATTTCTGATCTAAGGTAACTGACTCGAGTATAAATTGAATTTGGTTTTTCAGGCTGATTTTACAGCCTGAAAAACTCGGTTTATACTCGAGTATATACGGTAATTGTGCTGTGTTTAGAAAGTAGGATTAATGTCTAGATATAAAAGTACTAATGGATGTCACTTGGTGAATTGAGAGCAGCTAGAGAAAATTGTTTACGACAGGTGGAAGCAGTGCTAGGTTGGGGTTTGTGGTGAAGATTACATTCTGAGCAGCTAGCAAGGACGACATTGGGGAGAATAACTACCTGAATTATAGCATCGACTACTGTTAAGTCATCCTTTCATTTCAGCATTTACTGTTAGTCAGCCCTCTAGCTCATCAGCTGCTGATAGTAACATAGTAATTGAGGTTGAATAAAGACATACGTCCATTAAGTCCAACCTACTCACCCTTCTTTGTTTTGTTTTTTTAAACCCTACCTAACAGTTGATCCAGAGGAAGGCAAAAAAAAAAAAACAGTTAAAAGGGGGGGGGGATTCCTTCCTGACTCCAAACGGCAATCGAAAGTATCCCTGGATCAACCAGATCTGCAGTTTATGTATTAATACCAGTAATTCTCAATATGTTTTAGTATACAAACAAGGGGATAAGTGCAAGCCATTATACAGATAGATAAAAATGTAATTAAATACAATTTCATACATCGATTAAGAAAGCATATATAGAAATTATGTATAAACTGATATGCAACAGGCCTCAACACATTAGGAAGGAGATCCCTGCCCCGAAGAGCTTACAGTCTAAGTGTGAGGGACAACATACAGATACAAGTGGGGAGGATGGGCACAAAGTGCTTTAAAGGGCTAACAATCGTTTGTTGTGCTGATGGCCAGAAAGGTAGGATAACAGTCTAGATTTGTAAGTATTAATGGATGTCACCAGCGAGAGAGGGAGAAAGTTCCAAAGGTAGGGAGCAGCAAGAGAGAATGGTTTAAGGTGGGGGGCAGCAGTGTTAGTTGGGGGTTTGTAGAGAAGATTTCCTTACGAGGAACGGAGGGCACGGCCTGGAACATAAGGGACCAAGAGAGAAGATAAGTAGGGAGGTGCAGTAGAGTGAAGGTATTTTAAGGTTAAAAGCAGGGTATTGAATATGATTCTTTGTTTGATAGGAAGTCACCCTATGGACTGAAGTATCGGGGTTGCGGGTCCTCTTTTGGAGGAGAGCAAGATGATTCGAGCTGCCGAGTTTAAGATAGACTGAAGAAGAGAGAGATGAGAGGCTGATAGTCCAAGTAACAAAATGTTACAGTAGTCCAGACGGGAGATTATAAGGGCATGGATGAGCATTTTAGTAGTGGAGAGAGAGAGAAAAGGGCAGATCTTGGCAATATTGCGAAGGAGAAAAAGACAGGTCCTAGCGACATTGGTAATGTCATGATGGAAGGAAAGAGAGGTGTACTCCTTCAAGGCAGCGTGAAGATTCAACTGGGTTAATGACTGTGTTGTCAATAGAGATGGAGAAGGATGGACTAGGTCCCAGTTTAGGGGGGGAAATTATTAATTCTGTTTTGGATAGATTGAGTTTACTTAAAACCGAAAGAACTGATTATTTATCCCAGAGAGATAGCGTAGAGGGAGAACAGCAAGGATCCTAAAACCGAGCCCTGAGGGACCCCCACACTAAGCGGAACAGGAGAGTCTTATTAGCAAAAGAGACAGAGAAAGATCTGTTAGAGAGATAAGAAGACAACCATGCCGCAGCTTGATTTCGGATGCCCAGAGAATATAGAATCTGCATAAGAAGAGAGTGGTCCACAGTATCAAAGGCAGCTGATAGATCAAGAAGAATGAGGACAGAGAACTGACCTTTGGCTTTGGCAGCTTGTAGGTCAGTTGAGACTTTGCAGAGGGCTGTTTCAGGGGTCCAATAAGTTATTAGCATGGAGGTATTTAGTAATGCGTGTAAAGACAAGAGATCCAAGGAGTTTTGATGCAAATGGTAAAAGGGAGACTGGGCGCTAGTTTGAGAGACAGGTAGGGTCCAGAGAGGGTTTTTTTAAGAAGAGGGTTGACACATGCATGTTTAAAGGCAGCAGGAAAAATCCAAGAGGTCAGGGAGGAATTAAAAATGTGAGAAAGAGCGGGGGAAAGGATTTTAGAGCCGTGTCTGTCTGAGTAGGAAGGAGGGCAAGACAATAGGAGGTCGAAGGCTTCAGAGTGGGTGACGGGTGAAAGATTCCAGAACTGCAGGTGGTGGGGCAGGCAAAAAAAGGCGAGAGTTATCCTGGGGTGAGGGGATTAGAGTACGGATATCATCTATTTTATTTCTAAAATAGTCTGCAATATCCTGAGGAGCATTAATGGAATGAAGAGTGTCCATAGAGGAGGGCTGCAAGAGTTAAATAGCGAAAATAGACGACATGGGTTATTTTTGTTTATAAGTGTGCTATAATAGGAGTGTTTAGCTGCTGAAAGAGCCGAATTAAGACACGACAACATGAGCTTGAAGCGGTTAAAGTCCACCTGACTGCGTGACTTTTTCCACAACCGCTCGGCTGCACGAGTACAGCAGCTTGGAATTTGGTATCTGAGTTGAGCCAAGGACGGGGATTAGCGGGGCGACGTTTGTGAGTTTGTAGGGGGCAAAGGAGTCAATAGTAGTGGATAAGATAGTTATACGAATGTATTAGAGAATCAGGGTTAGAGTCAGACATGAGGGCAGCAAGGCTAGAACTGAGAGAGGAGGATAGAGCTGGAATGTCTATTGCACGTGTGTTGCGAACAAAGACAGTAGATGGAGTTTTAGAGGAGAGGGGAGAATAGGTGGTAAAGAAAGTAATTAGATTGTTATCCGAGAGTGGGAAGGAGTTACTAGCAAACTGTGAGACAGAAAGATTATTAGTTAAGACCAAGTCCAGGAAGTGACCATCCTTACGGGTGCTTGTGTTGGTCCACTGCTGAAGGAAGAAGGAGGAAGTTAGGTGGAGAAAGTGAGAGGGCCAGGATTGCTTAGTGTCATCAATGTGACAATTGAAGTCACCTAGAATTATAGCCAGACAGTCGGAGGAAAGAAAGATAGAGAGCCAGGTTTCAAACTCTGTAAGGAAAGTGTCTGGGGCTGAGGCAGAAGGGGGTCTGTATACGACTGCTACACGTAGACATAAGGGGTGAAAAAGTTGGACAGCATGGACTTCAAATGAGGAAAAAGCCACAGAGGGCAGAAGAGAAACAAGTGTAAAGCGGCAGATAGGGGAAAAAGAAGACCTACCCTGGAAATGTTGCAGGGTCCATGGCTAGCAGCAATATCCCCAGCAGAAAGAAGGAGAATAATAAACGGAGTGGAGGTGGGCTAAGGGTTTGTACTGAAGTTTCCTGGGATGTTTGGACTTAGTGAAAGGAACAGCATTTTGTAAGTGCTGGTAGACCATGAAGGAATACTGGTAATTGGATGGAAGAAGAGAGGCAGAGATAAAGACAGAATAGGCATAGGCAGGAAATATATGGGAAGGAGATTTTGGAGCCAGAGAGTAGATAAGACTAAAGCAAAGCACAATTGTAAACATTGTTGAAAAACCGTAAACATCAGGTAGTAATTTACTTGTCGATCTCCTTGTTGAACTCCCTTGTTAAACTTCAATATCACTTAGGATAACTTCACTTTGGATGAGCTTCAGTTTGGATGGACTTCCCTGCAAAGCTATCCAACTATGCTATGTCTAAATTTATAGGGATACTGTACAGGACAGGTAAATTAAGTGATTAGCAGAGTGCAATCACCACAACAAAGTTACTGTTAGTCAGCCCTGCAGTTCATCAGCTACTGCTAGTCAGCCCTCCACTTCATAAGCTACTGTTAGTCAGCCCTCAACTTCATAAGCTACTGTTAGTCAGCCCTCCAGTTCTCAATTTACTGTTAGTCAGTCCTCCAGTTCTCAATTTATTGTTAGTCAGCCCTCCAGTTTACCACAATTTACTGTTAGTCAGTCCTCCAGTTCTCAATTTATTGTTAGTCAGCCCTCCAGTTTACCACAATTTACTGTTAGTCAGTCCTCCAGTTCACCACAATTTACTGTTAAAGGACAACAATACCAAAAACTTCTCCCCATTACATGTCCACACTTCCAGCAGCTGAAATCACTTATTCTCATTTACAACTGTGCTGCCCTCCCTTAGATATCACACAGCAAAGATGAGTGCTAACAGCCCGCTTCCTAGATGGCCCAGGGCCATCGTTAACATATCACTTGTCATTGGCTGGTGGGAATGTCTGTTACAACTCCTCCTCCTCTGCCAGTCAAACAAACTTGAACTCTCCTGTTGCTAGGATACAGCCTAAATTATCAAGATAATCAAGGGTGGGTGGAGGAGTGTTTTCTTGCATCCTAGCTTTGAGTGACAGTTAGAGGCAGACAGAATCGCTACGCCCCCTTCACAGCATGGCTAATTGAAGGCAGAGAGAAGCTCGAAATCAGGAAAAAATGTATGGGGAGGGCATACCTTTACTCTTTTTAAAGCAGTTTTAAAAAAAATGCATTAAGGCAATACAGTTATCCTTTAAAGGGCATGTCCACCCCCAAAACTCAAATTTAACCCCATACTGGCCCCACTCTGTAGTGTACAAAAATCCTTACCTTACATCCCAGCTCCTTATGGTTGCCATGCTGTGCCCCTCCAAAGTCCAGGAAAGTGTAGTGTAGAAGGTCTGGGTGACTCATCCTGCGCCTGTCTCAACCTCGACAAGGTCTGAGGCATGCGCAGGAGAGTCCTCCCCCCCTCCCTCTCCCTCCCGTTTTCTTCTCCCTCCCCCAGTGTAAAATCCCCAGTATATATTATATATATTGATCCCCCAGCCCCAACCGCCGTAACAGAATTATTAGAAAGTGCCCAAATAGTTACTTACCTTCCCTCTATCCTCCAGCGTTCTGAGCAGCCGGCAGCCGCGTCCCTGGTTGGCTGCCTCTCAGCCAATCAGGGACGCGGCTGCCGGTCTCACACCCTGCTTGCATTTCCGTGCAAGCAGAGGGCCTGGAGAGTGCCGCGGAGGATAGAGGGAAGGTAAGTACATATCGGGGCACTTTCTAAGATTTTTATTACTGCAGTTGGGGCTGGGGGATCAATATGTATAATATATAAAAAGTTAAATATGTATAATATATAAAAAAAGGTCTGGACATGCCCTTTAATCAGCCCTCCAGTTCACCATTTACTGTTAGCTTGTATTTGATTTGGTGAAAGCAAGCTGCAAGGAAGCTGCAGCTTGTCCTGTCCCTTGAAGCTGTCAATCAGTCATATTACAGAGCAGAGTCCTGCCTCTGTTAGGCAAAGATCATGTAACATATTACTGCTCTCAGACAGAACAGGGATTGTACAGTGTACAATTGCATTTGTAAATAATATATTCTCCCCTGCTTTGCAAAGTGGGGCCAGTAGTGAGTTAAATTTTGGGGGGTCGGACATGCCCTTTAAAGATTTAGAATTGGTAAACCCCATTTGCATTGTACAAAGAGACACTATCGGTCAGTGTGTTGCCTAGAGGAGGCAATAGTGTGGTATCTCGGACAGATAAGTAGCGTGTCCAAAAATTATTGCATCTCCCTGTCAATACCTACCTGACCAACCCAATGGCGATTGTAATCACAGATTGAAACTACCAGAACATGGACTAAAGTCTAATCATAATTGTCTCGATGCTTTCAGACCTGAACTGATGTGTTTTGATTTAAAAATTTCTGCATCTACCTTTTAAAACAATTGTAGTCCTTGATTACTATTCCTTTCACAGATATCATTTCAGAGGCTGGAGTCTATGTCCTTTCTCTCAGACAGCCGTAATATTATTGGACCACAGAAGACAGATGTTGTTAATTCTATGGAAATTTTTAGTCCTGCAAAAAAACATCTAAATCAAAAAATCATTTTAGAGGTAACTGTGTCTTAGGTTGTGATGATACTATTTTTTTAATTATCAAATGGTTTATGTTGTAACCTTTTTTCTTTAATCTTTTAATTAAGAAGTGCGACAATCCCTTAAACAATGAAGTAAAGCACATTGACCTTGAAAACAATACAAGCACAAGTGAAACACTTGAAGAAACATCATTTCTTATTTTTGATTCTCACAATTGTACCAGTCCATTGGATCTGGATGAAGCTATAAGAGAAGAGAAGATACTACGACTTAAGATGTGTATAAAGCAATGTGAACAGAATCTTGAAGCACTGCGAAGAAAACTGAAAGAGTAAATTTTGTTTTGATATTGTTGTCTTGAAAATATAAACACAAATATATGTAAATTAAAAGTAGAGCAGTAATTGTAAGTTCTCAAGCAATGTGTATTTTTTAACCCTTATCTTATAAGATCACATAATTTAAGCACCTTAAGCCGTAAATGTTTGTATTGTTATAGAAATACTAGTCCAAAGACTTCTTAAAGGGAAACTGTGGCCTCCATACAAGTGCCCTTTTTTTAAAAATAGCACTCTTATCTTTAAAATGACTCCAGCTTCTAGCTGCAGTTTTATCCAGACCTAGCAGTACATAGTAGTATAAAGGGTGGTGCTTCCTGCTTTCTCAATGAGCTGTGACATCACCAGCAAGCCACTGGCTTAAGCATGTCCACTTGTATCATCAGCTGCATCATTAGCCCCCCCCCCTTAAACTTTTTTTTATAACTTTTAAAGCTAGCCTCAAACCTGAAAATATTATTACGGTATATTATCCAAAGGCAGAGGAAAGCACAGATGTTGCTTTGGAAGCCTGTAACTAGATTCAGAAAAGATTGATATTTGGGCATGGAGCTTATGGAGTTATATGGAGCGTATGGAGTTTATAGCGCATGCCTGTCACAGAAACTATGCAGACTTTACAAGACTATAACTTTTGATTGACAATAGCTAGATCTAGGGACAACATCCTAGGCTTGTTTGAAATGTTGAAGAGATCTCTTCAATAGAGTCAACTTGTATGAAGACCATAGTTACCCGTTATAATGTGTTTATAGCATAGACACCCATTGTTTTTACTAGCTTTAAAAGCAGAGTTTTTATGCCTATAAAAAGTTCAAACAGAGAAAAATTATTTGTGTTATATTTGGATATTTCCATGTCTTAGATAGGACATTGATGCATGAATGTTAAATACAGGAATAATTAAAATATAAAATTATTACATACAAACCCTTTTTCGTGTAATGCCAGATTCAATTTGATAAATAGGTTTTAGCTGTAGGTTCAGTTACATATTTACTGATATATAACAATAGAATATTCAGAAGATAAATTGTGGAACGTCTTTTACCATTAGTCGTGGTATTGGCTATAATTCTTTCTTCGAACTGACATCAACTGCATACAGTCAGTATCCCTTAGTTGCCAAGGATTTTGTCTCTAATGCAGCCCATACAAGATAGGTGGCTGCAGCTAACTTCATAGTGCAGCTGATCAATATTTGCTGTGCCTTGACACATTAGGAATGAAATGTTTGCACGGCGCTTTACGTTTATTTCCATTAACATATGGCCCTACCAATTACACAATGTTACTGCCCACAGATATCTACCACCAACTACGCTGGCCTGTGTTCTTGTCCCAGTCCTTTTTTGTGGCGTTTTTTAGAATCCAAAAGGTTTCAAATAAAGGTACAGAATTATGGTGCCTGTGCACTACTGAGATATTAGATTCATTAAACGTTTGTCTATTGAAGAACATCTAATCTATCTCACATCTTAAGCACCTGCAGTTTTTTTACCTTCAGGCATCAAGAAGTGCTCTTTCAGGAAAGATAATTTAACTATGCGGTCAGGTGCCCCCACACGATAGACTGTCAGCCTAAATGTTCATGGTTGTTTAGGCCTAAACCAAGTTGCTGCAAAAGATTGCTGCAAAAGAGAGATTGGTTGCTGCAAAAGAGAGACAGGAGGCAGTCCTATATGGACTCTGCCAGGCTAATGGTGCCAGTTTTTGGGACTTTGGGGGGACATTGCAGGTCATCCATTTGGAGCAGAGATGTATAGTAAGGATTAGCACTACACAGTGGGGCCAGTAGTGGGTTAACTTATAGTTTTGGGAGTGGACATGCCCTTTAAGGGCCTGATGCAATAAAAGGTGCAGATGTTTGCCAGTGCTATTAATGTGCAGCAACCAATTGAATGTTATCTGTTATGGATGGGTAAACATTTGCACCTTCTATATTAACAACCTTAAAACCTTTCATATACCCAAACCATCATTTAACTGAAGATCAGTTGTCTCCCAATTTACCCTCCCTTATGTGCAGTAGCGACTTCCCTTTCTGCAGCCAGAGGCTATCCTCACATTAAACGAGAATATAACAGTTCAGCTTTAGAGGACAAATGGAAAAGGTTAGTCTTATAACGTGTTTAGTTTATAACTGAGGGAAATACAATTTGTTGGAAATACAGTGGTTCAGTTTAGGAAGGGAGTTATTTGGCCTCAAATATAAATCAAAGGATATCTAAACTCCATTAACTTTTTTAATATAAACATGACTTCTACAATTCCCAGGGACATAGGAGTGCGTATTTCCTACAGTTGTTACTTACATGCCTTGGTACCTGTGGCTGACAGCTCTCCCTCTGGTCCCTACTTCTTTATACAGACAGGTGGTCCTGTCTGAGTACCGTATGACTATAATTTCAATGCTTTTTTTGCCAATGTCTCTTCGCTGGTAAAACATTTAAAGCAGTCCATAAACTAGTAGATGGATGAAGAGCAGTGTAGCCAGGTAACCAGTCAAATGCAGTCTAAGAAACACAAGCCACAGGTCGATTTCTTTTCACCTAATCAAATCGTTAAAAAATATTTACCTGTGTATGCCTGCCTTAAGGCAGCCAAATCTGTATTTGGTACCAACCTAAAAGAAACTAAAAGCAGTTGCAGAAGACAATGAGAAATTGAAAGAAAAGCAGTATTGATGTTCAAATAGTTATTAAAGGGTATGCCCACTGAGTAATAAAACAAACGATTTCGCTGAGTTAGTTAAGGGGTAAGAGGTATTCTGTTAACATCTACCTGTTTTTCTTTTCTAGATGGCAAAAATAAATTTCATCTGCAGCTGATTGCTGATCACGTTTACTTGCTTCCATTTGAGCTCTTCAATGTCATAGTATGGTCCCCCGTACAGTAATACAATGGTTTTAGTTACATGTTTTTTGTTACTCTTCGAAAAATGTTAAACTGTTTTGAAAAGTAGTTATTTAATGTTGAAAATAAAAAAAAAAAATGCAGTTGTTGTCTATTTTATTTGTATACCTTCCTACTGCTGTATCTTATGACAAAAAACATATGGCATCTTTATATATTAATCCCATAATATGGGAGGCACACGGTCAGTTTTCCTACATTCCAAAATGGTTTCTTTGCAGAACGGGAGCTGAGAGATAGCTTTGTGTCGATCTCAGCTACATGGTCAGTCGCACTAACATTCCCTATTCATTTGCATCCCCTGTTCAAGAAGACCAGGTAAGGAGCGATCTTCAAGCTGACACTGCAAATGAATTGTTTTGCCATAGCTGTCATTTAACTTTGAAACAGTGACTTTAACCCAAGAATGTATACAAAAGATGATGACAGAAAAAAAATTACAGGTGTTGCATAAAGCATTGTACAGGATTACTTGCAAAGGTTCTCATTCATCCAGGTCATGGTATATCTGTTGTATTCAGTTAAATCAACTGGACGTAAAGTTACGTTTTTGAAAACGTTGTGTAACCTGGGAAATCCCAATTAGCATATCACAGCCATGTGTTAAGGGCGTGATTGCATAGTGGCTAAGAGGTGTTATCGTAACTGCCCAGGGTAAGGCATTAAAACAGCATTGTACATGACAGTTGGTGTCGAAACCTGAATAGAGGTGGGGGGGAGTTGTCATCAGCAATTTGTGGGTGTGTTACGATTGCACATCCGTTTGCGATATGCAATCACATGCTATTACCATTTTTATGTGCAATTGCAAGAAATTTCCTATCTCAAAAGGCAAAAACGCAAGCAAAATCGCGTGCATATCGCAAATGCAATCGGTTGTGATGTAGTGTGGCCGTGCCTTTAAACATGTCTTTACCAGAGGAGGGCTGGTATGAGTCCATATTGGCAAGGCAAACTGATTGATTTGGTGTTTATAGTTCTAATGTATATGATATGTTTGCCGCTTAGCTAATTCTGTACAGTATCAAAAGCTTTAGCAAAATCCAAGTACACTACATCCACTACTATGCCTGAATCTAAATTGTTACTCACTTCTTCATAAAAAAAAAAGGAAATTTGTAAAATATCTAAGCTGAGGATGAAATATATTCAAGAGAATTTACAGAGAGTCACAATCGCACAGCTCCTAGTAATTTAATTTGGTGATTGTGGCTCTTGTTAACTTCCGATTGAGCTCTACCTAATGCACCAAAAACAGCAGCAATCACCATATTAAATAGGTTGTGGCAGGTGAATAGTTGTCATTTGTAAAACCTGCACACTCGTAACTCCTGCCGTAACGTTGTGGTAACCTTTCATATATGGGCACTGCGGCTGTCTATTTATTAGGGGTCCTATTTCTATATATGGAAGTTTTTCTATAACCATTTGGAACACATATATCAACTATTGTTTTTTCTATGAATTTTGAAAAACATACCATTTGTTACCTAAGGGCTAGGCCCCACTTACGTGTTTTTGCGCGTTTACGCACACGTTTTGCGCTTGTGACAGCGCATGCGATTTGGCTATAATGGAAATCGCGGGAATGCAAAAATCCCAGCGATTTCGTTTGCGTTTTGGTAACGCATTCACCATTTTTGGTGCATTAACACATGCGTTGCCATAACGGAAAACGGCAAAATCGCACACACAAACGAAGCACGCACAAGAATCGCGCATCGTGTGCGATAAAGATCGCAATTTAGTGCGTTCTAGTGGGGCCATAGCCTTAATGTTTGTGTCAGGAAATGATTTTCTGACTACTGAACTGTTCTCTAAACCTACTGACCAAAACTAACTCAAAAAAAGCTGGATGAGTTTCTGCAAACAAGGAATGTTGCAAGTTACTGGTATTGATACATAAAGTAGAGTTGATCCAGGGAAATTCCCAATTGCCACTTGGAGTCAGAAAGGAATTTTTTTCCCCTACATAAATTTGGTGGGTTTTTTTTGTCTTCCTCTGGATCAACAGTTAGGCAGGAAATGAGGATATTGCTAGATGGGTTGGACTGGATGGACGTTCGTCTTTATTCAACCTCAAATACTATACTATACTATACTATACTAACTCCTTTTATATGGAAGTGTCCATAATATATCCACAAGGGAGATGTACAGACAATTTAGATCAATAGAATTGTCCCAATGCGATCTTGGATACTGCAGAATGTTGAGAAAAGAGTACTCATTACAAAAAAGAGAACTGCATGTGGTAAGAAGTCCAAGAATAGGGGAGATACAGTAGTTCCTAAAAATCCAGGTTAAGAAGGTCATACACAGAAATTGAGGAATTC
The DNA here is from genome assembly GCA_019447015.1 of Hymenochirus boettgeri. Lineage (NCBI taxonomy): Eukaryota > Metazoa > Chordata > Amphibia > Anura > Pipidae > Hymenochirus > Hymenochirus boettgeri. Next base: position 103,258,166 of record CM033470.1, on the reverse strand, counting down.
ATACAGCCCCCCTTGATAAAATATAAAAGAGGATGCACAGTACAGTAGGTATATCATTAGTAAGTTAGCCACATGCAGAAACGAAGAAACAAGAACACTTTTTTAGGGCCACAACAGAAGGGGGTGCACACCTGTGTGACGTGTGTCCAGTGTAGACATTTAAACCTAATACTGGAAGGGAGTATCCAATCAAGGGGAATTACACGTGGGGCACTGAATTAATTGTATACGTGCTTTGGTGCCCACGTGGGTTAGTCCACATTGGTGAAACTGATATGTCCATCAAATCACATATCTCTCCACTAGTAATGTGTAATTACCAGTGCCAAAACATTTTATGGAGGCTAACCACAGTAAGAACAATAAATGATATTGCAGATTGTCTCCAATATTATAGCTTACTGTATGCGCAAAATATACCATCTACTGTATCTAGTAGTAATTTATACATTATGAATAAGTGCAGCAATACTGCTAATGGAATTTAAAAAAGCAGATGTAGTCATACACAGAAAGTAAACTTTATGGATGTCTGTAGACAAAACTAGGAAAAATATCACTGTGACCTTACACTTTACTATATGTTTAATAAAAAAATGTATATATCTTTAGATTCATTCAAAAAAAATTGCACAATATTATAGCTTTCATGAAAAGGTGCTAAATATGGCAGCATAATTTACAAATGAAAAATCCTATAAAATCTTTGTTTAATCAATATTATTCGGTATTTCGATTTTTCAGGTGTCATAAGACATTGCATTGCAAATGGAGCGAAATCTGAAGCATTTGTTCCCCTTTTTTCAACTCTGCTATGTCCTTAAAAAGCCACTGCTTTTAGAAATGTGACAGTACAAGGTAAATGCGAAGGACATTCCCAGCACCTATAAAATAATTGGGAAGAAGGATTCGTATTTAGCAGTCATTTAATTATCTAATAAAAAACATAAAACACAGAAATGTAAACCCAACATCAAGATCAATATTTAGACCAGGGGAAGAAAGGGCTGCAACTGTTTAAAACACATTTTATTGTAAAACAAAAACACGAAAAAAAGGAAATTAATAAATTAATTTCCAGTGATGTAAGGACACAAACTGCTATATTTTTACCATCAGTCACTGGAGCTAGATTATCAGCAAAGTAACATAGGCAGGTTTTATAATCAATTGCATTTCACCCAACACTGGAGGACTGGGTATCCTGGGCTAAGATGGGGCTTGTTTAAGCTCGGCCCAACCCTGACCCACCTAATCATGCCCCTGGAATGCCCAAGTTCTGCGATGCTAGGTGTCATGGGATACTGGGACAGACACTTCAGATACAGTCTGTGTAGCCAAACTGGGTTGGTTGTGGGTTATGAGATGATCTAAAAAAAAAATGCAACTGAAGCCTCCAAACAACTCTGAACCAGAAGCCTCACCTCTAATTTTTACTGTGACTGTTTATTTATTTACTTTTGACATGTGGATCACCTGCCTTATTATGTCACCAGCCTACAACCCTAGTCCATATACTCAGCCTATATTGTAAATATGGACCTGACTGACCATGAAACCAGCAGAAAAGCTCATTTGTATGTTCCAATGGATAGTAATGCAAAGAGCCAACAATGCATTTGTAAAAAAAATTCCATGTTTGAAAAAGTTACAACAAAGTTTCAACAAAGTGTTGACTTCTGTTTAAAAAGGTAACTAAAGGCAAATAATGATGGGAATGCTGATAGAAACAAATGAAAATGTGCCTTACCTCAATAATTGAAATACAAATGGTTCCTGTGCCAATATACAACAAATTATTTTCAAACCACATTTTAAGTGCTTGGGAACAGCCCTACAAAGAAAATAATAGTGTGTTACGGTGTAGTTTACGTATTCACACTGAATTAAAATAAAACTTGTGTTGAAGGATAACTATACTCACCTCCACCACGTTCCACTGGACCCGGCGGTTAGAAGTGCCCAGGGTGAGGACCTAAACCGCCAGGTCCTCACCGTTGGGATTGCTTACTATATTCTGCAGTACTTCCTCAAACAGTTATGCCTGTGAGTTACGTGCACGTGCACTCACAAGCATCACTGTTTGAGGCTCAAGCAGGAGAAAGCAGAGGAAATCCCAGAGGGCGGAGCTTAACATTCAGCAAACCAGTAACAAGATGTCAGCAACTTTCCAGGCACAAAGGTAGGCTCTGGTGGGACATAGGTAAAAAAAAAATATGGCAACAGTATTTTTAAAGCTGCAGCTTTCAAATTAATATAACTTGATTTTACAGTGCACTTATCCTTTAAGAAGAAACCATGGTGTAATAAATGTTTTCTACTCTACACGTACGTAACCCTTCCAGATATCATTAGCAATTTGCTTCCTGACAATTATAGTCATCAGGTAATACAGCACTAACCTTACACTAAAAATCCAGTAAGTCAGGCTTAGGCTACACTAGAGCGCATTTGTGTACATTTCCAGTGAGCTCGTTTGTGTTGCTGTGCTCAGCAATCACGCAATAGTGTGCAATCAGCACATGCCAATTAACGGATCACATGCACAGCAACGCACGGAAGTGCACTAGTGTGGCCATATCAATTGGGCCACATTATTATCCACTTTTAAAAGTGCACTAGTGTGGCCTAGCCTTTACTCATGTTGGTTGGTTGGTTTACTCTTTTTTTATAGTTAGTAAATGCCTGGACAGATTCTTATATCTGACCCAGCACTAAAGGGTAATTCTTTCTAATTTAATTTAAACATGAATTAAAATCTATTAACCTGAAACCCATTCAGAAAGTTATGGCCATCTGTAAATATGGCCATATGGTTGTATGGCCACCTGTAAATATTTGAATAGTACTGAAGTAGAGAACAGGATAAATAAATGAAATAATATACACCATAAAAAAATAAAATAAAACAAATTTTTACATGCATACCACTTTAAAATAGTTTTCTTTGGTGCATTGAGTTTCCTTTTGGCAACAAGATTCTGGGATGTTTTCTTTCCAATCATTTGTCCCATTGATTCCACAACATTCCAGCTACAAAAAATTTAGAAAATGTTCATCATTTTTGGTTAACACACTGCTCTATACAGAGTAAATCTTATCAACAAAAATCCAAGTTTTACTTTGCTAATTCTCCAAGTAATAGGAACTAGAACTACTGAATCTAAACTACTGGGGGAGCAACCGCAGGGGGGTCCGGATACCAAGGGGGCCCCATCTTCTTATTTTTCCTATAACAGATAAAGTCTCCTCCTGAAAACCACTGTAGATGAAGCACGGATAGGGGCCCCATCATAGTTTTGCTGGGGGCCCAGTGATTCCACACATTGGCCCATTGCAAACTTAAATTCATGTACTCTGTGCTGCCTTTATCCTATCTCTGTCAGTGACTTTGTTTTTCCATGGTCTCAGGTCTCTCTCCAGCACTTCCCCCTCCCCTATGTTACTTCCTCCATGTCTAAACTCCGGCTAACCAACCAGCTTATTATGTGCAGTAGGTGTTAAAAGTTCAACATCCTGAAAAACACACCCACGCACAGTGGCCAATAGAAAGCAAGCTGTCCTGGAGACATGGAAGAGAAGGAAGAACAGTACAGTTACTACTTACTATTCTTTTCTCTGCACTTTTTAAAGTTTTAAACCTTGTAGTAAGGGTCCCCTACACATCAGAAAAAAACAGCTTTTTTCAAAAAATTTCTGAAATCTGATTGGTTAATGTAAAACATGTAAACCAAGCATTGAAAAAGTGACCAGTCAGAAACGGATTAGAGTTTTCTGCAAAACTATATAAAGAGCTACAAACCTCTGCTGAGCTCAGAAGCCATAGCAGTAGATGGATGAAGAAAGAAGCGACTAGCAATATGGGCTCTGCTGAGGCCGGTGGTGCCAGCTACACATTGCCACCACACATTGCGGCCACGAAACTTTCCGCTGTGATGCCACTCGCCATTATAAATATGGCAATAGTGGTATTTTTTCCGCTGCGATGTGCGGCGGTAATTTTACTGCGCTACTTATCGCCCATTTACAAATATGGCCCTTAAATTTAGCTCAACTGATTTTTATGGAAGGGTGAGTAGAACTGCCACCTTGGTGGCTAAATAATTTACCAGCCTGGGAAAAATGCTGCGAGCACCTATAAAATGTATAGGAGCCTGGACAGTATTATTATTATTTTTTTATTATTATTTATTTGAGGTAAACCCATTAAGGCAATCTTGGCAACTGCCTAGGGCCCAGTAAACATCAGGGGCCCCAGCTTCAGCACTACAGTCATACAAAGGGAACAATGGGCCCGAAATTTCAGCCCTGCCCAGGTCCCAATTTGATCTTACCGTAATCCATCTCTGGATTGTTTCCATCTTCTTCTACACATTGGCCCCTATTTATAAACCCACAGTATTGGACTTTACAGACAACACCAGTTTATAACTACCACTAACAATGTGGCTATAAAGTAACAGCAGTATTGCAAAATAAAGGCAGCATTGTCAAATACAGATAGCTGTCATTTCTTTACAATGTCAGTAAAGCCACAGTTTTGCAAATTTGCTTTAGGAACACCCTGTCCTTTAGGTAGTAGTGAGACCAATGTGGGGGAGTCAAATAGGGTGAAGTCAAAAAGGCAGAATAGAAAGGACACAATCCACAACTAAATTATGGCTTGACAGTTAAAACACTTTCAGGGTTATTCAATAAAAGTTCTTATCGTTTAAAATGGTGCTAATTTTGCCCCAACCAATCAGATCTTATTTAACCTTTGAAAGCTAACATCGGATTGGTTGGGGCAAAATTAGCACCATTTTAAATGATAAGAACTTTTATTGAATAACCCTATTAGTTGTAAAAGTTGGTCCTTATAAGATGATAATAAGCTCAGACAAAATTATGTTTAAAGGGCATGTCCACCCACCCTTTATAAAAAGGTTTTATATAGTATAGTATAGTATAGTATAGTATTTGAGGTTGAATAAAGACATACGTCCATCCAGTCCAACCCATCTAGCAATATCCTCATTTCCTGCCTAACTGTTGATCCAGAGGAAGGCAAAAAAACCCCACCAAATTTATGAAGGGGGAAAAAATTCCTTCCTGACTCCAAGTGGCAATCGGAAATTTCCCTGGATCAACTCTACTTTATGTATCAATACCAGTAACTTGCAACATTCCTTGTTTGCAGAAACTCATCCAGCTTTTTTTTTTAAACTGACCAATGAACCTGCCATTACAACGTCCACTGGAAGACAGTTCCATAGCTTTACCGTTCTCACAGTGAAAAACCCTTTCCGAGCTTGAAGCCTAAACCTTTTTTCTTCAAGTCTTAAGGGATGTCCTCGTGTCCTTTGACATGTTCTATTGGTGAACAATGCCCCAGATAGTTTATTGTATGGCCCGTTAATGTATTTATACACAGTAATCATATCCCCACGCAAGCGCCTTTTCTCCAGCGTACATAATTGTAACTTTTCCAGTCTCTCTTCATATTCAAGCTCCCCCAATCCCCTTATTAATTTAGTTGCCCTTCTCTGAACCCTTTCCATTTCAAAGATGTCCTTTTTGTACACAGGATTCCAAAATTGCACTGCATATTCCAAATGAGGCCTTACCAATGCTTTGTAAAGAGGGAGAATTACATTTTCCTCCCTTGAATCCATACCTCTCTTTATACAAGACAATACCATGCTGGCTCTGGCTGTTGCCGCCTGGCACTGCTTGCTACCTTTAAGTTTGTTATCCACCAAAACTCCAAGATCCCTTTCCAACAGGGATTCACTTAACACAGAGCCATTTATAGTATAAGTAGCACAAGTATTTTTATGTCCAAAATGCATCACCTTACATTTATCAACATTGAATTTCATCTGCCACTTAGCAGCCCAATGTGATAATCTATCTACATCCCCTTGCAACGATTGCACATCCTCTGAAGTTTTTAATGGTCGACAAAGTTTTGTGTCGTCAGCAAACACAGAAACCTTGCTGACAATACCCACTTCCAAATCATTAATAAATAGATTAAATAGAAGTGGCCCCAACACAGAACCCTGTGGCACCCCACTTAGCACTTTAGTCCATAATGATGAAGCCCCATTAACAACTACTCTCTGCATCCTATTCATTAACCAATTTTCTATCCATGTACAAATGTGACTCCCCAGACCAACAGACCTTAGCTTATTCATTAGTCGCCTATGGGGGACTGTATCAAAAGCCTTTGCAAAATCCAAGTAAACTACATCTACTGCTATACCAGAGTCTAAATTTCTACTTACTTCCTCATAAAAGCCAAGCAAGTTAGTTTGACAAGATCTCCTCCTAAATCCATGCTGGTTACTACTTATAATGTCAGTCCTTGAAACATACTCTAGAACATGTTCCCTTATTAAACTTTCCAGGATCTTCCCCACCACTGAAGTTAAACTTACAGGCCTGTAATTACCCGGCTGTGAACGACTACCCTTTTTGAATATTGGAATAACATCAGCCTTTTTCCAATCCAGAGGCACACCACCGGACATGAGGGAATCAGCAAAAATAAGAAACAATGGCCTAGATAAAACTGAACTTAGCTCCTTAAGCACGCGAGGATGTATTTTATCCGGTCCAGGAGATTTATTAATATTAACCTTATTTAGTTCTTTCTGTACCATATCCTCGGTTAACCAAAGTGAACTTGAATCTTGTATACCATTATTGCTACTATACTCTATGATATCTGTACTTGGATCTTCTATGACACATTCTCAGTCCTCATCTTCTTACTATTAATATACTTAAAAAAATGTTTAGGCTTAGTGATGCTTTCTTCAGCTATCCTAACTTCATTATTAATTTTAGCTAGTTTGATTGCTTTCTTACACTCCTTGTTACAGTTTTTATAATCCCTAAAGGCCCTTTCCGTTCCCTCGGCCTTAAAGGTTTTAAATGCCTTTTTCTTCCTTACCATTTGCCTCTTTACATCAGAATTCAGCCACATGGGCGCGGATTTATTTTTTTTACATTTATTTCCCAAGGGTATAAATTTAGATGTGAACTGGCTTAAAATCCCCTTGAACACAGTCCACTTCTGTTCAGTACCTTTACCTGATAATACATTATCCCAGTTGACATTCTGAAGAGCTGCTTTTAACCTGGGAAAATTTGCTTTCCTGAAATTAAATGTCTTTGTTAACCCAGCGCACTTTTCCTTTCGATAACAAAGTCCAAATGCCACTATTTCATGGTTACTATTCCCTAAGCCTCCAGTTACCTTTATATCTATAATGCGCTCCACAATGTTAGATATTACCAGATCCAACAGAGCTCCTTTTCTAGTAGGAACCTCAACCACCTGTGAGAGAAAATTATCCTGCAGCAAATTCAGGAACTCATCGCCTTTTTCTGTGATGGCACCACACCAATCAATGTCAGGGTAATTGAAGTCCCCCATAATGAGCACACTCCCCAAACTTGCAGCCCTTGCCAACTGCATATGAAGTTGACTCACCTCCTCTCTGCTAGCATTTGGCGGCTTATAGCAGACACCAACAATGACATTACCCCCTTTCCTGTTGCCTAATTCCACCCATATTACCTCCACTTTATCATCCATATCACCAGTTATCTCTTCTTTTAAATTTGGCTTCAATTCTTTTTTAACATAAACACATACTCCTCCCCCTTTCCTTTTTTTTCTTTCCTGCCTAAACAAGGCATATCCTTCTATATTTACAGCCCAGTCGTGAGAACTGTCCAACCACGTTTCTGCTATACCTATTACATCATACTTTTCATTCAATGCCATCATTTCCAATTCACCCATTTTGTCAGCCAGGCTTCTCGCATTTGCAAACATACATTTTAGATTATGATCCTGTAATTTATTCGTACACTTTAATACACATTCCTCCCTATCCCCTATGCTAGCCCCACCCCCCTTTCCGCCCACCACTGGCCTATCTACACCCTGCTTTCCTCCTGGACTATCTATCCCAGTGAGACTGCTAATACCCTCCCCCCCAAACCTAGTTTAAAATCTCCAACCCTCTAGCCATCTTCTCCCCTAAAACAGCTGCACCACCATCAGTGAGGTGCAACCCATCCCTACTAAAGAGCCTGTAGCCGACAGCAAAGTCTGCCCAGTTCTCAGTAAACCCAAACCCTTCTTCCTTACACCACTCTCTTAGCCACGCATTAATGCTCTTAAGCTCCCGCTGTCTCCCTGGCTTAGCACGTGGCTGCGGTAGTATTTCTGAAAACACTACCCTGGAGGTCCTTGCTTTTATCTTGGCCCCTAGTTCTTGGAAATCATGTTTAAGGACCTCACCTCCTCCTCTAACTTTGTCATTGGCACCAATGTGAACCAAGACCACCGGGTCACACCCGGCCCCACCCAATAATCTGTCTACACGATCCACCACATGCCGAACCCTAGCACCAGGCAGGCAACACACAGTTCGGCATGTAGGGTCTTGGCGGCAGATTACCCTATCTACCTTCCTTATAATGGAGTCCCCTACCATTACCACCTGCCTTGCATTCCTGACCCTTCATTCCTCCTCCCTTGTATCAGAGATGGCAGTCCCCTGGGTGCTCAAGGGACTAGCCCCCTCCATACACGCTAATTCCGAGGTGTCCTCCTCCACTTCATTACCTAAGGCGGCAAATCTGTTGGGATGGACAACCACTTCCCCTAGTAACCCTAACAAAACTACCTCCTTCCTCATCCTTTCTTGTCCCTCTTCCACCCACCTCTATACTGGCCCCAGCCAGTGCCTGCTGACCCCCCAGTTCTGCCAGTCCGCACAATGCTGCAAGCTGCCCCCTTAGACTCTCCACCTCAGCTTCCAAACTGGCAACCCACTCACACCTTACACAGACATAGGTTCCCCGGAACGTCTGCTCCAGGTTCCTATACATGTGGCACGAGGCACATTGCATGGTACTGACAAAACTGTCCCTTCTAATACACCACACCAACACAGTGACGCACAAACCTTGTTTAATTGCCCTTCTTGTTTCAATGTCCTACTTTTTCTATGTCCTTGAGATCAAGGTCCTTAAGAGAAAGGGACACTCACAAGTTCGTTTCACTCACAGGAAACTTCCTTTTGTTAGGTCCAAACCACAGGCCCAACAACTGTGAATCCTATTTAACTAATAGGCCCCAACCCCCACACCAATTAGTGCAAGAGCCAGAAAGCGAGGGAAGAAAAAACCCAAACACTTATTAACCCTTTCACAGCCTGTTTGTGATACAACAGGTACAATACTAGAATATAGAAGTCCAGCACACCCCTTTAACTGGAAGAAGAAAGATTAGTCTGCTTACTGCACACTCAGTCCTGCACACATAGTCCTTAACAGTACAAACAATCCTTATTTTCAAACTTTCAAACAATCCTTATTTTCAAACTTTCACACACACCATACAACCATCAAATGATTAAGTGTCCTTCTTTTTCTATGTCCTTGAGATCAAGGTCCTTAAGAGAAAGGGACACTCACAAGTTCGTTTCACTCACAGGAAACTTCCTTTTGTTAGGTCCAAACAGTTCATGCTCCCCCAGCCCCAACCGCTATAATTATATCACCAGAAAGTCCCCCGATCATTACTTACCTTACCTCTCTCCTTCGCCGCACTGCACGGCCCTCTGCTTGCACGGAACTGCAAGCAGGGGGCGGGACCGGCAGTCGCGTCTGTGATTGGCTGAGAAGCAATATAGGATTCACAGTTGTTAGGCCTGTGGTTTGGACCTAACAAAAGGAAGTTTCCTGTGAGTGAAACGAACTTGTGAGTGTCCCTTTCTCTTAAGGACCTTGATCCTTAAGAGAAAGGGACTGCTTCTTTAACATTTTTGGCCCCTCAAATAATCGATCCATTCGTCTGAATGGGCAACAGACTTCGGTCACTTGTGACAAATAGAATGCAGATTTTCGGTTCGACCAACCAATACACGGAAATATCGAACAGTTTGCCCAAAATGAGTACCCAGCCTAAGTGAACACAGTACACTGCACATGTTTTCTAGTGCACAGCAGATTAAAACAAGGAAGCTTTAGACTTCCATTCAAGAAGCTGACAGCAAATAATATTACAGCTCAGAGATTCTGCCTCTCTGATGCAGAATATAGTGTTTTTTCAACATTTCTGCCACTGACAATTACATGTTTCTATGCTTTTCATACAAAATAAAAAGGCTGGGGATTTGAACCTGCAACTTCATGTACTCTGTCCCCTAGCCCACCAGAGCTAACATATAAAAAGTTGTTTCTTTAAAAAACATTAAAAAATCCTAGGAACAGAATGGAAGAAAAAAAAAAGCCTTACAATCAGATGACTATTTAGTATTGTTCCTGATGTAGCTCCTGATGTAGCTTTGGTAACAAACTTTTTTCTGTAAATTAACATTGAAGTTTCTATAAACCTAACTCACATCATTCCCTTATCTGATCAATGAAACAAGTTTGTGGAGTCCGCACAGGAATGATGTGAGGTGCACTCCCTAAAGTCCATGCCACATCAGGTAAGTATCAATACAAAAGGGTTGAAGGGAAACACACTCAAGGATACTTGTTCAAACAATCATTTATCCAAGTGCTGAAAAACATATACACATATGTATCTGTTGTATTCAATTCTAATTCTGACTTGAGAAAGCCAGTTTGATGACTAGCGAAATGTCTTCAAGAACTAAACTTCAAGTCCAGTTGATCTAATTGAATACAACAGATATACCATGACCTGGATGAATGAGAACCTTCACAAGCATATACACATGGTTTTCAGCACTTGAATAAATGATTGTTTGAACAAGTATCCTTTAATGTGCCTCCCTTTTGTATTGATCCTTATCTAAACAAACCAAATGGCAGGCTGAAATATTGGTCAGACTACTGTTTGAGTCAAACTCAGTCCCTTTGTTCCACTACAATCAGCTGTTATAATGGTCACTATAAATAGACAGCGATAACCTGTGCAGAAGTTGACTTTACTGTTTCCTTTTTTCTCATTCACTACATACTTACATTTCTCTGTATAGTAGTCCATGTTTTACTAGATGAATTACTTTGTAGATGCCCTTTAAAGCTTCTTGTTAAGCTTTCCTTCACATAATCATCAAGCTGTTAGAAAAAAGATAATTAAATAATTACAGAGAACAAGGCAAATTAATTTGTTAAATAAAGAAAAGTTCAAACTGACTCTAAGAGCTGGTACAGAGGTAAATATTGCAAGCCAAAATATTGGTCATAATTTTGACTTGACCAATTGCTGCAGATCAATTTTTAGGGAAAATCTTTTGACCCGAGTGATCAAGAATGTTAGTAAATCTGACTTCAATGGACCACAATATTAATTGGATCAAAATATCATAATACTATTAATACAATACAAAACTACCATTCTGATTATTAAATAGTAGCCTGTATTTTCAGAAATACAGTATCAGGCTGTATGTGTATCAACCATAGGTTTTGAAACAGTGATATACATACTGAAAAATGAATTCTTAACTATCCTATTTGTTAAATAAGTAACAAAGCTTTTGTTTAAAGGACAACTAAAGTGTCAGGACAACACTCTAACAGAAGGAAGAGCACCTTAATGTAAAAGCCGTAATCTGTGTCTCACCTCTCATTTTGATTTAGTTGTTGGGAAATGTACCTTTCTAACATGGGATTTTTGTTTTATTGCCCAACATTCTAATATCACACAGTGTGGTCACTGACCATTGTGTTTTTTACACATGCTCAGTCCGAAAATACTGCAGGAACGTGCTACAGTTGATCCCACCCACTAGTAGCCTTGAGCCAATCCTATTACAGGACAGATTAAGCAAGGAAATATATGACTGAGGGCAGGGGTGTGGCCAGCCACTTTACATACACACATTTATTTTATCCAGTTCTTCAGGGGGTTACATTTACTTAAAAAACAACAGGGAGAGGAGGATAATTGTTTACCTGTTGACCACCATTTCAGCCAGGCACACAGCTGGAGATTTAAATGTCTTGGTTTTGAAGGGAAATTTAAAAAATACCCAAGAAAGAAAAACCTTTGAACTCAGAATGACAACACAAACTGGACTCAACATTGACTTGAGCCATTTAAATTAATATTAGACACTTTTATAACCGCTCTCTCTCCCTTTACCAATTATTCTCTATCCACAGTCACATTCCAATTATCCATCCCTTATGTTATACTGTTTTTATGATGCTCAAGCCGAGGGCTGCAAGAGGTCCGACCGCATTTTTTTGTGGCCCGGACGGAGTCACAAGTGGGCGTGGAAAGGGGCGTGATGGGGGTGTTACCAGGTAGGCTGGGGGGGAGCAACCCCTCGAAGCCCTCTCACGTTGCTCAGTGCCACTAGTGTGGCCCCAGTGTTAGCTGGGTTGGGCACCCCTGGTTTATAATGCTATCCTTACCCCAATAGTATTATGTGTTGTATATTGTAAAAATGTGTTAGTTGCCAGATGATGTAAAGGTGAGGAAGCTCCCGAAAGCTAATCTATTAAGAAAATTATTGTAAGGGCAAATAAAACGAGTATCACATACAGTACTTTCTAATATTTTTGTATTTGAACTTTAAGTAATTTTTTGAATTTTCAGACGCACATGATTTTCGAATTTTTAAAATTTATATTGAAATTTTTAGAAACGATCCAGCTACAAGTCCAAAATTCAACAATGACAGCTATTTTTATCAGTGCCAACCCACTGGGTATAAAAGGCAGCTCAACAGGCACCTTGTAAGGAGTTACCTTTCACCCACTTTACCTTCCACAATGCATACTCTGAGGGAGAGAGAAGCATTTTTGTCTGTGTATAAATAAATGCTTGCGAAAACCTGATTTCTGTGCATGTGGAGGAAGTGGCTTTATGTTAAGTTCTGGATATTTGTATGTGTTCCCCAGAACATTTCCCAGGTCCCAGAGCCATGTACAGTAAGTTACCATTGTTATTTTAACTTTATTTTAATTTTAACTGTGCAAGATATTTGTCCCCATTGACTGTAATGGGTCTGATTTCGCATTTTTGAACTTTTTCAGAAGTTTGAAAACCTAGAATCACACCGGATTGGCCATCACCAGTCCTGAGTTATCTGTATTATCTAATTGATATTAGCCCTCAACTCTTTTTATATTAATTCAGAGACAGGTAGGACAAGTCAAGTGAAGGTCCTATTTTCCTATATAAGTTTGTCTTTTGTCATACAAAGACTGAAAACCTCTCAAAACTCTGATCTGAAATCTCCCAAAAATTGGTTACAGTTACAGCCCAAACCCTCCTGCTGAGTTCAACATGTGTACAATGTGTATGCATAATTACATCATTACCCCATGTTCCCAGGACAGGTCCACCCATCTTGATGACCTTGTGCCATCTAAATAAACAGGGACAAAACATGAAGATAAAAAACTGAGGGTGAGAGATGGGACAGACAGAAGGCACACCAAAGTATTTATCCTGCCCCAGTCTACTGCTTATAGCAATCATCCTGTCCACCTAACATATCTATCATTCCCTTCTATTCTCTACAATAGAATAGAATACTGCCACCTTTCTCCCTCCAGACCCCCCAATGAAAGTACCCAGGGTGAGGATCTAGCTTTTTTTTTTACTTTATTGCAGCTTTAAAAGTCCTTTAAAGTTGTGTTCATGGTCAAAACACACATACACATTGGTATGTTGGGCCTGACTAATGTAAAAAGTGTGTCTTTCCAATGGCCGATTAACCAGGACTACTAGGGTTAACCAGGACTGCTAGCACAAAATGTATGGGAAAGAATCTTTGAAGGTTATGGGAGCTGCAGTGGTGGGACATTTTCTTGTAATCAAGAAAATATTCCACTGCTGGTCCCATTTTGTATTATATATTATGTATATGCACACTATTATAAGCTTACTTACCTGTTTTTCATAAACAAAAAGAATAACTGCCAAGATGACTTCAGTCAAGAGAATAAGAAGCAGTAAAATGAAAAACTAGAGAAAAAAATGGAAAAGAACATTCATATTATTTTAAAGGACAAATAATCTGTAAAAATGAACTTTAAAAAATTTAAAGTACCTAAGGGCAGGGAGGTAGGATTGATTAGTCTTACCTCCCAATATCATTTTATTTAGGAGAGCGAGCATTGGGGGCAGGAATTACAAATCCTTCTTTCCTACTCTAGGTACTTTTCATATGAACTGTTTTTGTTTGTTTGTTTGTTTGTTTTAAATAAATGCACTCTAGTTCTCCTTTTATCATTTTCTATTGCACATACGGGTAAATAATTGACCACATTTTAAAGTCATATTGGTACAACAAAATTAAACCACCTTTCCCATAGCCACACATTTACAGGGGGGGGGGGGTTCGGAGGTGAGCTGCATAGCCGCAGTGCTCTTCAAATGGGTTTAAATCGTGCTAACCGATTTACAATCTGTAAGTGCGACTTTAACCCCTAGTTAGCTGTGGCTTCGCAACTTTTGAAAGAGACACTCGCGCAGCTGCAACAAGCTGATAATTACTTACAGGGAGATTTAATAAAAGTTCTTATCGTTAAAAATAATGCTAATTTTGCCCCAACCAATCAGATATTATTTAACATTTGAAAGCTAACATCTGATTGGTTGGGGCAAAATTAGCACCATTTTACACGATAAGAACTTTTATTGAATAACCCTATTAGTGCTCACCTATGTATTTATCAGCAGCTGACAGCTAGCATTAAATACCTGTTCATACGTGCGGGTGATATTCACCCATTGCTGCATAGCCTTCTGGAGACTTGCTCAGAACAAGTGCAGCTTTGGTTACATACAGCATTACTGTGTCCTTAACATAAACCATCCGTAACAATAAACTACTTTTTTTTTTTTTATTTGTTTTTATTGAAAACCAAAAAAAGAACAAATATTGTGTTTATCTTGACAAAAGCATAGATATATAATAAGGTTATATTAAACAGTAACATTGTGTCTACTTATTTAGTTTTCTAATTTTTTTTTATCTAGTAGAAAAAGGGAGAAAAGAGAGGAGAAAGAGAAGGAGAAAAAAAAGAGAAGAAGAAGAAGAAAAAGAGAATACTGGCGGTATGTATATTTTTGTTGGTACAGATTATTATGTACCAACATGATTATTAAGAGATAAATAGACTATATGTACAATAAATTGGATAATACGGTTATCAAATGTTATTGTTGCTCTCTAAATATTCGTCAAATGGGAACCATGTGGTGAGGAATTTGTTATCCTCTTTCCTTTGTAAATGATTGATGTATTCCATGGTTTGTATGAATTTTGCCTCTAATATAAAATAAACTGTACTTCAAATATATAAATCAAGGATTAACTGCAGAAATGATCAATAAAGATATTTATTTAGACCTTTAAAGGGCACGTCCACCCTTAAAACCAAAAACTGGTGACTTGTTAGTTATCTGCCCACAACTGTTATTTTTACCAGTTTATTACAAGCATTTGTAACTAGATATATAATCCAAGGTTATTTTCCTTTCTGAAACAGGTGCCTTCCTTATCCCTCTGCTCAGTGAGCTTTTTATAAGCTTGAGCATTTGCAGAGGAGGCAGCAGGGAAATCTGCAGGAAGTTCCCCAAATGTTTTGCACAATAAATCGCAAATCACTAAATTAGCATGCTCCTTTATCTTTCTTTAATGCTGAATCAGCAGTTATGATATAATTAGTTGTGATATCAAAAATCACAGCCTTGATTGTCTGCATGGTAGGAGAAGACAGCTTCTTTTACAGAATAGAGGTAATAATTATCCTTTAGCTGGGTACACTTGAAAGATTTTTGAAAGATGACAGACAGGATCTTGCAAATGTCATTTTTCAAATATCTGCATACACACAGTCCTGAGCATTCTCCCTATAGGAGAACAATCGTGGCTGTGCGTTTCCCTCGGCCGCAGCAAACTCCCCTATAGGGAGTCTACTGCGGCCGAGTTAAATTTTCCCTCTTTTCCGAACTAGCTCTCGGCCGACTCGAACGTTTTGCGGATCCGACAGTATTGGGGCTTTATCGGTACTGTGTGTACCTAGCTTTAAATATATGGTTACAAATGCATGTAATAAACTGGTAAAAATAGCAGCTGGAGTTGCAAGCAGATAACTGATAAGTCACCATTTTTTTTGTTTTAAGGATGGACATGCAATTTAAAGGGCATGTCCACCCCCAAAACTATTTTTTGCTGTGGTGTAGGGAACACTATCCTGTGTACTTTTGCCATATACTTTCATTATTTTATTGGAACAGTTATCAAGTTATTTTCATTTTTGTGTTTCTTATGGGTGTAGCAATTTATTTCTCTCCTCCTATAGTGGGCAGTGTGCTTGTAGTCTATGGAGATATGTCCACCAATCAGAAGGGTTTTGCATAATGGTTAAAATAGCTCTTTCTCCATTTATTAATTAAACATGCAGAATCTGAGCAACTGATTTGCCAGTGCCACCTGGGATTCTGGGATTTTACATTAACCCATTCCCTTCTTCTATAGTCATCAGAACTACATGATCTGAAATTGTTGTGTGCAAGTAGCATGTTGATGTCAGATTGAATCAGTTTATCAATGGTATATACGGTGTATATATATACACACAGAAATACGAAGGCACTCACAGGTCTTTTACACTTGAATTTATTCAGACTCAGCTTTGCTGCATGTGTTTCTGATATCCCTTTAATTACCATGTTGCTCTCTAGACTGGTTTGCTATCATCTCTCTCTGTTCAATTACTGCCCATATGTAGCAGGGGTCTCCGAGAAATTAAGAAGAATTTTCAAAAAACATCGTATCTCTGTCTGCTTTAAACTGAACAACACACTGAGGCAGCAATTGGTACATCCGAAAGACCCAATACCTAAACACAAGAAAAGCGACATCATATATGCAGTGCAGTGCAGTGAAGAATGCTCTGATTTGTATGTGGGGGAGACCAAACAGCAACTGCATCAACGTATGGCCCAGCACAGAAGAGCCAATTCCTCGGGTCAGGACTCAGCCGTGTACCTGCATCTTAAGGATAAAGGACATACCTTTGAAGATTGTAATGTTAACATATTTGTGAAGGAACGTGACTGGTTCAAGAGAGGTGTTAAGGAGGCCATTTATGTGAAAATAAAGAAACCAAGCCTAAATAGAGGTGGGGGGGTTCGACACCAACTGTCTGCCATGTACAATGCTGTTTTAACACCTTACTCTGGGCGTTCCTATAACACCTCTTAGCCACTATCCAATCACACCCTTAACACCTGGTTGTGATATGCTAATTGGGATTTTCCAGGGTACATAATTGCCACAGATTCTTGTACAAGTCATTCTGAATTGAGAAAGCCAGTCGGATGACTAGCGAAACGTCTTCAAGAACTACATTTCAAGTCCAGTTGATCTAATACAACAGATGTATGGCAAAAGTACACAGGATAGCGTTCCCTACACCACAGCTAAAAATAGTTTTGGAGGCAGACATGCCCTTTAAGGAGGGTGGTGGGGTTGCAGTATCTGCTCTGTCTGTTTGGTACCTCCTACACGATTTTTATACACAACCCTTTGGGGTTTTGTGGTAATGTTGGGAATTCTCAAGTAACCTAAACCACTCTTACAGTAAATATATTATGGGGTTGGTATTTAAAGGGCATCTATAGTGAAAAAAACACATTGCCCCTTTGCAAAGTTAAATTCATGTACTCTGTGCTGCCTTAATCCTATCTCTGTCAGTGACTTTGTTTTTCCATGGTGTCAGATCTCTGTGCAGCACTCCCCCCTTCCCCCTCCCCTCTGTTACCTTCTCCATGTCTCAACTCTGGCTTTCCGACAAGCTTATCATGTGCAGTAGGAGTTAAAAGTTCAACATCCTGAAAAACACACCCACGCACAGTGGCAAATAGAAAGCAAGCTATCCTAGAGACATGAAGAAGAAGGAGAACTGTACAGTTTACGATCTCTCTCTTTGTGACCCATCATCAATCAGTGAAAGCTATTAAGAAGGGGGGTCAAGTGCAGCCTTATATCTACCATCAAAGCTACCTTTCTCCCCCTTCTAATGCTCTTATCTCTATGTTTATTACAGAGCAGGGAGGGGGGATCACTCACAGGGATTTTATTGACAGTCCAAGTAGGAGTATCCTACTTATATTCTTCTTCTAACTGGTGTATCTCAGGACAGAGAGGGAATCTAAAAAAAGTGAAGACACTCTGGAGGTTGGGGGAATTATAGAACACATGAAAAGAAAGAAAAAAAGTTCATTTTCCCACTATAGATGCCCTTTAAGTGTTTGCACCACAGCTCCATGCCACTATTCCATTGGATTCATGAATATGCCATTCAAACCTTTAAAGATAGGTTTTTAAAAGGAGTTTGAAAATTTAGCAATAAATTAAAGGGGAACTGTGGTTTCCATACAAGTGGCCTTTATTAAAAAGAGCAAACTCCTGCATTTAAAGTAAGGATCATGCTTTAAGCTTAAGTCTATCCAAACTTGCAGCTGTATAAAGGGTGGTGTTTTCTCCTAGCACTGTGAGCTGTGACATCACCAGCACCATTTCATTGCACCATTGAATTTTTGATTTTTATCGAATGTTCGAGCTGTTTTCAAGGATTATCGAAAATAGCCTTGAACGTTCGATAATCCTCAAAAATACGATCGTAGACTACTTTTGAGTTTCCGATTGTATTTCCGAGGATTATAGAATGTTCTAGACTATTTTCCCTAATCCTCGACGTTCAATTATTATAGAAAATGGGCTCCGAAGTCCCGAAATTTGGACGATCCATCCGATCATTCGGATTTCGGAACCGAGGGGTTCCATGTCGGATCTGGGTGCAACTTGGACCCGGATCCCATCTCTAATCAGCAGCAGTAAAGGACCATGAGAAAAATAAAGAAATGGAACATTAATTATTGTAATGTTTTTATTGTTAGCTTTAAAAAAAATAAATATTGCAGATGGGTAGTCACAGGGGAATAGCTTAATTTTCTATTGCATATTCATTCTTCTTTAAGATCTTATTATTCTTTAAGACAGAGCTCTTATCAATAGAGGGCACTTGTATGGAGACCACAGTTAAACGGGAGGCTTCGACAGTAATATTACACACTAATATGGATGTCTATTTCCCTCCTTCAAGCCATATAAATAAAAATGTACTACTTACAGTGAGAAGCAGGCACTTGTTTTCTTTAATTGCTCCCATGCATCCTAGAAAACCAAACACCATTATGATAATGCCTATTGCAATCAAGGCATTGCCAACAGTTATTGAAGGATTGCTGCTAAGTAAGTCTCCATATATATTGTTTATCACAAGATATATTCCAATGGCTATTATTGAGCATCCAATTACCTGTGGAAAAAAAAAAAACGTATATTTTTAGTCCTTAAATCTTATCCTATATACTAAAAGAAAACTGTAGATCATAGGAATGACGGATGCAAAAGCTCATGCGCCGCGCTATGAATATCCACCCACTGTCCGAGCACCATTGGAGAAGCCGGCGAACTCCATAATGGGAGGAGGGTTGATGACAGCGCGTGCGCACCCACCACGGGAAGAGAAGGGGAGATGGCCCTGTAATGGTATAGAGAGAGACGGGGGGAGAGGAGGAGGAGAGAGACATGTGGAGGGTGGGGGTGGGTGGAGAAGAATAGGTTTTGCTGGTAACTTATAAAAGGAGTGATAGGTTGAAAACAAGATATCAATAGAAGTGCAGATGGATTGTCCAATGCAATGAAGCAGAACTAATAGCAAGCAGCCTTAATACCATTTAACTGTAAAGAAAGAGAATTACTAGACCATTGCAAGTCTACTTTTTAAAGGGGAAGTTTAGTGCAAATACATATGCTTTTCAGAAAAAATGTAACTACAATACTGACTTCCTGTTTGCAGGACCCCTAGTAGAGACCGTTATGGTCTTGCCCTTGACCCAGCGCCTGGGTTGATTCAGTTGCTCAGTAGAGACACCTGAGCATGTTTGACACATACAACAGCCAATCAGTAGAAATAACATTCAACTATTTCCAAAAATAACAATTAAAAATTGTTATTTTTGGAAATAGCTTGGCACAAAACTGGAAAATTGTCTTAGTTAAATGGGAACTGTGGTCTCCAAACAAGTTGATTTTAAATAAAAGACCAGGTTCCTACCTTTAAAATGAGCCATCATTCACCTATTTATGTGCTGCACAGCCCAGGATTAAGAAATAACTGATCAGAAAGTTAGGGGGTGGGAGGTTCTGAAACTGCGGTCACAAATTGTACTTCCTCCTTCTAATCTGCGGTTAGCACATGCTCAGTGCAGAAGAAAGCAGAAGAAAAGGAAGAGATTGAGTTATGGTTACTGAAGGAGGGCTGAATGGGAGGGGGTGTGTTATAGGAACAGCACAGCCCACAGCAGGGAGTGTGTAAGGGCTGTACATTTTTGTCTTTTTTTAATGCCTCCCACACAGGGAGGGACTGTCACATGATTCTAGAACAGGAAGCAAATGAAGGGGATCTGGTGATGCTGCTACCATATCACACATAAAAATATAAATATTTTCAAAACTATGTGAAGAAAAAAATTGCACAAATACTCAGGAAAGCAATTCCTGTCAATTTTTGGACCACAGTTACCATAATTTTTGCAAGCAAGCAAGCTATATGGATTCGTATATTGCATCGCCCTGCTTATGTTGATAGACATAATGTAAATATGGCTTAAACCTCTTAATACCAAAAATGTAGGGGGAAAAAAATAGCAATTTCAACCTTATTACATTTATATAAATGTATATAAAATATTCATATAGGTAACCCTACTTGAAAACCCTACTTCCCAATTATTGGGCAGCCAGGAACTGGTGAAATACTAAATCATAATCTTTTTTTACTATCCGTGACATCTCCTGCAAACAGAAATTGAGTATGATGGTCTTAAAAAGCGGGGTGCAGAACAAAAATGGCTTTGCAGGTACGTTATAACTGTGTGACTATGAAACCACAATTAGAGTACTATACTCTCTTTATTTTGGGAGGTTTACTTGCACAAATAACTAGAATATGAATACTGTATGTGGATACAGGAACCATTTATCATACAGTATGAGGATAGCTATTTTTATTAAAGGACTTTTGTTGTTTGTTGATAGCCTTAATAATATTGATGTGCAATGTGGTAAGAGTTATGTTGATTTTTTTTTTTTTTTTTTTTTTAATAGTTAAAAGGAATAGGGCTTTCTGTCAGTTTGCGATATTAAAAGGGTTGTTTTGAAGCAAGAAAGGTTAGCAAAGTATCATGTATTAAATATATCCAGAAAAGAAAGAAACTGGAAAGGCCCCTTCCCTTGATAAAGTATGGTTGAATTATTAAAAGCTCACATCTCAAATGAAAAATTGTATATAGGTAAATTGCACTCAAACCACAAAACTAGCTAGAATTTTAAGAGCTGTAAGACTAACCTGAAATGCTGCCCAGTGTTCTGTTCCCACTCTTTCTGCTTCATGGTCCTTCTATTTAGCAGCCAAGTCGTCCAAAACATTTTTGGAAATAGCATGTAGTAATGGCTAAATTAAGATTAGCGCAACAATTGTGTACTTATCTTGACGCACACACTTGAGAAAGGACCTAAACTGTCTGAAACATGTCGTGGTGTGCTCAATAAATGCACGTTTGTTTATAGCAAAATCTGTGGGGTTGTTTGAGTGTTTGGTTGCTCTATACTACACACTTTTATTTTGAATTTATGTCCAGGAACAGACATCTGGGCAACCAAAGTCTATAGGTGATGTGGTGAGCTGAATTGCATTTGTACTTATCTTGACGCCATTACCACTGTGTGGTGTACGGACCCAATGCTGTAAAAAAAATCCTCCGATGCAGTTTGTCTTGCAGGAGACTTTAAAGCATCATGGGATCCCGGTCAGGTAAGAAGCTATTTTTCTTTTTTACAGCATTGGCCCAAAAATAACCTCAAAAATCTTAGATTTGACATTGTTTTTAAAAGACAGATTTCTAACAAACTTACCCAAAATAAAAAATTGAAGCAGAACATCAAATATTTGAGGACGCTGAGACATTTAAGGCCCATAGTGAATGATTTTCAGATCCTGAAAAAAAAATGTCAGGTTTATATGTATATTAATTAAAAAAGTATTTCTAGACAGACATATCTCACTTCACATGTATATGTTATTATTTGTCTGTAAATAACCAAATCTGCCTCATTATGTTATAGGATACCATTTTTTTAGTCTATTGTACACAATATATTGGCTATTAGCCTCAACCTTCTGTGGGTGCTGCTTCTCTAATCCTCTATCCAGGATCTATGTATAGCAGTACATAACCACCATTAGTGCTTTGCAGTTTTATTACATAGATGTTTCGGGGAACACCCTGTCCCCTTCCAGAGGTGCCTGAGCTCAGTAAGTGAACTTCACAATTAGTGCATTCGGAGGTTCATTTTAAAGTGCATATCTACCCCATAAAGAGAATCTATACCCCCACCCTCCCAAATCCCAAGATTGTTATAGTTACTTACCTTTCCTCGTTCCCTGAAGCCATGAGTGATTTCACAATACAAATGATGACAATAAGATGTCCTTTCATCCTGTCTGGCTGCCTATAGTTATGTCCCCATATATCACGTCATGCGCCAAAATGGCACGGGCACATCCCCAAACATCACAGGCATGCCCCAATTGTGCCCACAACCCCAAACAATACGCCCACACCCCAAACATCACAGGCATGCCCACAACCTCACACCCACACCCCCAAACATCACTCCCACGCCCCCAAACATCACTCCCACGCCTCCAAACATCACACCCATGCCCCCAAATATTGCACCCACATCCCCAATTGATATGTATATTATATTAATTAAAAAAGTATTTTTGGACAGACATCTCACTTCACATGTATTTGTTATTATTTGCTATTTGTCTGTAAATAACATTGAAACCTAAAAAAAAAGCCTCATTATGTTATAGGATACCATTTTTTTAGTCTATTGTGCACAATATTTTGGCTATTAGCCTCAACCTTCTGTGGGTGCTGCTTCTCTAATCCTCTATCCAGGATGTATGTATAGCACTACATAAGCACACACCACTATTAGTGCTTTGCAGATTTACTATGTTTTCGGGTAACTGCCTATCCCCTTCCACAGTGCCTGAGCTCAGTAAGTGTTAGGGTTAGGGTAATCTATGCTGTATTTTCACCAGAACTTCAGCCACAATGGTTAAACGCACTCAACATTCATTACTAGATAGCTATAAAGAAATATATATGTAGATTCTAAAAGATGTTCTGTGTTTTGCTGATACAATAAAACAATATTAGTTCAGTAGGTTCTGAATTTTAGAGGACACAGAATATTAGCATTATGAGTAGAAAAAGGAGACCAGAAGGGGGACTTTAGCAAAAGGAGGGCTTTTGCAACAACCCCCTAGGAAGAAAATGTACTCTATAATCATAGTAAAAAATTTTTCCCTTACTCCAGAAAACATAAACTTTTAAGTAAGGGAATTTTTCCCCATCCAGCACGTGATTCTTTTCAAGATTAGGAGACCAAATGTCACTTCACGTCCACAAACACTCGCCCTTTAGACTATGGAATATATTTTAACATCCTAACACATCCCCGGCCATTTGAGTATTGAATAATAATGTTAAAATGGGGTTGGGCGGAAGATGGGATAATGATCCTAGGTTAGTAAAAGTTCTTGAGGGAAGGATAAAGATACATAAATTCCTCAACCCATAGTTTCATCTAAAAACCTGTTACGTTATATCTGGAATCCTTTTTGCACCCATTGGTTAAGAATATAAAGTCCTACTGTATCTTCAGGATAGTAGACACCTTCTAGAAATACAGAGTGTATTTATATATCCCTCTGAAATCAGACACAAATCGGAAAGTTTAGGCCTAAGCTACCCTTCTCATTATGCAATAAAGGAAAATAGACTTCTGGGTAATTCCCATAATTCTATAGCAGCCCTTGAAGGGCAAAGTTGGTCTCTGAACAAAGCCCTTGCATTGTACATTTAAAACAAACCCTTGATCACATGTATAGGTACAAGTTAGATTGCTGGAAAGGCTTAGGTTTAGCTATATGAACTTACTGAACACATTACTAATAGGCAGGGTTATTCAATAAAAGGTCTTATTGTTAAGAATGATTCTAATTTTGCCCCGACCAATCAGATGTTAGCTTTCAAATGTTAAATAAGATCTGATTGGTTGGGGCAAAATTAGCACCATTTTTAACGATAAGAACTTTTATTGAATCTCCCTGAGAGTTTCTTCACATAGTGCATTTGGAAGTTCATCTTAAAGTGAATGTCCAGCCCATAAAGAGAATCTTTACCCCCACCCTCCCAAATCCCAAGATTGTTATAGTTACTTACAGTAACTTTCCTCGTTCCCTGAAGCCACGAGTGATTTCACAATACAAATGATGACAAGAAAATGTCCTTTCATCCTGTCTGGCTGCCTATAGTGATGTCCCCAAATATCACAGGCATGCCCCAATCACACCCACGACCCCAAACATTTCCCCCACACCCCAAACATCACACTCTTGTCCCCAAACATCACACTCTTGTCCCCAAACATCACACCCACCCCCCCAAGCACCACACCACCAAACATCAAGTCCACACCCCAAACATCACATGCACTCCCACAAACATCACATGCGCTCCCACAAACATCACACCCACACCACCAAACATCATGCCCATGCCCCCAATCATTGCACCCATGCCCCCAAACATCACGTCCACACCCCAAACACCACAGGCATGCCCACAAACATCACTCCCACACACCCAATCATCACTCCCACAGCCCCGAACATCATTCCCACCCCCCAAACATCACTCCCACAGCCCCAAACATCACTCCCACCCCCCCAAACATCACTCCCACAGCCCCGAACATCACTCCCACACCCCCAAACATCACTCCCATGCCCCCAAACATTGCACCCACATCCCCAAACTGTGTGGCCATGCCCCCAAATGTCATGCCCACACCCACTGGACACAGCAACATCACAGACATACCCCCAGACTGTCCACACCCCAGAATACTACACCCCGCCCACCGCAACAATACAGATATGCCCCTGTCCACCTACTCAAACAGAGACAGTTTGGACTACATGGGCAATGCCCATGGAATTTGCCTGCATTACCTGGACACACCAGACACACACTTCACAGACAGCACAACAGCATGACACCCAGCTTTAACAACACAGATAAAGATTCACATATGCCACATGCTTCAGAGACACAAGAACAGCGTGACGCCTCAAGTGCTGTGGTAATCAGTTGCATTCAACATGTTTTTCCCATGGCCAATTATATGAAGCAAGCATGTTCACGAGTAGGTTCACCACAACATTTGTATATTTACCCTTTTAGTGGAAAAACTGATAACGCTGTATATAAACAACGTCACCTCCTCACCTTATAACTATTAAATACATGACGTACATTACCAACTGTGCACTTCTTTTTTTCCCCATCTCTTCCATCTAAGCCAAACACACACCTGCACGTAACAAATACTATACCCACAGACGGGCAATGCCAGGTAGTACACTTATATTTTACAACAATTACAACAAGGGATGCATGATTTACTGTGACATATCGAATTTTCTGCAACCCTGGATCAGAAATTAAATTCCTTGCAGATGAGTTTAAAGTTTGTGGGATGAGTTTAAATCATTTTGAAAATGATTTGTTTCCAATAGTTCACCCACAAATAACCTGTAGGATTCTACCTAATTTTTAGGATGTTCAAAGCATGTACTTTACTAATGTTACTGCAATAGAGAACTTCCTGTTGTGGTTTAACAGAGTATAACGAAACAGTATAAAACACACAGGAAGTTGAAAAAAAACAGACGGTAGCTTAAAAGTGTGAAAACACTGCATGTTGTTACAATTGCATGTAGTTATATATATGTTTCAGTTAGATCAAGTTTAGTTCTTAAAGACATTTCGCTAGTCATTCCACTCAATTCTCAATTCAGAATCTGTTGGCAATAAGTACCCTGGAAAGTCCCAATCAGCATATAACAGCAAATTGTTATGGACCTTGTGAATGCAAGTTGTTGATTGCATTGTTGCTAAGAGGTGTTATCAAAACTTCCCATGGTAGTGTGTCAAAACAGCATTGTCAATCTGACATAAATGGCCCCCTTGACACCTCTCTTACCTCACTATACTCACTTAAACAACTTTTCTGTAACTACAATTTAAGAGAAAATGATGATATTCTCATATTTATCTGTGCTTGCTTTGTTATTAAATTATTACTGTTTAGTTAGTGCTTCCTTACTCACTGTCTCCTTGTATATAAGTTCTGCACAGCCTCACCATGGACACTAATTTGCTTACACATCTCCCCCTCCCTCCCCCCTACCCATCTTTCAGTGCCAGCCAAATCTATTCCCACTGTACCACCCTTAATCGCCAGCAGATCCTCCCCCTCCTATTAGACGTTGCACGTGCCAGCACTTTCTTGCCAGAGCCTATCTGTCCATTAAAGGGTAATGTCACCCCCCCCCAAAACCGAAATTTGTGGGGGGCGGGCGACTAGACCAGTATCAGCTGAGAGATGGGGACTGACCATCGAGAGGGGCGAGAGCGAGAGAGCGGGAAAGCTGGTGGTGCAGGGGTGGTAGAGGGTGGGTCGTGAAAGTGTGTGGGGTCAGAAGTCTTCACTGATACTGAGTACTCATGTAGCAAGGGCGAGGCCAGAGATGGCAGTTCCACCGCCCAGAACCTCATCTCCTGTCCCTGTTGTCCTTTAAAGTCCAGAAATTAAAGAGTAGGAGCCATTTCTGTGTGTAATTTGTTTCCGCCTCTAACTATTCCTTGTCGAGGTTTCTATGGGCAAGCATGCTCAGTTACACTATGAATTTTAAATCATCACAGGGGCCCTGTGAGATAGATCCATTAGTCAGAGCTATATATAAATTATCTAAAGGTGCTCCATCCATTAAAAATAGCCATATACAAAAGCAAGAAAACCTAGCAATGGTTATATACACGGCACACTCCTTAAGTATCAAAGTAAAAGCTCCTTTTAAACATGCATGGAGATACAGAGTACAATGTCTTATACATTAAGTATAAAGGGAAACAAAAGAATATAAGAACACATCCCATATAGAGTAACCAGTGAATGACTGGATGTAGCAATCATAGTTAGCAGATATCCAGTATATCATTATAGGACCACTGTTGATATGAGAAATATTCCATGTATATTTCTCAGTGCTGTAAGAACCAGTGTCCTAGAGTCACACACAATAGACTACCAAGGTAATTAACAGGTAACACATCATGAGTATAACAAGTTTCCATATCTAAATATAGGGTGACATTCAAATATATTAAGCCATAGCGGATAGGTAACTTAGTTATTACCCAATAATCCATCATGGATGCATATGACCCCATAACTCTGTGGCAGATATCACACAAACCTCAGAACATAGTAATAATATAAAATGATACTACAACCAGTATAGATCATAGTCGGTACTTCATGGGAGCAAGTAAACATGAACTGACCGCGTTTCGTCTCCCCACACAGAACTTCGTCAACAGCAAATTCAACATTCACCTTGTCTGCCTTATATACCCACTTCAAGTAGGTAAGAACGCACTTAATTAGTGGCCATGTGGCGTCGCATACAGCCGACGTTATCAGTATGCAGTCAGAGTCTAACTCCACTTCCGTATTGAGCCACTCGGGCTCCTTTTGGGTAATTAATCAATAAACGCGTGTCAGCTTGAAGCGCATCTCGAAACCAGATGAGCTCAATCCGGAATACATCGCCAGCAGAGAGGCTATAATACAAATACAATGGTGACCATCACCATGTATATTAAGCTCATCGAGGGTTCATTCCAATACAATTTGTAAAATCCACAGTAAGGGTGCAAACTCTTATATGGTCATACAGTATATCCAGAAGTCATAGAGGAGGAGGGAGTTCGTACAGTGTACATAGTCAAGCCAGGAAAATATTCCATTCAATCTATTACGTGATACATATATTAATGAACGCTGATTTAAGTCTGGGTGTTCCGAACTGTCACGACGTAACTTTGTCTGGATCGTTCATCAATCTGTCCTTTGAAGGAGAGGGAGAGAGAGATTGCTTTACTTTTGCTCAGGTCAGACTTGGGTTTAAGCTGATCTCATTCATCTTTCAAGACTTCCAGTAAATGGATTCTTTTGCAACATCCTTTTCATAGGGAGTCTATAAATAATAGGAAATACACAACCATTAAGATATGTACATTAGATATAGCGGGATCGTCTATAGAGTTCCAGGAGAGTTTCTATATGAAAGGCGAAAGGTCCCATTCCTCATTTAGCCCCTGGTTGCTTTGTTTAGATTAAATATCCACTGGGCTTCTTTTTTCAGCAGGGAAGCTTCCCAATTTCCTCCCCTTATCTTTCCCGTACACTGTCTATAACTTGGCATTTTAGAGTATCAATCTTATTATTATGTTTACTGAGGAAGGGATCTGCCACTTTGTAATCCGTTTCCTAGTTCTCTATCCCTCAATGCTTTTTTAATATTAGAAATATAAGAGCTCAATCTTTCCTTTTTAATTCTGAGAGGTTTTCCCCACATATTGGGTTTACACGTGCATGTTAATAATATATTACATTCTTGCTATTGCAACTGTAGTAACCTTTAGCATGAAAACTTCACCTGTTTTATAGTTTATGAAGGATTATCCTTCTTCTAAAGGTGCAGAATTTACAGTTCCCACAGGCATATGTGCCTTGTATGATACCCACCCCGATTTAAACATTTGTATTTTCTTCAAAGTGACTCTTACAGAGTCTGTCTGAGATGTTTTTACTTCTACGAGCGTTCACTCGGATAATCAGAGATTACAGCTGTGGGTCACTTTTTAGTATTCCCCAGTTATTATCCAGGATTCGTCTTAGTTTATGCCATTCGTTACTATTGTAGTAATGTATCTATTTCTCACTGGCATTTTCATCTATTGTACGTGTAGATGTCAATAAGTTATCTTGTGTTATGCCTCTCATGTTTCTTTTACATTTTTTTACAATGAAGGGGGGAATCCCTCTTTTCAGGAACCTTTTTTCTAAATCCTTAGCTCACTCACATAATCTCTGGGTTCTGTACAATTCCGTCGAACTCTGAGGAATTGACTCTTAGGGATCCCTTTTATTAATGGTTGAGGATGGGCACTTTCAAAATGTAAAGCGAGTTAGTTGAAGTGGGTTTCCTAAATAATTTAGTAATGAGACGATCTTCCTTTATTTCTATAGTCACATCTAGAAACTCACAATGGTTTCTGATTCGCGATGTGTTAAAGAAGATATTGTAAGGATTGTTATTTAATACCTTAAGATATTCAACTAGGAGGGTCACAGGGCCTGTCCATATGAAAAATATGTCGTCAATGAATCTAAGCCAGATGTCATATTATTTGACATATGGCGACATGAGGTCGTCCAAGTGCCACCTCCCTCTCCCACCAACCTAAGAACAGGTTGGCGTATGAGGGGGCGCACTTGGCGCCCTGCTGTTTCCCTTCACCTGTAAATAATATTTCCTATCAAAGAGAAAAAGTTATGATATAGTTTAAACCGTAATAGCTTAATCAAAAATTGTGAATGAGATTGCTGTTTCTCATGACACATTGACAGGAATATTTAATGGCCGAGATACCATCTCCGTGTGCGATGTTGGAGTACAGAGACTCAAAATGACAGGTCACAATTAATGCTCCTTTTGGTATGTTGATTTCTTTAATTTGTTTAATAAGATGTATATTTTTTTTATATGATTCTAATGCAAGTACAATGTGGCTGAAAAAGTAATCCACATACTCACATAGAGGTTTCAAGTAAACTTCCCATTCCAGAAATTATTGGCCTCCCCGTTGGTTGGTGCAGATTTTTATGCACCTTTGGCAGAAGGTAGAAGGTGGAGTGGTAGGGTTCTGTACGAATAATAATCCTTTTCTGATATACTGATCACCCCCATCTCGTAGGCGTCATGAAGTATTTGCGCAAGGTTATTCATGTAGCTTCCTGTGGGATTGGATGGAAGAAGTCTGTAGTTATTTACATTTTTTAGTTGTCTACAGGCTTCAGTTATATATAAGGATTCATCCCACAGAACTACATTAACCACCCTTGTCCGATCTTTTTATCACAATATCTTTTAGATTTCCTAATTCCTGAATTGCTTTTCTTTCCGTTTGAGTTAAATATTTTTTGTGGTCCATCAGTCACGGAAAGTGTCCTGATAGACTCCATGGTACAGTTGAAAAATACTTGCAATGCAGGAAAGGTGGTGTTGTATTCGATTTATTCTTAAAGTCTTACCTTGCGCAGCCTGCAGAGCTCATTCAATGCTATGTCAGCTTCATTAAGATTAGTATTCTCTGTGCCCTTTTTAAAATGTGCCTTGAGTGCATTTTCCTGCAAATAGGAATAAATTTTTAACACAGCTGTTAAATCGATTTAAATTCGTCGTGGGGCAAAAAGATAGCCCTTTTTCTAGGACTGACCACTTGCAGATGTTAATATATGATTGGAAATGTTGATTATTTGGAGTTTTTCTCCTATAAAAGGATGTTTGCAAAAGAATCCATAACTTTGGAATTCGGGCTAAATGAGGAATGGGACCTTTCGCCTTTCATATAGAAACTCTCCCTGGAACTCTATAGACGATCCCGCTATATCTACTGTACATATCTTAATTGTGTTGTATCTTCCTATTATTTATAGACTCCCTATGAAAAGGATGTTTGCAAAAGAATCCATTTACTTTGGAAGTCTTGAAAGATGAATGAGATCAGCTTAAACCCAAGTGACCGTACCCACCTTCTTTCTCTGTGATTCTCTTAATTGTTGCTGAAAGTGTGCAAAAGCGTCAGATATAGTACACATATTGCAATTTCTGCTCCTGGAGTGACAGGTCTTTCCCTGTAAATGCTGAGATTAAAATGACGATTTTCCAGATCTACAGCTCAGATTTAAAATCCTAAAGAAGTTTTGTGTAGTAATGGGATCTTGCTGCATCAAAATGTATAATTTTTAAAAATGCTATTTTTTTAGAATATAGATACCCTTTAAAGAGTATCTCCACATCTTCTATTTTTTTTTAAAATGTAGGGCATCCCTTTCAACCCCAACTGCTATATATAGATTTCCAAAAAAAAAAAAAAAAAGTGTACTACAGCCCCCACTCCAGAGGTGGCAATGATCTGGTACATGCTTACCGGAACTAGCAAAAGGGTCCAAAACCGTCAACTGCAGCTGTGATTGGCTGAGAGGCAGCCAATCACAGCTTGGCTGTGGGCAATAGAGAACGCCGTGGAAGCGAAGGGCTCTAAGTACAGTTCGGATGCTTTTTTTAGAAACTGATATAGTGGTGGAGGGTGGGAAGGCAGCCCTATATTATATATGAAATATTTTACGCTAGGAGAAGGGTAGCTCCCCGCGCGTGCCACTGTCCTCTAAGAGGACAAGGAGGAGGCAGGAACCTTTCATGCAGGAAGAAACCCTCTACTCACAGTTTCCTGGATTTGGGAAAGCACAGCAGGAGAACCATAAGGAGCAAAGATGTAGGGAAAGGATTTTTTTAAACTTCACAGTGGGCCAGTAGTGTGTTAAATTTTAGTTTTGGGAATAGACATGCCCTTTAAACCAATCCTATTCTTTTGGTAAGATATTGACATTACAATCTCCAAGCATATGATGCAGGTACACTGCTGAGTCCTGACCCAAGGAATTTGCTCTTATTACTGGACCATACATTGTTTGCAGCTGCTGTTTGGTCTCCCCCACTTACAACATCCAAGACCCAATCAGATTTAAGATTGAATCTAGACCAATCAGATTTGGGGGGGTGTTTATGAGACACTATAATGCATGCCCTTTAATCACTATTTGCAGGCTATTTGGCCAAAGGAAAGCAATTACAGGCTCTATAATGAAAAAACACTATATTATCATTTATCGTTATATCAAAATATATGTGCAGTCTATAGACTGCTATACAACAACACCATAGATATGAGCTACAAAACATTAATTTCTGCAGTCCAACTAAATAACCAGCCATCGACTTGCAAATCTCTAACCTAAATACAAAGGCAAGACCTGCTAGTTTGGCTGCTGATTAGAAACTGAGCTGCTCTGAAGATTTCATGCTGTTTTATAGTGTCTCATAACCCCCCCCCCCCCCCCCCAAAATCTGATTGGTCTAGATACAATCTTAAATCTGATTGGATCTTGGATGTTGGACCAATCAGATATTGGGGTTGGGTATAGGAGTCACTACAAATAGTGAATGTTTAGCAAGCAGAGCTAGTTTCAGTTTTGCATTTCACCTGAGATGTTATAGCTTTGTTCTGAGGCATGCACTGGGATATGAGCCTATTGAGTGATTCTGGCTGAGTAGCTTGAATGGGCAGCCCTTAGTTCAGATGGCTCTCATTTTAGTTCTCAGTATCTAAGATTAAAAAAAAATCCAGTAAAAGTATGAATTGTTATCCCAACTAAATACTCAACAGGAGATCTGAGTAACAGAGCTATTGATGTGTTGGAATATCTGGTTCCAATATTTTACCAGAAATAATCTCCAGTATTAGAACAGAGGGAGATGATTGCAAACCAGTTAGAGAGCAACATGTAATTAAAGGGATATCAGAAACACATGCAGCAAAGCTGAGTCTGAATAAATTCAAGTGTAAAAGTAACCAGTCTGCAATAAATGCAGTGTCTGCTGTAACAACTGTTGTGTCTTACTATAGAGCAAACAGCAGCGATCAGCACTCCATTCCAAGCAAGGCAATTCTGGGTGCCTTGCTTGGAATGGATTTTTGAACACTACACAGTGAGGCCAGTAGTAGGTTAAATTTTAGTCAGTGTGAGTTGCTGGGGAAAAAAACTGCAGGGTAACAAGCAGCTTTCAAAGCCTTATCAGGGACTTCCATATGCCATTTTTTTTTATTATCTTTTTCTGGTAAAAGATTAGGTTTCCAAATGCGTTTTCTTTGCTTGTTCAGTGTTAGCACACCGGGTAAGGCACCAGCTTTAGAAAACAGTTCAGAAGGCCACAAGTTCAATACCCTAGTCTCCCTTTTTTTGTTTCTATCAGTTCCAAGCAAAGGATAACGTTTTTAAATGTACCTCTTCCTTCAGCTTATTGGTGGCTCACCTGGTAAGATGCCAGGTTTAAAAACACACAGTTTAAAAGGTCACAAGTTCGAACCCCCAAACATCTTTATTTGTTTCCATTATGTTTCCTAGTAGCATTATGTTCCATGTAGCATGGATCTAAATACTATGTCTGTTAGCCAGAGGTAAAAGCTTTGCTTTTAACAAGACAGAGTAAATGTACAAGTTGCAGGTTCTATCCCCAGACCTACTTTATTTTTTCTGAAATATTAGTATTCTGTTTCTTATCCATGCTATCTATGAAATACACTGCAAAGATTACTTTCTTTTTGTATGAAAAGTAAAGGATTACAGGGCAGGAGCATTGAATTTGTTTGGAAAAAAAAAATCAGATTGATTTGTAGAGCACTACAGAGCATGTGCCCATACGCAGACACATAGCTGGGGGTTACCCAGCTAAGGTGGATTGTGGGAGCTGACCTCTAGTACTCACAGGTTATTTTCATAAATCACCCAAGGGCCACAGCAAAGGGAGAGCGAGACACAGTTTGTTATATGTTTTTGAATGTGCTCTGTCTATTGTGACAATGTTGTCTGGAGACTTAGTTCTCCTTAAGTAGCAGATGCACAGCTAAATTCTGACCAGAATAAAAGGCTCTTTCGTGCTGGCGCAGAGTGAGTGCCTGCTCTTTGTGGGGGCGGTAGATAGAATACAGATAATACTTGGGACCCAGTCTGGTGTGTCCATTTTTCATCAAACCAGAATGGTTGGGGGTTAGTGATATGAGGCACTGTAGACTTAATGCATAAGTGGAGACAAGATGATTAGTAGGGATTGTGACTCTCAGTAAATTCCCTTGTGGGCTCATTGCTATTTCAATTTGGGGAATGTGCAATGCTGCTTCAAAAAGAAAAAAAAATTGATGATTGTTATAGTAACACTGATGCATATTTGCATCATAGTCATTCCCATTAAAAGGAAAAACCCAAGTTTAAACCCAGTTAAAACCCTCAGTTAACGAGTTGGGCCCACCTATATAACCTGGAGCCTATGCGAGGCCCCGCCTCTCTCAGTGACGGGTCCCCGGAGGACATTTCTTGGCTGGAAGTTCTGGGTCGCTGCGCTGAAAGCAGCTGAGTACCTGCTCATGTGCTGTATTCAGTCATGGCCTGGAAGTCAGGGGGAGCCAGTCACTCGGAGCTGCAGTCACTCGGAGTGGTCAACAACCTGCACAGTGATGTGACAAAAGTAGCATAGTTATTGGCAATGGCAAGCTTTTTATATGTGGGGTACCATGGTAAGTGCATGATTTCAAACGAACTACAGTTTGCAAGTCTGTTTACTGCGCATCCTAGGGATAGAGAAATGTGGGCATATAGTTGGTGTATGGAAGGTAAATCTATCCTGCACATTACTCATACAGTGTGTAAGCACAAAGGCTTACGTGTATATGAAGAAACAATACTGAATCAGGCAGTAGGGGTCATCATTTCAACCCTCGGCTTATACTCGAGTCAATCAGTTTTTACGAATTTTCAGGTAAAAATAGGTACCTTAGGTAACTTATTGGTTAGGCTTATATTCGAGTATATACGGTACTGAACAAGAAATGTAACATCAGTGTGAAAATTAAGCAAAAATAAACCCACACAACTTTGAAACACTGGAAAGTTAAAATGAATAACTGCAAATCCAAAACTGTTTAATATTAGAAGAACATGCTTATAAAGTTATGGTTATGTATGCCATCATAGCAGATATACACTAACAGGGCTATATTGCAGAAGACTATTGTTATACCCCATCCATTGCGATAAGATGCCCCCCCCCCTCACATATCAACACTGAACCTCTCAAATCCCCCCAGACACTGCAAATGCTCCATCAAATCTTGCCCCCACCCATGTAAATGCCATGTTGACGTTTTGCTAAAAGACAGTAGAATGTCTTTAAATGAGTACATATGGTTCCCTACCTAGATTTCAGCTCAAAAACTGCACTCTAAACATTAATATCCCCTTTGTTCAATTTGAAGTATCAATACATATCTTGAAGCCCTACTTTAGACGTAAAGGTAATTGATTAAATCTGCTTGATAGAAGAAAAAAAGTTATAAGGATTCTGTTTTTACCTGTTTTGATGAAAGTAATTCTAGAGGTTTTTGGAGGACATTAGCTTTTCTGGTTGATGAGACACTTTCTTTGCAGAAGAGGAAGTTCTGATCATTGTGAGAATGGTTTTTTTTTATTTTAACCCCACGTCATTTTTTTCCTGTTCTCACATTAGTCTTGGGTTCAAGAAAAAACAGTCTTATCATGAATATATGATCATTATCTTTTTAAATTTCGGTTTATTCGCCACAGAAGTTATTGAAATGTATTAATATAGAAATCCATGGATGCATTTTAGAAAATTCTAATTAAAGGGATGCCACCCTTCCAAAAAAATTTTTATATAATATTCCCCCTGTCCCCCCAGCCCCAACCGCTATATTTTTATTATTGAAAGTGGCCCCAAACTTTACTTACCTTCCCTCTTTATCTGCCGCAACTGCCAGGCCCTCTGCTTGCGAGAAAATGCAAGCAGAGGGGCGGGACCGGCAGTCGCGTCTGTGATTGGCTGAGCGGCAGTCAATCACGGACGCGGCTGCCGGAGTTCAGTGCGGTGGAGGAAAGAAATATATATATATAAAAATATAGCGGTTGGGGCTGGGGGGACAGGGGGAATGTTATATGTAAAGGTTTTTATGCTAGGGGGAGGGAATCCTAATCGGGAGGGAGAGGGGGGGGGAGGGATAGGGAGAAGGGCCGCAGTACGCATGCCAAACTTCTCTGGAGGCGAGACAGGAGGGCAGAGTCCTATATGGACTCTGCTATCTTCCTGGTGGGCAGTTTTTGGGACTTTGGGGGGGGACTACAGGAGAAACCATATGGAGCTGGGATGTGAGGTAAGGATTTTATTACACTACATGATGGGGCCATTACTGGGGGGGATTATAGTTTTAGGGGTGGACATGCCCTTTAAGTTCCACCGGGGTCTGTTCTGCAATTTCTCTTGTAAATGTTATCGCTTGGTTTAGCCCCAATTGTCAGTGTGAGGTGTGTGTTGAGGACAGTGTATTTGAGGCACAGCTCAATGTGTGTTTGTAAATTCTGTAATGCTCCAAAGTTGCATTTCTGTCTGTAAGTAAATCTTTTCCTTACATAGATGAGTTTGGATGGTGTTATGTGATTGCACATAACCAGACTTTCAGTTAAGCAGAACTTGTATTTATTTATAAGTCTAAAATAACATGTGCTCTCAGTACCAGAGTTTATACAACACTAGTAACTTATGCTTCCTGTTACATCACTTAGTTAGAACTACAGGGCTGACATAGTCCAATATGCTACAGATGGTGATTAAAAGATACATTTGGGGAGAGCTGTTAAAGGGCATGTCCACCACTTCTGTAAAAATGTAATATGATGTTAAGAAACCCCCCCCTCCAAACCCCATATGTGTGGTTCTCACACTTCTTAATATGTTCACAGGCTGAGGAATCCGACTTACAAGATCCATGATCCACCGCCACAGCTCCCTTTTGCTTCCTGGTAACAGGGCCGTTTCTAGCCATCTTGGTGCCCCAGCATGATCATATCATAATCCCATTGTGCTTAAAAGCTCAGTAGTGTGGCCTCTAGCCCCCAAGAGTATTGGCATTAACACTTTTAGTGCCAGCAGATTATAAATTTAACCCTTCAGTGCTAGCAGACTTTCCTATTACTACCTTTAGTGCCAGCACTTTCCCGAGTATTGCCATTACCATTTCAGTGCCAGCAGAGTATTACCTTTAACCCTTTAATGCCAGCAGGACATTCCTATTAATACTTTCAGTGCCAGCACTTTGCCAGAGTATTGCCATTAAAGGGTATGTCCACCCCCAAAACCAAAATTTAACCTACTACTGGCCTCACTGTGTAGTGTTTAAAAATCCTCACCTTACCCCTCAGCTCCTAACGGTTCTCCTGTAATGTCCCTTTAAAGTCCCAGAAATTAAAGAGTAGGAGCCATTTCTGGTGTAATTTGTTTCCGCCTCTAACTATTCCTTGTCGAGGTTTCTATGAGGGCAAGCATGCTCAGTTATCACTATGAATATAGTAAAAATATCACAGGGGCACTAGTGAGATAGATCCATTAGTCAGAGCTATATATAAATTATCTAGAAGGTGCTCCATCCATTAAAAATAGACATATACAAAAGCAAGAAAACCTAGCAATGGATATATAACACGGGCACACTCCTTAAGTATCAAAATATGTAAAAGCTCCT
Organism: Hymenochirus boettgeri; assembly: GCA_019447015.1. NCBI lineage: Eukaryota > Metazoa > Chordata > Amphibia > Anura > Pipidae > Hymenochirus > Hymenochirus boettgeri. The sequence continues at coordinate 103,220,659 of CM033470.1, read as the reverse complement.
TTATTAAACATGCATGGAGATACAGAGATACAATGTCTTATACATTAAGTATAAAGGGAAACAAAAAAGAAATATAAGAACACATCCCATATAGAGTAACCAGTGAATGACTGGATGTAGACAATCATAGTTAGCAGATATAAGTATATCATTATAGGACCACTGTTGTATACTGAGAAATATTCCAGATGTATATTTCTCTAGTGCATGTATAGAACCAGTGTCCTAGAGTCACACCAATAGACTACCAAGGTAAATTAAAGGTACATCAAATGAGTATAACAGAGGTTCACAGATATCTAAATATATAGGTGACATTCAAATATATTAAGCCATAGCGGATAGGTAACTTAGTTATGACCCAATAATCCATCATGGATGCATATGAACCAAAACTCTGGGCAGATATCACACAAACCCGTACACGAATAGTTAATATAATATATAAAATGATACTACACCAGTATAGATCATAGTCGGTACTTCATGGGAGCAAGTTTAAAACATGAACTGGACGCGTTTGTCTCCACACAACAGAGACTTCGTCAACAGCAAATTAACATTCACCTTGTCTGCCATTATACCCACTTCAAGTAGGTAAGGAACGCACTTAATTAGTGGCCATGTGGCGTCGCATACAGCCGACGTTATCAGTATGCAGTCAGAGTCTAACTCCACTTCCGTATTGAGCCACTCGGGCTCCTTTTGGGTAATTATCAATAAAGCGCGCGTGTCAGCTTGAAGCGCATCTCAGAAACCAGATGAGCGTCAATCCGGAATACATCGCCAGCAGAGAGGGCTATAAATACAAATATGGTGACCATAGCCATGTATCATATAAGCTCACGGAGGGTTCATTCCAATACAATTTGTAAAATCATCAGTAGAGGTGCAAACTCTTATATGGTCATACAGTATATCCAGAAGTCATAGGAGAGGGAGGAGGGAGGTTCGCTACAGTGTAACATAGTCAAGCCAGGAAAATATTCCAATTCAATCTATACTGGATACATAATTAATGAACGCTGATTTAAGTCTGGGTGTTCCAGAACTGTCACGACGTAACTTTGTCTGGATCGTCATCAATCGTCCTTTGAATGGAGAGGGGAGAGGAGAGATGCTTTACTTTTGCTCAGGTCAGACTTGGGTTTAAGCTTATCTCATTCACTTTCAAGACTTCCAAAGTAAAGGATTCTTTGCAAACATCCTTTCATAGGGAGTCTATAAATAATAGGAAGATACAACACCATTAAGATATGTACATTAGATATAGCGGGATCGTCTATAGAGTTCCAGGGAGAGTTTCTATATGAAAGGCGAAAGGTCCCATTCCTCATTTAGCCCCTCTGGTTGCTTAGTGTTTAGATTAAATATCCACTGGGCTTCTTTTTTCAGCAGGGAAGCTTCCCAATTTCCTCCCTTATATTTCCCGTACACTGTCTATAACTTGGCATTTTAGAGTATCAATCTTATATTATGTTACTGAGGAAGGGATCTGCCACATTTGTAATCCGGTTTCCTAGTTCTATCCCTCAATGCATTTTTAATATTAGAAATATGAGAGCTCAATCTTTCTTTAATTCTGGAGAGGTTTTCCCCACATATGGAGTTACACGTGCATGTTAATAAATATATTACATTCTGCTATTGCAACTGTAGTAACCTTAGCATGAAACATTTCACCTGTTTTATAGTTTATGAAGGAATTATCTTCTTCATAAAGGTGCAGAATTTACAGTTCCCACAGGCATATGTGCCTGTGATAGAACTACCCCGATTTAAACTATTTGTAGTTCGTTCAAAGTGACTCTTACAGAGTCTGTCTGAGATGTTTTACCTCTACGAGCTTCATCTTCGGATAATCAGAGATTACAGCTGTGGGTCACTTTTTAGTTTCCCAGTTATATCAGGATTCGTCTTAGTTATGCCATTCGTTACTATAGGTAATGTTCTTATGTCTTCACTGGCATTTTCATCTATTGTACGTGTAGATGTAAAATTAGTTATCTTGTGTGATGCATATCATTTTTTTTTTATAAAATGTAGGGCATCCCTTTCAACCCCCAACTGCTATATTAGATTTCCAAAAAAAAAAAAAAAAAGTGTACTTACAGCCCCTCACTCCAGAGGTGCACTGATCTGGTTACATGCTTACCGGAACTAGCAAAAGGGTCCAAAACCGTCAACTGCAGCTGTGATTGGCTGAGAGGCAGCCAATCACAGCCTTGGCTGTGGGCAATAGAGAACGCCGTGGAAGCGAAGGGCTCTAAGTACAGTTCGGATGCTTTTTTTAGAAATCTGATATAGTGGTGGAGGGTGGGAAGGCATGCCCTATATTATATATGAAATATTTTACGCTAGGAGAAGGGTAGCTCCCCGCGCTTGCCACTGTCCTCTAAGAGGACAAGGAGGAGGCAGGAACCTTTCATGCAGGAAGAAACCTCCTACTCATCAGTTTCCTGGATTTGGGAAAGCACAGCAGGAGAACCATAAGGAGCAAAGATGTAGGGAAAGGATTTTTTTAAACTTCACAGTGGGGCCAGTAGTGTGTTAAATTTTAGTTTTGGGAATAGACATGCCCTTTAAACCAATCCTATTCTTTTGGTAAGATATTGACATTACAATCTCCAAGCATATGATGCAGGTACACTGCTGAGTCCTGACCCAAGGAATTTGCTCTTATTACTGGACCATACATTGTTGCAGCTGCTGTTTGGTCTCCCCCACTTACAACATCCAAGACCCAATCAGATTTAAGATTGAATCTAGACCAATCAGATTTTGGGGGGGTGTTTATGAGACACTATAATGCATGCCCTTTAATCACTATTTTGCAGGCTATTTGGCCAAAGGAAAGCAATTACAGGCTCTATAATGAAAAAACACTATTATTATCATTTATCTGTTATATCAAAATATATGTGCAGTCTATAGACTGCTATACAACAACACCATAGATATGAGCTACAAAACATTAATTTCTGCCTCCAGCTCAATAACACCACCATCGACTTGCAAATCTCTAACCTAAATACAAAGGCAAGACCTGCTGTTTGGCTGCTGATTAGAAACTGAGCTGCTCTGAAGATTCATGCTGTTTTATAGTGTCTCATAACCCCCCCCCCCCCCCCCAAAATCTGATTGGTCTAATACAATCTTAAATCTGATTGGATCTTGGATGTTGGACCAATCAGATATTGGGGTTGGGTATAGAGTCACTACAAATAGTGAATGTTTAGCAAGCAGAGCTAGTTTTCCGTTTTGCATTTCACCTGAGATGTTATAGCTTTGTTCTGAGGCATGCACTGGGATATGAGCCTATTGAGTGATTCTGGCTGAGTAGCTTGAATGGGCAGCCCTTAGTTCAGATGGCTCTCATTTTAGTTCTCAGTATCTAAGATTAAAAAAAAATCCAGTAAAATATGAATTGTTATCCCAACTAAATACTCAACAGGAGATCTGAGTAACAGAGCTATTGATGTGTTGAATATTTTTCCAATATTTTACCAGAAATAATCTCCAGTATTAGAACAGAGGGAGATGATTGCAAACCAGTCTAGAGAGCAACATGGTAATTAAAGGGATATCAGAAACACATGCAACAAAGCTGAGTCTGAATAAATTCAAGTGTAAAAGTAACCAGTCTGCAATAAATGCAGTTCTGCTTGTAACAGCTGAGTACCTGCTCATGTGCTGTATTCAGTCATGGCCTGGAAGTCAGGGGGAGCCAGTCACTCGGAGCTGCAGTCACTCGGAGCTGGTCAACAACCTGCACAGTGAGTGTGACAACAGTAGCATAGTTATTGGCAATGGCAAGCTTTTTATATTGTGGGTACCATGTGTAAGTGCATGATTTCAAACGAACTACAGTTTGCAAGTCTGTTTACTGCGCATCCTAGGGATAGAGAAATGTTGGGCATATAGTTGGTGTATGGAAGGTAAATCTATCCTGCACATTACTCATACAGTGTGTAAGCACAAAGGCTTACGTGTATATGAAGAAACAATACTGAATCAGGCAGTAGGGGTCATCATTTCAACCCTCGGCTTATACTCGAGTCAATCAGTTTTTACGAATTTTTCAGGTAAAAATAGGTACCTTAGGTAACTTATTGGTTAGGCTTATATTCGAGTATATACGGTACTGAACAAGAAATGTAACATCAGTGTTGAAAATTAAGCAAAAATAAACCCACACAACTTTGAAACACTGGAAAGTTAAAATGAATAACTGCAAATCCAAAACTGTTTAATATTAGAAGAACATGCTTATAAAGTTACTGGTTATGTATGCCATCATAGCAGATATACACTAACAGGGCTATATTGCAGAAGACTATTGTTATACCCCATCCATTGCGATAAGATGCCCCCCCCCCCCCCCTATCAACAACGAACCTCTCAAATCCCCCCAGACACTGCAAATGCTCCATCAAATCTTGCCCCCACCCATGTAAATTCCATGTTGACGTTTTGCTAAAGACAGTAGAATGTCTTTAAATGAGTACATATGGTTCCCTACCTAGATTTCAGCTCAAAACTGCACTCTAAACATTAATATCCCCTTTGTTCTAATTTGAAGTATCAATACATATCTTGTAAGCCCTACTTTAGACGTAAAGGTAATTGATTAAATCTGCTTGATTAGAAGAAAAAAGTTATAAGGATTCTGTTTTTACCTGTTTTGATGAAATGTAATTCTAGAGGTTTTTGGAGGACATTAGCTTTTCTGTGTTGATGAGACACTTTCTTTGCAGAAGAGGAAGTTCTGATCATTGTGAGAATGGCTTTTTTTTTATTTTTAACCCCACGTCATTTTTTTTCCTGTTCTCACATTAGTCTTGGGTTCAAGAAAAACAGTCTTATCTATGAATATATGATCATTATCTTTTTAAATTTTGGTTTATTCGCCACAGAAGTTATTGAAATGTTATTTATAATAGAAATCCATGGATGCATTTTAGAAAATTCTAATTAAAGGGTATGTCCACCCTTACAAAAATTTTTTTATATAATATTCCCCCTGTCCCCCCAGCCCCAACCGCTATATTTTTATTATTAGAAAGTGCCCAAAGAGAGTTTCTATATGAAAGGCGAAAGGTCCCATTCCTCATTTAGCCCCTCTGGTTGCTTAGTGTTTAGATTAAATATCCACTGGGCTTCTTTTTTCAGCAGGGAAGCTTCCCAATTCCTGTAAATAATATTTCCTATCAAAGAGAAAAAAGTTATGATATAGTTTAAACCGTAATAGCTTAATCAAAAATTGTGAATGAGATTGCTGTTTCTCATTGCACATTGACAGGAAATATTTAATGGCCGAGATACCATCTCCGTGTGCGATGTTGGAGTACAGAGACTCAAAATCACAGGTCACAATTAATGCTCCTTTTGGTATGTTGATTTCTTTAATTTGTTTAATAAAAGATGTAGTATTTTTTTTATATGATTCTAATGCAAGTACATGTGGCTGCAAATAGTAATCCACATACTCACATAGAGGTTCAAGTAAACTTCCCATTCCAGAAATTATTGGCCTCCCCGGTGGTTTGTGCAGATTTTTATGCACCTTTGGCAGAAGGTAGAAGGTGGGAGTGGTAGGGTTCTGTACGAATAAATAATCCTTTTCTGATATACTGATCACCCCCATCTCGTAGGCGTCATGAAGTATTTGCGCAAGGTTATTCATGTAGCTTCCTGTGGGATTGGATGGAAGAAGTCTGTAGTTATTTACATTTTTTAGTTGTCTACAGGCTTCAGTTATATATAAGGATTCATCCCACAGAACTACATTACCACCCTTGTCCGATCTTTTTATCACAATATCTTTTAGATTTCCTAATTCCTGAATTGCTTTTCTTTCCGTTTGAGTTAAATTATTTTGTGGTCCATCAGTCACGGAAAGTGTCCTGATAGACTCCATGGTACAGTTGAAAAATACTTGCAATGCAGGAAAAGGGTGGTGTGTATTTCGATTTATTCTTAAAAGTCTTACCTTGCGCAAGCCTGCAGAGCTCATTCAATGCTATGTCAGCTTCATTAAGATTAGTATTCTCTGTGCCCTTTTTAAAATGTGCCTTGAGTGCAATTTTCCTGCAAAATAGGAATAAATTTTTAACAGCTGTAAATCGATTTAAATTCGTCGTGGGGCAAAAAGATAGCCCTTTTTCTAGGACTGACCACTGTGCAGATGTTAATATATGATTGGAAATGTTGATTATTTGGAGTTTCTCCTATGAAAAGGATGTTTGCAAAAGAATCCATATACTTTGGAAGTCTTGAAAGATGAATGAGATCAGCTTAAACCCAAGTAAAAAAACAATGTATAATATTCCTAATTTACTGGGGGGTTTCCTGCTGTAAAATTAGTTTAAACCATATGAGTGCAAAATCCTGAAAATTCTTTTGGCAAAAAAGGGTAGACAATTTGCAAAACTGTCTGGCACTGAAAAGGTTAATAGTAAGAATATTTGGACTAAAAATGTGGCACCATTAATTAATGGGGATATGTTAGTTACGAAGGATGGCGATAAAGCAAATGTCTTATTTTTTCCCCTCTGTATACACTATAGAAGATTCAAGTACAGATATCATAAATATCTGGTATAAAATATGTAAGTGCACTTTGGTTAACCGAGGATATGGAACAGAAACAATTAAATAAGGTTAATATTTATAAATTTCCTGTACCAGATAAAATACATCCATGGGTCCTTAGGGAGCTAAGTTCAGTTTTATCTAGGCCATTGTTTCTTATTATTGCAGTTGTTTCTTATTATCGCAGATTCCCTCATGTCCAGATGTGTGCCTCTGGATTGGAAAAAGGCTGATGTTATTCCAATATTCAAAAAGGGTAGTTGTTCACAGCTGGGTAATCACAGGCCTGTAAGTGTAACTTCAGTGGTGGGGAAGATACTGGAAAGTTTAATAAGGGAACATATTCTAGAGTATGTTTCAAGGACTGACATTATAAGTAGTAACCAGCATAGATTTAGATGGAATAGATCTTGTCAAACTAACTTGCTTGGCTTTTATGTGGAAGTAAGTGGAAACTTAGAATCTGGCATAGCAGTAGATGTAGTATACTGGGATTTTGCAAAGGCTTTTCATACAGTCCCCTATAGGCGTCTAATGTATAAGCTAAGGTCTGTTGGTCTGGGGAGGCACATTTGTACATGGATAGAAAATTGGTTAAAGAATAGGATGCAGAGAGTAGTTGTTAATGGGGCTTCATCATTATGGACTTAAGTGCTAAATGTGGTCCCACAGGGTTCTGTGTTGGAGCCGCATCTATTTAATCTATTTATTAATGATTTAGAAGTGGGTATTGTCACCAATATTTTTGTGTTTGCTGATGACACAAAACTTTGTCGACCATTAAAAATTTCAGAGGATGTGCAATTGTTGCAGGGGGATCTAGATAGATTGTCACATTGGGCTGATAAGTGGCAGATGAGATTCAATGTTGAAAAAATGTAAGGTGATGCATTTTGGACTTAAAAATCCGTGTGCTGCTTATACTATAAATGGCTCTGTGTTAATTGAAACCCCGTTGGAAAGGGATCTTGGAGTTTTGGTGGATAACAAACTTAAAGGTAGCAAGCAGTGCCAGGAGGCAACAGCCAGAGCCAGCATGGTATTGTCTTGTATAAAGAGAGGTATGGATTCAAGGGAGGGAAATGTTGTTCTCCCTATTTACAAAGCATTAGTAAGGCCTCATTTGGAATATGCAGTGCAAATTTGGAATCCTGTGTGCAAAAAGGACATCTATTGAATGGAAAGGGTTCAGAGAAGGGCAACTAAAGTAATAAGGGGATTGGGGGAGCTTGAATATGAAGAGAGACTGGAAAAATTACAATTATGTACTCTGGAGAAAAATGCTCTTGGGTGGGGATATGATTCCTGGGTATAAATACATTAACGAGCCATACAATAAACTGGTGCATTTTTTTCCTTTTCATAAATTTTTTGCCTTCCTCTGGATCAACAGTTAGAAAGGAAATGAGCATATTGATAGATGGGTTGGACTGGATGGATGTATGTCTTTATTCAACCTCAAATACTATACTATACTAACCAGATGAGGGAAGACTAAACTAAATTATTTGTATTTATCAAAAAATAAACATTATTTAACAAACAAATATTTCAATGATTATAGTATGGCACAATAATTCTGCATCTCCAAAGTAATTAATACTTACTTGTAAAGTATTGCTTTCATGAGTGCTTCTCTTTTGAACTTGGAATTTATCATCACACTCTTGCCTCTGGTTTGCAGCAGTACCTATTCGATCTTGAGATTTCTGAGCTGGAAAGGTAAAATACTCTCTTGCACATGTTTGTGTGGGGATAGGGTAAGCTTCTGGTCTGGATGGTGTAGTCTTCTCCTAAAATGGGAAAAAAACAGCAAATGTAAGAATACTTTGGTTTTCATTTTCTTTTGGAACTATAACATTAGCTCTATTCCTATTTTTTTTGTCACCTGGGGGGGAAGTCAACCCCCCCCCACCCACCCCCGTACTTCAGGATTATCAAGGGAGTCAGACCACAAGTTTTAGGTCTCCACTAATGCATCAATATGGATTATTTCTGTTCCAATATCAGTTTCAGGCAGTATGTCAAAAGTTTTTCAGAGATAGGGATAGGGGCTGCAGAGTATAGTTCTCCAGTGTTACTGTTCCTTATTTCTGTTGTATTCAATTAAATCAACTGGACTTGAAATGTAGTTCTTGAAGACGTTTCGCTAGCCATCTGACTGGCTTTCTCAATTCAGAATGACTTGTACAAGAATCTGTGGCAATTATGTAGAGAAAGCCAGTCGGATGACTAGCGAAACGTCTTCAAGAACTACATTTCAAGTCCAGTTGATTTAATTGAATACAACAGACATACCATGACCTGGATGAATGAGAACCTTCACAAGCACTGTTCCTTATTGTTTTTCTTTGTTTTAGGCATTATTAATTTGTGGACCTATGGTGTAATATGCAGCTAGAACTATGGCTGAACAAACAGAGGGAGGGCAGCTCAGTTTTCCAGTTCAGGAGGTAGTGGTCATGGCACAGATTTCTCTCTTTCTTGATGGCTTATGCCACCCCCACCAACCCCAGTAATTTTGATAGTCCATCTGGGGGGGGGGTGTATGACATTGTTTCCATCCCCATGAAGATGGTTATCAAGGATTATAAATGTAATGCGCCTATGGTCTGCCTTTTCCACAATTTAAGTGATCTGGTCAGACATGGAAGGGAGCCAGGGACTAGGGAGTCCTGGAAAAAGTAAAAAAAATAATTAACAGGGTGATGGGAAAATTTGTATTGTGGAACAAAGGCCTTGTTTGTCCCCATGCGGAGCTGGAGTCATGTTCTACTGAGTTGTATGGACGGGCCTAAGTTCATTTAAATAAGACAGGATCTGATTTGTTCAATCTAGACTTCTGGGAATCTGCTCATCCTGCTGTTGTGGGGTGGAGGAGGACTAAAGTTCTCCACCCTGCCTATAGTGGCAATGGTCCATAGAGTAGAGAATGGAGGCTGTGAGGAATGTGGTTTTACCAAGGGGTGATGTTTATAACCAATCTGCAGTAAGCACTTATTGAGTTGGTGTGTTTGCAGCTAATTTGATGCTGATGTTTAATTCTATGGAAAAATTTTCCAAATGAAGTTCTTAATGCTTACTGCATAATTGAAGTTTTACTTTGTTTTATTGCTAGAAAAGCACTTAAAAGCAGGGGTTAAAAAGTCAGCAAGGGGAGGGGGTTTGATGCAGGAAGACACACAGTCACGAGTTTCACTTGTTGCTGGAAAGCAGATGACTCCCTCCTGCCCTCCCGGGGTTCCTGAATAAAACACAAAAATAGGTTTATTCTTCAGCACTTGTTACAGCAAGTGCTGGGTTATAGAGTAGAGGATGGTGAATATTGGTGAGGTATATGGTTTTACCAAGGTGTGATGTTTAGGGTGATGATCCTTTGCCAGAAGACCAACTAACATTCAAGCTCAATGGGTGGTAGGCACTCTTTGACTGACTGCGGCTGAGGGAGTGTTTAATTCTATGAAACACACTTACTGTGTGATCACTACATTTTTATTACTAGAAAAAGCACTTATATTGTTGTTAAAGCGAATATGTTCATTTCGATATACTGCTGTGGCCTTTTGCTCCAACAAACAAGTCTGTTTCTATTGATGGAAAGGGTGGTTAGCCCTTTATTTGGTAGAAGGTGTTGGCACTTAACACGATCATTGTCAAGGAGCGGGGCCAGAAGGAACTGCCAACAGACTCTGAAGCTTTGGTATATCAAATTAAGGGATAAGGACAAATTTGTTTAGGTCCTCACCCTGGGTATTAAGGAGAGAGGGGTTGTTTGGGGAGATAGAACCACACTATATAGTTCTCCTTAAATTATGTTATAAGCCAGGCAAGTAAGTAATAATTTGTCACATTTACATTGTAAAAATACAATCCAATTTTTCACACAACAACTTACATACCCAAAAGAAACAATCAATAATCACAAATATCAAATATAAATTAATAGTTAATGAAAACACGAAACAGAAAACCACCAACAAAAGTAACAATGTGCATTTCATGGGCCTACTATAGATTTCTGGAGAATTTCACTGGTTGAAATTCCTAAACCTCCCGCCAATAACCCCCCCCCCCCCCCGGAAAAACTTTCAAAACACTAGCATTGCATCATTCCATGGTTGTACAAAAGCAGAGAGCTAAGTTCCAAGAGGTTAAATGTAAACACTTGAAGCACCAATAGATCATGTCAGAGGACACTCAGATAAAAACAAAGAATGTTGCATGTTACTGGTATTGATATTTCCGATTTTCTTTTTGTGCCAGGAAGGATTCCCCAACCTAACCCTAAACAGTATTGGCATCAGACTGGCTGCCTAGAAGTACTTTTAGAGGTCACATTACCATATTTATATTTTCAAGTAATTTTAGCATTGTGTGTATCCCAGTGAATGAGGTTAGAAGTGTGAAATAAAGACCTTCACTTTCTTCATGCAAAGTATATGGAAACATTATATTTAAAGAAATGGTTGATTAAGTAGATCTTAAATTTCACATTCTGTGGATGAAGGGACCTGCTACAGATCATAAAATCAACGATCTGGACACTTTTACTGCTGTCCCTTTAGGGCAGCTAGCTACGGGCGATCGGGAGCAGCATTCAAGTGCCCCCCCAGCCCCCTCGATTTCGTCCGAAACCAATTTGGGGATCAGGTATAAAATACCCCTGGAATGCTGTGGTTCCCTACCTGGTGCTGGTGGTAAGGAGATCGCAGAGCTGTAGCGGAAAGGGAAACCGGTATCGTCACTGGAGGTCCTGGGCTTCGCTTTAGTCTTCCCCCACTTCCTCCCTGGTGGTCTAGTGCAGTAGACACTACCTGCCAGCTTGCTATAGTATTTGTGAATGAATCAGGGATTCATTCACAAATAGAGTTTTTTTTAAATCAATTCCTGGAAAATGATTTCCGGGAAGTGATTTTTCCAATCAGATTTTGACTTGAAAATGGCCATTTTTGCCCATACTCCAAATTTGTTATCCTTCCCTCCGATGATCTGATGATGTTCTTTGGGAATGAAAAAAAAAAAAATATAGCGAAATTCACACACAAAAAATTCTTCTGGATATTCCTCCAAGGTAAACCAAGCCTATTTTATTGGGAAATTTTGCAGAGGTACCAAAAAAAGGCCAAATTAATTTTTAGGATCAGTAAAGTGTGCAAAAACTTGTGCGACTCTCGGTACCAACCGTTTTCACTAAAATACCACTAAAAAGGGAAGTGTGTGTGCGTGGGTTGTAGCTTTTTTTGTTTTTTTTCTTGTAATTGCAAATGCGTGGCCACGTCTCTGTGTGCACCCACGCATATGGCATACCGTTTGATTCAGGACATATGGGAGATTGACATTTAGTGTTTTTTTTTTTTTTTTTACTTGTCAAGTGGATTTAGGTAGTACTTGAACCTTTGAATCATCTTATTTTATTTTTTCACAAAATCTCCTAAAAGCACGGAGTTCTATGGATGACAGCTTCTGGAATTTTTTATGTATGTAAGAAACCATGGCACCGGTATGTAGCTGAAGGTGTGTAGATTCCAAAAATATATAGTTTGTGGGGGATATTTCCAAGATTCAGGGTTGTTTTCTTCGAAAAAATGTAGCACTTTGATTTTTTTCTTATAATTGCACTTGTGCATGCATCCCATTTGAGTTAGTTGGTGGTCATGTCTCTGTGTGCACCCACGCATATGGCATACCGTTTAATTCAGGACATGTGGGAGATTGACATTTAGAGGTTATTTTTATTTGTGGGAGGCATTTCCAAGGTTAGGGACTGCTGTTCAAATTAAAGAGCACTTTGATTTTTTTTCTTATAATTGCACTTGTGCATGCATCCCATTTTAGTTAGTTGGTGGCCAGGTGTCTCTGTGCACCCACATATGGCATACCATTTGATTCAGGACATATGGGAGACTGACATTTAGTGGGGTTTCTTTGTTTGTCAAGTGGATTTAGTTAGGTAGGATTTCAACCTTTGAATCGTTTTGTTTTTCACGAAATCTCCTAAAAACACAGATTTCTTTGGATTAATGTGTCTAGAATTCTTCATGTATGCATGAAAGCTTGGCAACGTAGCTGAAGGTGTGTAGATTCTGAAAATATATAGTTTGTGGGGGGTATCTCCAAGTTACGGGGCTGTTTCCTTTGGAAAAGTGTAGGCTGTTCAAATTACAGAGCACTTTAATTTTTTCTTGTAATTACAATTGTGTATGCTTCCCATTTGAGATAGTTGGTGGCCATGTCTCTGTATGCACCCATGCATATGGCATAACATTTGATTCAGGACATTTAGGAGATTGATATTTGTCAAGTTTTTTTTCATTACTTGGGGTTTTGGAAGGAATTTTTAACTTTGAAACTTGATTTTTCTTTATTTTTTTCAGAAAATCTGCTAAAAGTGTGAAGTTATACAAAAATCTGCGCACACACAATTTAAGGTATGAAGGAAAAAATGGCACAGTTGATTAGCTGAAGGTGAATAGATTCTGAGAATATGTAGTTTTGGGGCTTGAGTTAGAGGGGTGTTAAGATTGAAAAATCTGGAAAGATGCTGCTATTGGGCCACTGCACATTGGCTCACTTTTTGAGTAGTGGCTTTCACATCCGTGTGTGTAAACATGCATATAACATACCATTTGATTCAGGACATTTGGGGAATTTGGTAACTTTATTTTACATTCCATGGGGTTTTGGCATGATTTCTACTTTGAAAGTTAATAATTTTTTCCAGAAAATCTGCAAAAAGTGCAAACTTCTACAAAGAACTGCACCCATACCATTGATGGTATGAATACACAAACTACAGTGTTTCATGGCTGAATATTTTTGCTGTTTTTGAGCCATCGTGCACTCTCTCACTCGGTGGCTTTTCGCTTCCACGTCCGCGTGTTTAACCATGCACATGAAAGAAAAAAAAAAAAAAAAAAGGCAGCAGTGCACTAGGCAGGTTAATGTCCAAGTGGACGGGAGGTGCTCATGGTAACAACAACAGTAACATAGCAAAAATAGAAGCAAAGTACCAGGCACTCAACCCAAATATGAGTTAAAAAGCAATCCCTTTATTGTGCAGCATTGGGAAAAAACATTAGGTGCTAGTAAAAACATTTAAAAACATATATATACATACAAAAATGGATGCCGATTAGTAGCATAAATCACTGAGTATCTCCCTCACCAAATAACCATCTAAAGTGATAAGCATCAAACCCCTTATATACTCATCTGTAAACAAGTCTCAGTCACAGTCACAAGTCACCATGGGGGCTCCAGCATAGGTAAAGGCTGAGGGACGATATATCTAGATAAGTAGTATGCATCGGAATCACACACAGGAAAGTGCAGGACGCTGAACGCGTTTCGCTACTCAAGCTTCCTCAACAGCGTACCTGTGTACACATCAGGCGCCTATTTAAGCCATGTGGTCGTCTCTGGATAGTGACGTCAGCCAATAGCGACGTCTACAGTCTCCAGTCTACGGACGGCACAGTATCACCATGGCAACCCTCCGACGCAAATCGTAGGCGGCGGGTTCTATAACTACGGCGTCATCACATGATATTGTACAGTTATTAAAGACAAGTATAACACATATGCATAAATGTTAGTATATAGCAATAGACAAAAAACCCTAATGTATCCCAAAGATAACATAGAACAAATGAAACATAGTATAAGTCTAAATAAGAGTGTCTGTTGCAGAGTATCTGCAACGTCTCAGAGGGGAACACGTATGATACATACACATAAATGTATCATTGCAAAATGTGAAAAGTAAACATCCATAGTAGTATATATGATGCCAGATGTATAGAGGCATCCTTAGATATACATGGAAAAGATCTCAAGTCAAATTGGCATCTCTAAGGTTCGTAATAATCCGCTATGGGGTGGTATCAAATCAAATTGGTATCTCCAAGGTTCATAATAATCCATAATGGAGTGGTATAATAATTCTAGTTACTTATGATCTCGTAGCGGCAGTCATCCAAAATCAACCAGGGTAAGTAAAAAGTACACAGAGATTATCCAAGGTAAGTAATGTCATGGACAACCAGTAGTAGAACGTATCAACAGATGTTTTAACAGCTTGAAGATCCCAAGTATGATCCTCCTGTGGTGTATACAGCAAAGGCCAGCGAGCAAAAAACATGATGGAGATAAAATACTGCGTCTGAAGCCAGAAACATAGTCGTAGGCCAAAGTAGATCCCAACATAAAAGAGCACTCAGGACAGCGCGTCAATATGATCCTCCGATATAAAGATTGCACAGCGTGAAGTCAAAAGATGTCGTCCACTGAAAGCACACTCGTACTGTTGATCTCATAAGAGATAACTGAATAAAAATAAAATAATATAATAACAGCAGTCAGATAAATGGGGAAAAATCCAACTCCTCATTTAGTCCACTGGGAAGTTTTGAGTTTATAAATCAGACGACTCTCCAATCTCAGTAAATGTGTTTCGAGATCACCCCCTCTAATGGTGACATTAACTTTCTCCAAACCAAAGCATCTCATGCCCCTGTATGAGCCCCCATGTCTGTTCAAAAAGTGTCTAGCAATAGTTGTAATATTCTTACCGTCCAGGGAATTACGCTGTGCCAAACGTATGTCAGACAAATGTTTGCCTAGTCTATGTTTAAATTGCTGTTGTGTTTTGCCTACATATAGTAAGCCGCAAGTACACTGTAGTGCATATATCATATTGTTAGTTCTACAGTTAAAGTAATGTTTAGGACAAAACGCATAATCCCCTTTGGATGAACATACCTTTTCAGTATGGTGCATTAGTTCACAAAAGGTACAGTTCCCACAGGGGTAGGTGCCTGTGATTCTTTGGCCCCTAATTTCATTGTTGGTATATCTTACATAGTGACTCCTAATTAGGGAGCCTGTGAGGTTCTTGCTTCTTCTAGCAGTTAAAGATGGATTTTCTGTAACAAAATGACCTATATCATTATCATTTCTCAGGACATGCCACATCTTGCCCAAAGCGGCTTTAAGGAGATGCCACTCTGAGCCATAAGTCGTTATGTACCGAATCTGTTGATCAAATTTTTTTTATACGGGGTTTCAATAGTTCAGATTGTTTTAATTTCCTGGTTGTTGTATATTCCCTTTTTAACAGAGTGCGGGGATAACCTCTTTCAAGAAATCTTGAGGTAAGGTCAGCTGCAGCCACATCAAAATCCTTATTAAGAGTACAATTACGTCTGAGACGTAAATATTGGCCCTTCGGGATCGATTTCCTCAAAGTCTCGGGATGGGAACTATCAAAGTGCAATAATGCATTTGAAGCAATGGGCTTCCTGAATAATGTGGTTATGAGATGTCCTGCATGTTTTTTGATACAGACATCCAAAAACTCAATCTCTGTGGTAGATATATGATGGGTCAAAAATATGTTGAGGTCATTGGAATTAAGTAATCCAATGAATTCCAAAAGTCTCTGCCTGGTACCGCTCCACAGAATGAAAATATCATCTATGAAGCGGTACCAGACGTCAACATAAGCGGTATAATCTGCCAAATCCTATGCAAATACGGGCTCCCTCTCCCACCAACCCAGAAACAGGTTGGCGTATGAGGGAGCGCATTTCGCACCCATCGCGGTGCCCCTAGTCTGTATGTAGTAAGACCTATCGAAAACAAAATAATTTTTGGTGAGGACAAATTCAAGAAGTTGCAAAGTGAAACCATGCCGTTCAGAAAGGCCTTTCCGTTCCATATTCAAAAAGTATTGTGTAGCCTCAATACCATTGTAATGAGCGATATTGGTGTAAAGTGATTCCACATCGCATGTCACGAGCAGATGCTCAGATGTAACGTCAATGTTTTGTAATTTGATTATGAGGTCCGACGTGTCCCTAACATATGAGTCAAGGCTCGTGACATGCGACTGGAGGTGCCAATCAATAAACTCGCAAGGTTTCTCATTGAGTCCTCCGATACCTGAGACAATGGGCCTACCTGGTGGAGTCGCAGAATTTTTTGTGGATCTTGGGTAGAAGGTAAAACGTGGGTATCACTGGATCGTACACTCGTAAAAAGTCTGCCTCTTCAGGTGTTATAAGCATATGTTCCACAGCATCATCTATGGGATGTAACAGTTGTTTAGAGAAAACATTTGTGGGATTAGTGGGTAGCCTTCTATAGTTAAGAGGATTTTTCAAATGTGTCAATGCCTCCTCTCTATAAAGATTGTCGGGCCAAAGAACAATGTTGCCCCCTTTGTCTGAGGGTTTAATGACTATATCTGTCCAGGAATTAATCTCCTTTACTGCCTCCCTCTCTTTTCTAGTTAGATTATGCCTTATACCAGCAGATGTATTCATTTTGTCAATCTCAATTAGAGTATTGTGTAATTTAGTTTTACGTTTAAACTTACTTCGAGGTGTGTCTTGTGTTGTTTCAAAACTAAATTTACACCAGTATTTTCTGATTTTCCTAGCATTCAAACCTTTTATCACAATACTCTAATTGAGATTGACAAAATGAATACATCTGCTGGTATAAAGCATAATCTAACTAGAAAAGAGAGGGAGGCAGTAAAGGAGATTAATTCCTGGACAGATATAGTCATTAAACCCTCAGACAAAGGGGGCAACATTGTTCTTTGGCCCGACAATCTTTATAGAGAGGAGGCATTGACACATTTGAAAAATCCTCTTAACTATAGAAGGCTACCCACTAATCCCACAAATGTTTTCTCTAAACAACTGTTACATCCCATAGATGATGCTGTGGAACATATGCTTATAACACCTGAAGAGGCAGACTTTTTACGAGTGTACGATCCAGTGATACCCACGTTTTACCTTCTACCCAAGATCCACAAAAAATTCTGCGACTCCACCAGGTAGGCCCATTGTCTCAGGTATCGGAGGACTCAATGAGAAACCTTGCGAGTTTATTGATTGGCACCTCCAGTCGCATGTCACGAGCCTTGACTCATATGTTAGGGACACGTCGGACCTCATAATCAAATTACAAAACATTGACGTTACATCTGAGCATCTGCTCGTGACATGCGATGTGGAATCACTTTACACCAATATCGCTCATTACAATGGTATTGAGGCTACACAATACTTTTTGAATATGGAACGGAAAGGCCTTTCTGAACGGCATGGTTTCACTTTGCAACTTCTTGAATTTGTCCTCACCAAAAATTATTTTGTTTTCGATAGGTCTTACTACATACAGACTAGGGGCACCGCGATGGGTGCGAAATGCGCTCCCTCATACGCCAACCTGTTTCTGGGTTGGTGGGAGAGGGAGCGCGTATTTGCAGAGGATTTGGCAGATTATACCGCTTATGTTGACGTCTGGTACCGCTTCATAGATGATATTTTCATTCTGTGGAGCGGTACCAGGCAGAGACTTTTGGAATTCATTGGATTACTTAATTCCAATGACCTCAACATATTTTTGACCCATCATATATCTACCACAGAGATTGAGTTTTTGGATGTCTGTATCAAAAAACATGCAGGACATCTCATAACCACATTATTCAGGAAGCCCATTGCTTCAAATGCATTATTGCACTTTGATAGTTCCCATCCCGAGACTTTGAGGAAATCGATCCCGAAGGGCCAATATTTACGTCTCAGACGTAATTGTACTCTTAATAAGGATTTTGATGTGGCTGCAGCTGACCTTACCTCAAGATTTCTTGAAAGAGGTTATCCCCGCACTCTGTTAAAAAGGGAATATACAACAACCAGGAAATTAAAACAATCTGAACTATTGAAACCCCGTATAAAAAAAATTTGATCAACAGATTCGGTACATAACGACTTATGGCTCAGAGTGGCATCTCCTTAAAGCCGCTTTGGGCAAGATGTGGCATGTCCTGAGAAATGATAATGATATAGGTCATTTTGTTACAGAAAATCCATCTTTAACTGCTAGAAGAAGCAAGAACCTCACAGGCTCCCTAATTAGGAGTCACTATGTAAGATATACCAACAATGAAATTAGGGGCCAAAGAATCACAGGCACCTACCCCTGTGGGAACTGTACCTTTTGTGAACTAATGCACCATACTGAAAAGGTATGTTCATCCAAAGGGGATTATGCGTTTTGTCCTAAACATTACTTTAACTGTAGAACTAACAATATGATATATGCACTACAGTGTACTTGCGGCTTACTATATGTAGGCAAAACACAAGAGCAATTTAAACATAGACTAGGCAAACATTTGTCTGACATACGTTTGGCACAGCGTAATTCCCTGGACGGTAAGACTATTACAACTATTGCTAGACACTTTTTGAACAGACATGGGGGCTCATACAGGGGCATGAGATGCTTTGGTTTGGAGAAAGTTAATGTCACCATTAGAGGGGGTGATCTCGAAACACATTTACTGAGATTGGAGAGTCGTCTGATTTATAAACTCAAAACTTCCCAGTGGACTAAATGAGGAGTTGGATTTTTCCCCATTTATCTGACTGCTGTTATTATATTATTTTATTTTTATTCAGTTATCTCTTATGAGATCAACAATACGAGTGTGCTTTCAGTGGACGACATCTTTTGACTTCACGCTGTGCAATCTTTATATCGGAGGATCATATTGACGCGCTGTCCTGAAAGGCTGAGTGCTCTTTTATGTTGGGATCTACTTTGGCCTACGACTATGTTTCTGGCTTCAGACGCAGTATTTTATCTCCATCATGTTTTTTGCTCACTGGCCTTTGCTGTATACACCACAGGAGGATCATACTTGGGATCTTCAAGCTGTTAAAACATCTGTTGATACGTTCTACTACTGGTTGTCCATGACATTACTTACCTTGGATAATCTCTGTGTACTTTTTACTTACCCTGGTTGATTTTGGATGACTGCCGCTACGAGATCATATGTAACTAGAATTATTATACCACTCCATTATGGATTATTATGAACCTTGGAGATACCAATTTGATTTGATACCACCCCATAGCGGATTATTACGAACCTTAGAGATGCCAATTTGACTTGAGATCTTTTCCATGTATATCTAAGGATGCCTCTATACATCTGGCATCATATATACTACTATGGATGTTTACTTTTCACATTTTGCAATGCTACATTTATGTGTATGTATCATACGTGTTCCCCTCTGAGACGTTGCAGATACTCTGCAACAGACTCTCTTATTTAGACTTATACTATGTTTCATTTGTTCTATGTTATCTTTGGGATACATTAGGGTTTTTTGTCTATTGCTATATACTTACATTTATGCATATGTGTTATACTTGTCTTTAATAACAACATGGTGATACTGTGCCGTCCGTAGACTGGAGACTGTAGACGTTGCTATTGGCTGACGTCACTATCCAGAGACGACCACATAGCTTAAATAGGAACCTGATTTGTACACAGGTACGCTGTTGCGGAAGCTTGAGTAGCGAAACGCGTTCAGCGTCCCGCACTTTCCTGTGTGTGATTCCGATGCATACTAATCTAGATATAGATCTCAGCCTTTACCTATGCTGGAGCCCCCATGGTGACTTGTGACTGTGACTGAGACTTGTTTACAGATGAGTATATACGGGGTTTGATGCTTATCACTTTAGATGGTTATTTGGTGAGGGAGATACTCAGTGATTTATGCTACTAATCGGTATCCATTTTTGTATGTATATATATGTTTTTAAATGTTCTTACTAGCACCTAATGTTTTTTCCCAATGCTGCACAATAAAGGGATTGCTTTTTAACTCGTATTTGGGTTGAGTGCCTGGTACTTTGCTTCTATTTTAACCATGCACATGGCATATTGTATGATTCAGTAAATTTGGGGGATTGATATTTGGTAACTTTTTCTTACATTCCATGGGCTTTTGGCATGATTTCTACCTTTGAATATTGTTTTATTTTAATTTTTTAGAACATCTGAAGATGCTTTTGAACTTTTCTCTACAGATTTTAGCTGAAATTCGCATTTGATTTTGTCTCTAATTTTACAGGGAAAAAAGAGAAAATGTGAGAAAATAATTTACAATTGGAGCTGCGCAAGGGTATTTGCATTCTGATCCAAACTTACCCTAATCATAAAATCCTGCAGTTATGTAGTTTCTAAAAATCTCTCACTTGTTAGGATATTTTAGTTAATTTGGTAGCTATTCTATGTTAACCATCAGAAGTGGTTATACATTTCACTTTGGTGTAATATTTTTGAAAGTGCAGTTTTAGTTTGGGGGTGGTCTCCTGTGCAGGAAAAGTGGGGTATCTACATATATCTGGTATCATTGTACTTGGGAGCTTTTAGAAATAGTAAGAGTTTTGTGCATAATGTAAAGAGAACTATAAATAAAAATGGGAAAAATCCATAAAAAAATTGCAAATTTTGCTTTTTTGTTTTACATATTTTGCCCATAAATCCAGTAATATCTCCATAAAAGTTACAAAATTCTTCTACCATGTTAAAGTAAACTTTGTGCTGAAAAAACCCCGATGTATAATATTCCTGATTTACTGCAAGGTTTTCTACTGTAAAATTAGTCTAAACTGATTGAGGGCAAAATCCTAAAAATTCTGCTGGCACTGACAGGGTTAAACTAGATGAGGACATTTGAACTAATTGTTCTTTTATATTTTATTTTTGTTTTATTGTACATACATGAGAGCAACCAAAATTCAGATTTTACATAACACTATTAGATACAGAAACCTTAAAAGTAATTTCCTAACTTCCAATTTAGATGGTAACCACATTCCATAGTGTACTTGGAAATACATCTTCCCAAGGACCTCTTCAAATTATTTTTGCTAAATTATTCTACACTATTACGCAAGGTATCTTCAGAACTATAATCATGGCAAAACAGGTCATCCAATAATTTTTTTTACACAATACGAAAAGCTTTTCTGCATTTATCTGGAAAAATGCACTTTCTACACTAGCAAACACTACTATGGTTAGTAGTAAGGCAGCAAGGGAACTGAGCCTGACAGATTTTAAACTATACCATTTGCCAGCAATGCTTACACATATTATAGATTGGATTTACCATCAACATTCCAAATAATGAGTGGATTTGGACTTTCAGGTATCGAATTATCATCTTGCAACATTACTTTGGCTACCTTCTTAATGGAGACTCCACAAATGGAACATATTTATTTTACAAAACCTGTACTAGAACTGTAGGACAAGCTATGACACTCATGTTATATAATCCAGCTTTTCCACTAAGTCTCACAGGAAAAAAATACTTCATATGGGACTCCTAATAGTGCATCTGCGTGACTTATAACTAAAGGAACAAAGATTATGCCCACTACAAACATTACTGGGATTTATTCCTCCAACCGCAAAACTGGATTACAACTAAATTCAGCATTTGGCTGAAATTAGCCACCACTTTACTTTAAATGGGAAGGTAATATGACACAGTACACTTTAAAGTTAAAGGGGAAATATATATAATACACTTTAAAGTGTATCATATCAACTTCCCTTTAACTTTAAAGTTTTTTTTTATCATATTAACAATGGGGTACAACATCTTTTCAAATGTAATTGTTTTATTTTTATAGCGTAAAATGCCCAAACAAAATTTGCCCCAAAATTTGGCCATTTTGCAATATCCCCTTTATAGTGACTATGTTGCACAACAATAACCCCTACATTTAAAAGTACTGCAATTAACCAAAATGCATTATTGACACACAATGTCCCCCAGAAAACATAATTCAGATGCCACACTCACATAAAATTTCTAATGGTAAAAAATATGACGAAGTTCACAGGGTCATCTCAAAAGATTAACCATATATATAGTTACACAATGATAGATAACTGGCAGGGCCACCTCTCTAATTAGTCAAAAAACTCACATGAAGATAGGCAGCAGCCAGGCCAATAAAAAAAAAATGTCAATTTGTTTTTTTCTTTTATTCTCTCAAGCACAGTAAGTGACACAAATTGAGCTAATAAATAAAGGGAAAATACTTTGTGTTAGTACTTATGTGCGAGAGTATGTAAAGTATGTGAGTGTATGTGCAGTATGTGTGAGTGTATGTGCAGTATGTGTGAGTGTATGTGCAGTATGTGTGAGTGTATGTGCAGTATGTGTGAGTGTATGTGCAGTATGTGTGATGAGCAAACTACTTAACCCTTTCAGTGCCAGCAGAATTTCAATTTTGTTTGCGCTCAGTGCCAGCAGAATTTTCATGAATTTGCACTCAATCGGTTTAGATTATTTTTACAGTAGGAAACCTTGCAATAAATCAGGAATATAAATCAGGAATATTATACATTGTTTTTTTCAGCACCAAGTGTACTTTAACACAATAACAGAATTTTGTAACTTTTCAGGAAATTTTACAGGAATAATGGGTAAAATATCTAAAAAAAAATGAAAATTTGCAAATTCTCACAGATTTTTCCCATTTTTACTAAGTTAACTTAGTTAACAATACCAGATATATGTAGGTACCCCACTTTTCCTGTACAGGAGACCCCCCCAAACTAAAACTGCACCATCAAAATTACACCAAATTGAAATGTAAAACCACTTCAGATGGTTAACATAGAATATCTTCCAAATTAACTAAAATATCCCCACAAGTGAGATATTTTTAGAAACTACATACCCGCAGGATTTTATGATTAGGGTAAGTTTGGATCAGAATGCAAATACCCCTGCGCAGGGGTGATCAAAATGCAGATACCTGGGCACAACTCTTCGTCCAATTGTAAGTTATTTTCTTACCTTTTCCTTTTTTTCCTCAAGTGATTCAAAAGTTGAAATCCTATCTAAACCCACATGGCAAGTAAAAAACCCCACTAAATGTAAATCTCCCACATGTCTTGAATCCAACGGTATGCCATATGCGTGGGTGCACAGTGCACACAGAGGTACGGCCACCAACTAGCTCAAATGGGATACATGCACAATTGCAATTACAAGAAAAAAATCAAAAACTGCCAAAACCCACCCCCACTCCCCCTTTTAGTGGTATTTTAGTGAAAACCAGTTAGTACGGAGGGTCGCAAACGTTTTTGCACACTTTACTGATCCTAAAAAGTAGTGCTATATAAATAAACATATACATACATACATAAACAGAACAAGCAACAGAAGCAAAAAGCTTTCCTATTTCAGAGAAAACTACTTACACCCATGTCTTCATCCATTCCACAGGGACAGAGTGTAACACATCTATCTACTTAGCCTAGATACGTGACTTTGCTACATGCTCCACAAAAGGTTTAATATATCTACTTAAATGCCCGTGTGGTTGGGGATATGTAGGCAAAACTGAATGTGAGGCCAGAACTAGGATTGGCGAGCATAGGAGAAATATAAGAAATTATAATGGTACAGCCTCTAGGTATGAGACTCCCGTAAGCAGTCATTTCTTTGAACAGAGAGGCCAAGTGGATAGATGTGTTACACTCATTCCCTGGGGAATAAATGAAGATGCGGGTCTAAGTAGTTTTCTCTGAAATAGGAAAGCTTTTTGCTCCTGTTGCTTGTACTGTTAACATAACTATACTTATTTTATTAACAGTGTATAGTATTTATAAACTTGATCCATAGAGGTATTTTATACCTGAAATTAAATTAAGACCCTTTGGTATGTCACACACTGTTTTATTTCACTTAGGTAACATACTGTCAACTGTTAAGAAAAAAAGAATAATCTAATAGCACTTACGGTAGTATGCATGGAAACCTACAAAAGAGTTTTACTCAAAATATTATGGACTTTTAAGATGAATGTTTTATTGTATGTATAATGTATTATATGTGTAACACACTAGAAGCACTTTGTAACAATATAAAAAGCACTTTAAAAATCAAAAGCACTTTGATAGGGTAGAGATTCACCCTATCCTATATATTGTATGTCACTTCTTTGAATTTTTAACTCTTCAGGTAAACAAAAGTAGCAGTGTAGAGTACAAAGTGCACAATCTCCAAGCTGTGAATATTAGTAAACTTTATTCAAGAAACATTTGTGCTACAGGTTTCCTTGAGAAAGGACGTCAGTGTGAAACATGTAGCACACATGTTTCTTGAATAAAGTTTACTATTATTCACAGCTTGGAGTTTGTGCACTTCGTACGCTACACTACTACTTTTGTTTACCTGAAGAATATGTACAGTATGTGTGAGTGAGCATGTACAGTATATATAAGTGTGAATGTACAGTATGTGTGAGTGTGTATGTAAAGTATGTGAGTGTAAATATACAGTATAAGTGAGAGGTTGTATGTATAGTATGTGTAAAAGTGAATGTACAGTATGTGTGAGAGGGTGTATGTACAGTATGTGTGAGGGTTAATGAACAGTATGTGTGAGGGTGTATAAACAGTATGTGTGGAGGAGTGTATGAAAGTACAGTAGGTGTGAAAGAAGGTGTATGTACAGTATGTGAAAGAGCGTGTATGAAAGTACGTTTAACCTCCCCCATTTGTTTCTCCTGTCTTGGAGCATAACATAATGCCACACTTGGTAAAATTCCAAAAATCTGAGCTCCTTCTCCATGGAGAATAAGCAAATGATAATATAGTTATCATTGCACAAAGACCTTCCTTAAACCCCCAACCCTCCTCCCAGAGGCCTCATGCTATCACCTAAATTCGGGCAACCCAAAGAGGAAGCCTTGGATGGGATGGCCCTCTAACTCTAACTCTAAGTCCCCACTGCATGTTCAGCACACCTAAGGGGAAAGAAAAGACCCTCAAAGGGAGGGAAGATGTAATTTTCATTTAATTGGTATTCAACTAAGTTAGTATTTAGCTCCATATCCACTGAAGGCAAAATGTCTAATTACCACTAAATA
Source organism: Hymenochirus boettgeri (assembly GCA_019447015.1). Lineage (NCBI taxonomy): Eukaryota > Metazoa > Chordata > Amphibia > Anura > Pipidae > Hymenochirus > Hymenochirus boettgeri. The sequence goes on along the minus strand of CM033470.1, from coordinate 103,195,273 downwards.
TATCTATTCCTATCACCATATCTATTAATATATGTTATATAGGGGCATTTGAGGAGCTGGAAAGCCTGTGGAGCGCCCTCTACAACCCATACTACACATAACACAAACCATACCTTAAAAAGTGAAAGGTCTTGGACTGTATAGAAGCTGCTGTGTAGTCGTATGCAAATTGTGGCAATGACAGTATAGCAAGCCTCTGTGAAGTCTGTGTTCCTGTAATGTGCTGTCTGGAGCTGCTTTCTCTACCGGAGACGTCATCTTCTTGCCTGAGCAAAGCTGAGATTTCACGGTTCTGTCCTCATTTACTTCCCACACCATTCTACCTCCCAGTTAATAAATATTGGTTTTATCCCTGGCTGATTTCTTTAACTTTTGGGGAGGCGTTTAACTGCCTGTCAAGCTTATATACACTGCTCCAGTACACGTTTAGTGAGGACAGATCAGTGTCCCAGGCTATGGCTTGGAATGTCTCACCTGGTATTAGATGGGTCAAATAAGACGATTAATTAATAGAAGGGACTGATGTCAGTGTTACGCTATAGTTGCCTTCCCTCACATAAGGCAACTTGAAGACTAAACTTCTTTTCTTCCAGTCTTACGGGATGTCTGGGTGACCTCTGACAGGGGCGTAGAAATCACTATAGCAGCCATAGCAGTTGCTATGGGGCCCAGAGCCAAAGGGGGCCCCGTCCAGGTCCCCTGTCCACCCTCCTAAAAAAAAATAAATAACGTCACGAAGTTCAGTCCCACAAACCCCACAAAGTGAAATGGGGTCTTGCAGGACTAATACATAAGGTACATTTTTTCTTAGTAGGGTGGACATGCCCTTTAAAAAAACCTCTCTGACATGTTATTTGGTGAACAATGCACCAGATAGTTTATTGTATGATGTCTTAATGTGTGACCATATTCCCACAAAAGCACATTTTTGCTTGAGTGCATAATTGTAACTTACCCAATCTATCTTCCTTTTAAAGCTCTACCAGTTCTCTTATTAATTTAGTTTTCCTTCTCTGAACCCTTTCCATTTCGAAGATGTCGTTTTAACACAGTATTCCAAAATTGTAACGCATATTCCAAATGAGGCCTTACCAGTGCTTTGTAAGGAGAGAGAATAATATTTTTCTCCTTTGACTCCATACCTTTTTTTTTTGTTCCCATATCAAACTTTTTAGCATCTCAGTATCTTTTCCAACATTAAATAATGTATCAGCACCAAATGTAAACTGGCCCAGAAATGTTATAATGTCCTGAATGTTACCTATATATACCCTAAATTGAAAGAGCAGAACTGTTCTGAAGCTTACTAGAATATTCTGTTATTCTGTAAGCACCTATTTGCAAATAAATAATATCTCTTTGGAGCACAATGTTAAAAGTTTCCTTGTGGATTATTGGGATTTATTGCCCTGGAAATACTTGGCCCTTACAAATGGAACCACGAAGGGACTCTGTGGTCTCCAGGATACTGACCTGGTTTCCTTATCTGTCTGGACGGAACAGAGACACCGACTGAGGAGTTTAAATTCAACTACAAGGCACCTGGCCTGTGCTTTCATAAGATTACAAAGGATATAGGTTTGAGCTCAGTTTCAGATTGCAGCTGGTGTCCAAACTGTATGCATTGTCTTAGCATAACTGTACCTCAGCTGTAAACCGGTCATAGGGGGTTGTTAGCCATTATCTGTTGTTTAGCTTAACTGTACCACAATTTGAGAGTATTTAGGGGGTTAACATTGTTCTGCGGTTTAGCTTAACTGTACTCCAACTTTAAGTAATTAGGGGGTTGTTATTATTGGTTAAAGTTGGAACCACAAGCCTGGGGTGTGTAGCTAGGGAGCTTGGAACTTATGTTGCTAGAACTTGATATTATCTGGTATTGTATACTGATTTTCGGGGCAGTCTTATTCGCTGGGGCTTTTCTTGTGATTTGTATATTTGAAGACTGCCTACCAGCTAATATCATGATCTAAAGATTTGTTTTAAGTGGTGACTATCTGCAAATTACTGTTTGAAAGAGTCCACTCTGTTTGAAATTCATAAGTGCATCATTGAGATTCTAATGAAAAAAATGGGAACAACGCACCCTTTATAAAAACTTTCCATATATTATAGTCCATGCTCCCCCAACCCCAACCTCTATAATCATATTCTCAGAAAATCCCCCGATAGTTACTTACCTTACCCCTTTCCTTCGCCGCACTGCCCTGGCTCTCTGCTTGCACCGAACTGCAAGCAGGGGACCGGCAGCCGCGTCTGTGATTGGCTGAGAGGCAGCCAATCACGGACGTGGCTGCCGGCTGCTCAGAAGGGCGAAAGAGAGAGGTGAGGTAAGTAACTATTGGGGCACTTTCTGAGAATATGATTATAGCTGTTGGGGCTGGGGAAGCATGGGCTATAACATATGGAAAGGGTTTTACACTAGGGGAAGGGATACCAAAATGTGAGGGAGAGGGAGGGGGAGAAGGGCTGCACTGCGCATGTCAAACTTCTCCCAGAGGGGAGACAGGAGGCAGAGTCCTATATGGACTCTGCTATCCTCCTTGTGGCCACTTTTTTGGACTTTGGGGGGGGGGGGGGGGGTTGCTGGAGAACCATTTGGAGCTGGGATGTAAGGTAAGGATATTTCTACACTACAGAGTGGGTCCAGTATTGGGGGGGATTATAGTTTTGGGGTGGCCATGCCCTTTAAAGAATTTCCTAATGGCATCAAACTAACTACCAAGATAATGAAAATATTACCTTGCAAGGTAACTGCGTATATGGAACCATGCCATCCCGAGCTGCCTGTAGTTCACATGGCTGATAAATATGGAATACACATGAAAGATTTGTGTGAGGTTTGGCATGATTTCAGCTCAGCTACAAATCACAATCATTCATTTAGAGGACCACTACTTCCCCATTTCCCCCCCAGCCAACACCCTGGCCAGCTCACTCCCAGTTCCACTTTCCATACCAGTAGCCATCTTGCCTATATATTTAAGGACTGTCTACTTGCTAATATTTTGTTCTGAAACAACCCCGTGGTCTCACACGTTTATTGATAGTGGTGCACTAAAGGGAGATAACTGTGATTATCTGTTGGTAAATAGAACTGAACTGTCATTACCTAAAGATGGAAGTCCGACTCTGTAAGGCTGATAAACAGCTTGAGCCATGCCACCCCACTCTGCCTGTGACTTACATGGTGGAGAAACATGGAACCCATATGAAAGAGCTGTGCGAAATATGGCATGACTTAAGCGAGACCTCAGGTGGGTTTCCTCTGTTTTATTCAATGGGCTCATTCTGGCCGATCAATAGGGACTTTTCAATTACAGGCTATTAAATGGTTGAAATTCACTTTGAGGTCAGCAGGTGGGAGCTGGTTTAATGGAGAAAAGGTGTTTAAATCATGTGAATTGAGTGTACAAGAGCATCTGAAATATCTTAGGTATTGGAAGCCAGAGTTCACCCAAGATAAAGAGGATGTTGGTACCGTTTGCGCCATCAGCCAAAGCCCCAGCAGAAGAACATGAACTCACGCCTAACCTTATTATCCTGGCCAGCTCCTTGAGTCCACCTAATATCTCATTTCCCCCTGGAGCCAACGACCTAGCTATTTCTTCTTTACCTATTTCCTCTTTTCTCTCTTATGCGAAAGCCCAGGTCCTCACAACCCTGGTCACTTCTTTGCCTACATTCTCTTTTCCGCCATTGGCCGCTGCCCCCGAGTTCAATAATGGTTTTAGTCCACAAAATACTTTTCATGAATATATACCATATTAACAGAAAAGGAGTCCAATTTTTCTCTACCCTCACTCTGTTTACTCAGCCCCATCCGAACACACTTTTTTTCCCTGTAACTCCACAGGGTCCTCCTATGACAGGATTTGGGAGGGGCCAGGAAAGGTGCCGGGGTAAAGGATTTATTGGCCCCCGGCCAACACCTAGTTCCCCTTTTTAACCTGCTCCCCCTCCCTTCGTTCAGAATCCCAATATCCACGGACCCTGTGGACAGCCATATCCTAAAACACAATGCTTTAATTGTCATCAATTTGGTCACTTGAAAAGAAACTGCCTATATCATATAATGATAATACTTAAGAGAATGAAGGGGAATATTTGAAACCTAACTCACAAAGTGTAAGTTTTGTGATCATTTTCTGCACTGTTTTTTATTTTTTCAATGTGCGTATGTTCTCAATTGTGTTTGTGCTGATTACTGTTTAAAGGGCATGTCCACCACTTTTAGGGTATTGTAGGTGTCACGAACGCCAGTTCACTGGGCACGTGATCTGACCAATCAATCGGTACTCGCTGCCACCACTTTAAGTTATGGCCTTAAAGAAGCCCCAAAAACACTCTTGACTCTCACTGACTACGCACACCCCTGTCCTGGCAGCTACATGGTTAACACTACACCATTCACTCCAGCAACTAACTGGTTAATTAGCATTAGTCCTTCACAAGCAGTCAGAGTTAATTAGAATTTACACTGCAAAACACTTCATCCAACCACATATAAACTTATCAGAGGTTAACTGAGTTCTTTTAGAGCATCAAAGACAAAACATATTAAATTTTAGATTTAATATTCCAAAAGGTAGACAGCGCATATAATACAAAAATAAAAGAAAATGGTGTTATAATAAAATGACATACAATAAGTACAACAGTTATATAAAATAAAAAGGATAAAAATATTCACAGACCTTACTCTCCAAAAGAAGTCCTGTATCCCGGGGGCGGGAAGAAACATCGGGTCCATACACACGGTTTTAGCATGTCCCCTCAGTATGAACACAGTTATAGGGGCTACAAGGATTTTTAAACCATTTGATGAACCACCCCACCTTCTGGCTATACATGAGTGGGAGTGTGTAGGAATGTCCAGATTTATGACTAGCCAAAATCATTCATTCCCCCTCAGTTAGGCAGATTCCATATAAATGTAGATATGTACATTGTATTGGGATATTGACCACATATTCCTCTCCTGTATTAATTATCAATTCCTTCAATACCAAACATGACCTGTGTGTAATCCATATTTCCCAAGATATCAATAACTCGCCTTGGCAAGGGAATAAGGGCTCCATGTTGGGTATCATTTTGAGGGGCCTACCTTTCCATTCACAAATATAATATTGGTTTCTGTCTTACATATTCCAATACCGAAATACATTTATTTTACATGTATGGTTGTCCTTAAAATGACCTCATAAGGTACCCAACAGACCCCCTAGCTGAAGAGAATTCCAGATACATGGTTCGGCCCCACATTGTCTGGAAAAGAAGATCTGGTTCCATGCTTCACTAATCATAATATAAACAATAGGACTGTTCCAGGGTGGAATGGTATTTTTATTGGTCCTTTGCAAGAACTAATACCAATAGTTAACCCATTCTTGCCAAGTGACTACACACCTTCCTGACAGTAGGTCTCCCTCCCCCAGCCCCAACCGCTATTAAAGTTTTAGCAGAATCTCCCCCGTTCATTATTTACCTTCCCTCTTTTCTCCGGCATACTGTCCCGGCCCTCTGCTTGCATGAAACTGCAAGCAGGGGGCCTGACCGGCAGCAGTGTTCGTGATTGGCTGAGAGGCAGTCAATCACGGACGCGGCTGCTGGCAGTGGAGAACGTTGGGGGAGAGAGGTAAGGTAAGTAGAGTTTGGGGGAGTTTCTGTAAAAACTATTATAGCGGTTGGGGCTGGGGGATGGAGCCCTACTATACCACAAAATTAATTTACACTAGGGGGAGGGAGAGCAAAACGGATGGAAGAGGGGAAAGGGATCATGTGGTCTGGTTACATGATTCCTATGAAGACCTGAATACAAAATTAGACTGTATATCGTTGTTTCATGTATTTACAATAATCCCATATTCATTGGCTTTGAGGTTTTTTTGTCATTAAAGCCAGGAGCTGAGTGCGGATTCTGGAGGGTCTCATACTATTCACTGGTTGGTATACCACTTGGAGTCTGAATTTAGAAATCTGTGCCATTGCTGGGGAAATTTCGAAATTAACAGATATACCCTTGTTTAAGAAGAATTTAATTTGTAACTTAACTACTCCATGAACTTTACCAATGCATATACTTTCACTGATCCATTACTGACATTGGGTGTTTTAGAACTCTACAGTTTTGCTGGGTCCATTAATGTGATTAAAGGTATTTAATGTGTTGACAACGCCCTAGTGGATTTATCATTTTGCATTTCTGCCTTCATATACATTTATTGTCTATTGTATTTTTCATGTGTTATTTAGTGTTAGTACTCAATCTCTATCTGTTGTGCATGTAATGGAACTTAACACATGTTTTAATTAATAGTCTATTCTGATTGCCCCCTTTTTTTATTATTGTAAACAGTCCAATGTCCTTACATATTATAGTTATTTTACATGGTGCTTTGCAAGTTTCCTTGTGGATTATTGCCCTGGAAAGAGTTGGCCCTTACAAAAGTTAAATTTCACTGGTCTGTAATTACCAGGCTGTGAAGGGCTACCTTTTTTGAACATTGGAATTATATCAGGTTTTTTCCAATCCAGAGGAAAGTTTTCGGACATGAGGGAATATGTATATATAAAAATATTTTTTCAAAATTGATGAAATCTGAGATTCAGGGGTGTTTAGTGTGACCTACCATTCTTCTGATAAAAATAAATTGTTGATGATTTCTGATATTCAGGGGTGTTTAAGGATAAGGAATGCAGGGAAGGGTGGTTACCCTTCCCAGAATTTCCTTTCAGGCATAGTGTTCTCATAACATTTATAGCTGCCCTGAAAGATTCAAATTTGAACAGTCTCCATTGTAATTTAGGAACCAAATTTGCATTTGTAAATAAATGTTATTAATCCCTCTGGAGTAAGTTTCGGGCACACACTTTGCCCTTCCTCAAGCCTCAGGCTTGATAAAGATTGCTTTGCACAGGAGTATTGTAATATATAACAGGAAGGTGTTAGGCTATATGAAAATAAAGAAACCAAGTCTGAATAGGGGTGGGGGGATTGACACTGTCTGCCATATATAATGCTGTTTTGACACCTTACCCTGGGCAGTTTCTATAAAACCTCTTAACCTTGCATTCTAAAGGTCCCTAACACCTTGCGGTTATTAGATGATTGGGACTTTCCAGGGTACTAATTGCCAACAGATTCTTGTACAAGAAGCCAGTCGGATGACTAACAAACAGGGCCATTTCTAGACTATTTGGCACATGATACAAGATTCCAAATGCTGCCCTCGCTGGGGAGTGGCTTGTACACATTGATATAACTATTGTCATTATCATTGTATGTACATATCAATCCTAAATTAAATTACCCCATACCCTCTAGAATAGTATCTGCATCCAACTTAAAGATTTGTAAGCCTGCCTCCACGTCAAGGTAGACACTTTCAGACAGCAGGGCCATAACTAACCTAACCCAGCTTAACCTAACAAACTTAACCTAACCTTAGCCTAACAAACTTAACCTAACAAACTACTGGTAGCCATAAGAATGTCATTACATACTGGTAGCCATGGAAATTTCATTACATATTGGTAATGGTAGCCATGGGATTTTTATTTCATACTGGCAGCAAACTGGCAATTTTATCACATACCGGTAGCCATTTAATTACATACTGGTAGCCATTTCATTACATACTGGCTGCCATGGGGAATTTCATCACATACTGGTTGCCATGGGCATTTCATCAAATAATGGCAGCAAAATGTAAATTTTGTCATATAATGGGGTAGGCTATTACCTACCTCATGTGCAGGGCAATCCACTCATTGTATTTGTGTATGCAGTGGCAGCATTTGGTAATGTTCACTATAATAATAACAAATGCTGCCACTGCCTGCACTATATAATGTAGATTTGCCTGCACATGAAGTAGGTTATAGCCTAATAGGGCTAAGCAGCCATCACCTGTTTCCCCACACAGTCACTATACATGCCCCATAAAGAAACTACCCCACACTGTTGCTATATACGCCCCCCCAGTCACTAGATATGCCACCACACAGCCACTATATATGCCACCACGCAGCCACTATATATGCCCCACACTGCCACTATATATACACCACACTGACACTTTATATTTCCCACACGGTCATTATATATGCCCCCAAACAGAATGTTAATGTAAGTTATCCCAGTGCTTTGTGCTTCTGTTCAGTCTATTTGCTGCTCTGTACTTGCAGTTAAGTTTTAACAGGCAGGAAGAGTTTGATCTCCGTTTCAAAGTCCAGGCTGTTAATGCCAGTGCCCACATTTCCTGTTACTTTTTAGCAGCTAACTGCCACAATCTGCGGCAGTTATATATGTGTGTGTCCCAACCCCCCCACAGATCAGGTTTGCTTACCTGCAAAGAGAAATGGATTCAAAGATTGGATAGCCTTAAACCAAAAGGGTTAAATAAAGAGAGTACTATGTGAGATCTCTGGTATAAAAAAACGTGTATAAAAATATGTATTTATTCTTAATAATGGCAACATGTATCCATAATGTTTGATATGTTATCCGTTGGCCACTAGATGGCGTGTAACTTAAGATGATAAAAGGAAATTTGTTTTTTTATGGCTTTACAAAGGATCAAGGTGATCCGAAACTTTGCTCTAATACATGTTCTGTGGAAGTGAGCCATGTGAAGTGGCAGTGAATGTCTTTGTGGACTTGTAAGGGAAATAAATAAAAGTGATTGTTTTAAGAGTTCTGCTCTTTGGTGAATTACATGGAGTATTAAAAGGTTAATGTACGAGCGCGCTCCTACTAGAGAGGAGATCCAGGTCCGGATCCGACACGGAACCCCTTGGTTGCGAATTCCGAATGATCCGTACGGATCGTCTGGATTTCAGATCGCATTTTCGATAATCATCGAAAGATTCAAGGCTCAAATTGTATTTTCAAGGATTATCGATCATTCAAGGCTATTTTCGATAATTTTCTAAAATAGCCTCGAACATTCGATAATAATAAAAAAAAAATTGCATTATTTGGCTTTTCGGACCTTCAGGATTTTACAGAGATGCAGGAATCCAAAAACGGAACGAAACTGGTGAGTTTCTGCCATCTCTAGCACCTACCTGAGCCAAGAAGTACGAGTGCTGGTAGAATGTTTTGTCTAATGTAATTTTACAAGATCCAGGCAAGCTAGAGACATCATAGTAAGATAGTAATGAAGGTTACATAGTAATTTTGTAACCCTACCTAACAGCTGATTCAGAGGAAGGCAAAAAACCCAAGTTAAAAAAAAAAAAGGGGGGGGGGGGGGGGGCGCTCGTGAGCAGCTCAAAGATGGCTGCAAGATAAAAGAGCTCCTCAAACCATAACTAGGAAATCAAGCAAATAGTCCGATAAAAGACAATCTCTGACAAGAAGACCCTCTGGGAACACCAGCTAAAGTTACCCTGAGGATGCCGAACCAACACAACAAGGGAGGAAGTGCAGTTAAACATAAACCGGGCGAAACCAGAAGCCACAAGGCGAAGCAGGCCTAGGCGGTTCAGACACGGAAAAATCACAGCCGCAAGCAAAAAGCCCAGAAATAACGGTGAACATCTTGTCGCAGATACGGACAATGTTTGGACCTAACAAAAGGAAGTTTCCTGTGAGTGTAACGAACTTGTGAGTGGCCCTTTCTCTTAAGGACCTTGCTCTCAAGGACATCTAAAAAGGACACTTAATCATTTGATGGTTGTATGGTGTGTGTGAAAGTTTGAAAATAAGGATTGTTTGACAGTTTGAAAATAAGGTCTGTTTGTACTGTTAAGAACTATGTGTGCAGGACTGAGTGTGCAGTAAGCAGACTAATCTTTCTTCTTCCAGTTAAAGGGGTGTGCTGGACTTTTATATTCTAGTATTGTACCTGTTATAATCACAAACAGGCTGTGAAAGGGTTAATAAGTGTTTGGTTTTTTTCCCTCTCTTTATGGCTCTTGCACTAATTGGTGTGGGGGTTGGGGCCTATTAGTTAAATAGGATTCACAGTTGTTGGGCCTGTGGTTTGGACCTAACAAAAGGATGTTTCCTGTGAGTGTAACGAACTTGTGAGTGTCCCTTTCTCTTTAGGACCTTGCTCTCAAGGACATATAAAAAGAAGGACATTGAAACAAGAAGGGCAATTAAACAAGGTTTGTGCGTCACTGTGTTGGTGTGGTGTATTAGAAGGGACAGTTTTGTCAGTACCATGCAATGTGCATCGTGCCACATGTATAGGAACCTGGAGCAGACGTTCCGGGGAACCTATGTCTGTGTCAGGTGTGAGTGGGTTGCCCGTTTGGAAGCTGAGGTGGAGAGTCTAAGGGGGCAGCTTGCAGCGTTGCAGGGATTGGCAGAACTGGGGGGTCAGCAGGCACTGGCTGGGGCCAGTATAGAGGTGGGTGGAAGAGGGACAAGAAAGGATGAGGAAGGAGGTAGTTTTGTTAGGGTTACTAGGGGAAGTGGGGGACGGAAGAGTAGGGGGGCTTCTTCCCAGATTGTCCATCCCAACAGATTTGCCGCCTTAGGTAATGAAGTGGAGGAGGACACCTCGGAATTAGCGTGTATGGAGGGGGCTAGTCCCTTGAGCACCCAGGGGACTGCCATCTCTGATACAAGGGAGGAGGAACGGAGGGTCAGGAATGCTAGGCAGGTGGTAGTGGTAGGGGACTCCATTATAAGGAAGGTAGATAGGGTAATCTGCCGCCAAGACCCTACATGCCGAACTGTGTGTTGCCTGCCTGGTGCTAGGGTTCGGCATGTGGTTGATCGTGTAGACAGATTATTGGGTGGGGCCGGGTGTGACCCGGCGGTCTTGGTTCACATTGGTGCCAATGACAAAGTTAGAGGTGGAGGTGAGGTCCTTAAACATGATTTCCGAGAACTAGGGGCCAAGATAAAAGCAAGGACCTCCAGGGTAGTGTTTTCAGAAATACTACCACAGCCAAGTGCTAAGCCAGGGAGACAGCGGGAGCTTAGGAGCATTAATGCGTGGCTAAGGGAGTGGTGTAAGGAAGAAGGGTTTGGGTTTATTGAGAACTGGGCAGACTTTGCTGTCGGCTACAGGCTCTTTAGTAGGGATGGGTTGCACCTCACTGATGGTGGTGCAGCTGTTTTAGGGGAGAAGATGGCTAGAGGGTTGGAGGAGATTTTAAACTAGGTTTGGGGGGGGGAGGGTATTAGCAGTCTCACTGGGATAGATTGTCCAGGAGGAAAGCAGGGTGTAGATAGGCCAATGGTGGGCGGAAAGGGGGGTGAGGCTAGCATAGGGGATAGGGAGGAATGTGTATCAAAGTGTACGAATAAATTACAGGATCATAATCTAAAATGTATGTTTGCAAATGCGAGAAGCCTGGCTGACAAAATGGGTGAATTGGAAATGGCATTGAATGAAAAGTATGATGTAATAGGTATAGCAGAAACGTGGTTGAACAGTTCTCAAGACTGGGCTGTAAATATAGAAGGATATGCCTTGTTTAGGCAGGACAGAAAAAAAAGGAAAGGGGGAGGAGTATGTGTTTATGTTAAAAAAGAATTGAAGCCAAATTTAAAAGAAGAGATAACTGGTGATATGGATGATAAAGTGGAGGCAATATGGGTGGAATTAGGCAACAGGAAAGGGGGTAATGTCATTGTTGGTGTCTGCTATAAGCCGCCAAATGCTAGCAGAGAGGAGGTGAGTCAACTTCATATGCAGTTGGCAAGGGCTGCAAGTTTGGGGAGTGTGCTCATTATGGGGGACTTCAATTACCCTGACATTGATTGGTGTGGTGGAACTGCCATCACAGAAAAAGGCGATGAGTTCCTGAATTTGCTGCAGGATAATTTTCTCTCACAGGTGGTTGAGGTTCCTACTAGAAAAGGAGCTCTGTTGGATCTGGTAATATCTAACATTGTGGAGCGCATTATAGATATAAAGGTAACTGGAGGCTTAGGGAATAGTGACCATGAAATAGTGGCATTTGGACTTTGTTATCGAAAGGAAAAGTGCGCTGGGTTAACAAAGACATTTAATTTCAGGAAAGCAAATTTTCCCAGGTTAAAAGCAGCTCTTCAGAATGTCAACTGGGATAATGTATTATCAGGTAAAGGTACTGAACAGAAGTGGACTGTGTTCAAGGGGATTTTAAGCCAGTTCACATCTAAATTTATACCCTTGGGAAATAAATGTAAAAAAAATAAATACGCGCCCATGTTGCTGAATTCTGATGTAAAGAGGCAAATGGTAAGGAAGAAAAAGGCATTTAAAATCTTTAAGGCCGAGGGAACGGAAAGGGCCTTTAGGGCTAGGCCACACTGAAATGCAAACGCAATAGCATGCGATTTCATGTGCGATTTTCGTGGCGTTTGCGATTTCTTCAATAAGTATAGGAAAACGCATGCGATTGCGATTAAAAATGCAGAACGCAAAACGCAATCGCAATCGCACCGAAAAATGCGCGGTTTTTTTGCGTTGCCGCGTTTTCAATAATTTTGGAAAATCGCAAGCGCAATCGCAATCGCAAAAAAAAACGCAGCAGTGTGGCCTATCCCTTAGGGAGTATAAAAACTGTAAAAAGGAGTGTAAGAAAGCAATCAAACTAGCTAAAATTAATAATGAAGTTAGGATAGCTGAAGAAAGCATCACTAAGCCTAAACATTTTTTTAAGTATATTAATAGTAAGAAGATGAGGACTGAGAATATGGCACCATTAATTAATGGGGATAAGTTAGTTACGGAGGATGGCGATAAAGCAAATGTCTTGAATAATTTTTTTCCCTCTGTATACACTATAGAAGATCCAAGTACAGATATCATAGAGTATAGTAGCAATAAAGGTATACAAGATTCAAGTTCACTTTGGTTAACCGAGGATATGGTACAGAAAGAACTAAATAAGGTTAATATTAATAAATCTCCTGGACCGGATAAAATACATCCTCGGGTACTTAGGGAGCTAAGTTCAGTTTTATCTAGGCCATTGTTTCTTATTTTTGCTGATTCCCTCATGTCCGGTGGTGTGCCTCTGGATTGGAAAAAGGCTGATGTTATTCCAATATTCAAAAAGGGTAGTCGTTCACAGCCGGGTAATTACAGGCCTGTAAGTTTAACTTCAGTGGTGGGGAAGATCCTGGAAAGTTTAATAAGGGAACATGTTCTAGAGTATGTTTCAAGGACTGACATTATAAGTAGTAACCAGCATGGATTTAGGAGGAATAGATCTTGTCAAACTAACTTGCTTGGCTTTTATGAATAAGTAAGTAGAAATTTAGACTCTGGTATAGCAGTAGATGTAGTTTACTTGGATTTTGCAAAGGCTTTTGATACAGTCCCCCATAGGCGACTGATGTATAAGCTAAGGTCTGTTGGTCTGGGGAGTCACATTTGTACATGGATAGAAAATTGGTTAATGAATAGGATGCAGAGAGTAGTTGTTAATGGGGCTTCATCATTATGGACTAAAGTGCTAAGTGGGGTGCCACAGGGTTCTGTGTTGGGGCCGCTTCTATTTAATCTATTTATTAATGATTTGGAAGTGGGTATTGTCAGCAAGGTTTCTGTGTTTGCTGACGACACAAAACTTTGTCGACCATTAAAAACTTCAGAGGATGTGCAATCGTTGCAAGGGGATCTAGATAGATTATCACATTGGGCTGCTAAGTGGCAGATGAAATTCAATGTTGATAAATGTAAGGTGATGCATTTTGGACTTAAAAATACTTGTGCTACTTATACTATACATGGCTCTGTGTTAAGTGAATCCCTGTTGGAAAGGGATCTTGGAGTTTTGGTGGATAACAAACTTAAAGGTAGCAAGCAGTGCCAGGCGGCAACAGCCAGAGCCAGCATGGTATTGTCTTGTATAAAGCGAGGTATGGATTCAAGGGAGGAAAATGTAATTCTCCCTCTTTACAAAGCATTGGTAAGGCCTCATTTGGAATATGCAGTGCAATTTTGGAATCCTGTGTACGAAAAGGACATTTTTGAAATGGAAAGGGTTCAGAGAAGGGCAACTAAATTAATAAGGGGATTGGGGGAGCTTGAATATGAAGAGAGACTGGAAAAGTTACAATTATGTACGCTGGAGAAAAGGCGCTTGCGTGGGGATTTGATTTCTGTGTATAAATACATTAACAGGCCATACAATAAACTATCTGGGGCATTGTTCACCAATAGAACATGTCAAAGGACACGAGGACATCCCTTAAGACTTGAAGAAAAAAGGTTTAGGCTTCAAGCTCGGAAAGGGTTTTTCACTGTGAGAACGGTAAAGCTATGGAACTGTCTTCCAGTGGACGTTGTAATGGCAGGTTCATTGGTCAGTTTCAAAAAAAAGCTGGATGAGTTTCTGCAAACAAGGAATGTTGCAAGTTACTGGTATTGATACATAAAGTAGAGTTGATCCAGGGAAATTTCCGATTGCCACTTGGAGTCAGGAAGGATTTTTTTTCCCCCTTCATAAATTTGGTGGGGTTTTTTTGCCTTCCTCTGGATCAACAGTTAGGCAGGAAATGAGGATATTGCTAGATGGGTTGGACTGGATGGACGTATGTCTTTATTCAACCTCAAATACTATACTATACTAAGAGCTACAGAAAGCCCGCACACCGATAAGGTCAGATATCCAGGAGATCGGGCAAAGACTCATGGACATAGAAAACAAATATGATGAGATGGTGGAAGCAGTACAAACTAACCAAACAAACAGTGTACAATTCACAACCGATAAAACTACTGCTACAAATCGAGGACCTTCGAAAATAGGTCCCGAAGGTGTAACGTATGAATAAGAGGGATACCGGAATCACAGGCAGATGCGCACAAGGTAACACTAAACATCTTCAGGGCGCTCCTGCCGGAAGAACCGGAGGAGCATTTGGAGTGTGACAGGGTTCACAGGGCACTGGCCATACCACAGGTAGACACCTTACCAAGGGAGACATTGTAGTGAAACTGCACTATTACACCAAGAGTCCAGGAGAAAAAACCCTTTGGAATACAATGGAGTCAAATACCAAATATTTGCGGACATTGTGCCACAAAATCTTAACAAACAGAGATTACTCTGACCAATCACAAAAATGTTACAAGACCTGAACATAAGATACAGATAAGGGTTCCCCTTTAAACTACAGTTCGTAGTTAATAACAGAACCCACACAGTGGAAACACTCCAAGATGGGAACCAAGTACTAACAAAACTAGGATTATAAACAATGTCACCCAAAGATCTTGCTGAACAAGGATCAACACGAAAACTTTTGCAAAGGATGTGGCAACCAGTAACCCCTGCCCAAAACAACGGAGAAACGACAATTGTGGGCACCAGACACACCACATCCCTCCACACAGGCAGAGGACACCTGAGGAGCGGTGAATCCCCCATAACAAGGGATAAGTATACTGCACTCAATCTATAGACAAAATTCAAAGCAAAATTAGAGAATAACTGCCACCCAATGAAGCCACTATAACGGCAAAAAAAGACTCACTACAATTAGGCAAAACCCGACAGCCTGGAAGGTTAAAGTGAGGACACTAAAATAGCCCAAACCGAACATACGATTTCAACAAAGGGCATAAATTACCAAATTAAAAGACTAGCCCTTAAAAACCCTATTTGGGCACCATCAGTTCAGAATGTTTCAAATCTTAGAAATGTTAATAAGGATATGTTTATACCTCGATATACACATCTAATAGAATACCATATTGATTATTCGGAATAAGTGTGATAAGAATAACCTATATGTTAAATAAACGTATAAAGGTCCAAAAAAGACCAGTATGGACCTACAAAGATATATTTTAACAATGAGATGTTTACCCAAACAACCTCTCCCTTCCCCTCCTCTCTTTTCTCAACGCTATCCCTAAAGGTCAACAATATGACAATACATGATATAATATATTGTATCTTTCCTCTAATATTTTAAGATCTATACCCCAATATTCTCCCTCCTCTTCTTTTTCTCTCAAGGCTATCCCTAAAGGTCAACAAGAAAAGAATACAAGATTTAATATATAACTCTTTTCCTCTTATATCTCAAAACCTTTATCCCAACACACACACCCCTCTCCTCTATTCTTCTCATCCTCTCAATGCGATCCTTAGAGGTTAACAATAAGATAATACATGACATAATATAATACAGAATAACGTAAATAGGATGTTAGTAATGATTAAGCATAAAATATAATGTAAGCTGGATATATGTCTATTATGTACTATACGCAAAATGTATTGAATCTAAAAATATGAGATGCATATAACTTAACGGATACAGTACTTTCCGATCATCAAACTCTCCAAGGACCAAGAAATACAATGTAAACCTGTGGACAGAATAAAGCTCAGAACCCATACAGTTCATACTAAATAAGTATGAACAACTTTGTCAATACTAATAGTACAGAGTATATATAAAATAAGGTCATCCCTCTACTATCTGATACCCACCCTCCCTTAATACTCCCTTCACTCTTTTGCTATCCCTACAGGTTAAAGGTTTAAAATGAAAAAGGTATCAAGAATAATTGTTTCTCTCTATTTTCTCCCTATTATTACCAACAAGCACCCCTCCTTACTCTCATAACATACCCACGCTATCCTTACAAGACAAGTAACAAAGGTTATACTAAAACTATAAGCATATAAGTCCCAAAAGTTCATAGGTCAATTTTTATATGACATAGCATACAACCCTAGCTTCTGGGGATACGTGTGACCCCCCAACTAAAGGTCTCCTCTGTCCCACATGGAAATGCGGGGGAGACGAGGTTCACCAAACCCAATCCCATGTTTTAACCTTACCTACCCAAGTTAATGTTAATATATCAATTAACACAATTGACAGGTATGTTTTCGTTTATAATTTTTAAGTTTTATTCATGATAAAGATAAAGGTGCACCTGCTCTGAACTGAAGGAAAAGCCTCCCACGCAGCTACCAGCTAAAACAGAAAATAATCCTCTGGAAAAGAACGATCCGAACAACCAAACAAATTGTAAGAATACACAAACAAAACCCTAATGGACAAAAAAACAACACTTGTATATCACACAATGTTAAAGGGTTCAACACATATCAAAAAAGAACCAAAGCTTTTCAACAATACAGCAGATATACCACACATCATCTTCCTACAAGAAACACACTTCTCACAAAAATCTGCACCACAATATATTCACAAACAATACACGCACCATATATCAGTAAAGGGACCCTCCAAAATATGCTGAGTGTCCATATTATTTCATAACTCATTAAATGTAAATATTATACAAACAGACCTAGACCTAGACAAGGAAGGCAGATACTTAAAAGCCCACTGCACTATCAATAACAAATTATACACACTATTAAATATATACGCACCAAACACAGATCAACATAAATATATTATACCAATACTACAAATGCTTGATAAATATCCACAAGCTACAAATATAGTAGCGGGAGATTTTAACTTTCCGCTAGATTTGATCTGGGACAAATGTAAAACAAACAAACTAAATGAACTCTATGCAAAGTACACTCCACAATGGAGAAACTAACCCTATTAGACAGCTGGAGAGAAAAAAATGTAAACACATGGGGCTATTCATACTACTCTACACCACATGACTGTTACACAAGACTAGACTACACAACAATACTTCCATTACCGGTAATTACAAAAGTAACAATGGAAACATGCGTATGGTCATACCAAAAAATAGTACAAATCATAATAAACACAGGACAACAACCATTAAAAAGGATGCAATGGAGGCTAAATGAATCCCTACTAACAGACCCCTCTATAAAAGAACAAATTTAAAAACACCAACTATTTTGATACAAATAACAGAGAAGTTTCACACCCGATACTTTGGGCGGCAGTTATACGAGGAACGATCATACAAATAGCTTCAAACTGTAAAAAACTACACATAGAAATTCTAACCCAATTGGAAAAACAAATACATACCCTGGAAACCAAACACATAGAATCAGGCAGCAAACAAACAATGAAACAACGGAGAACAGCTAGACAACAACTACAACAATAATGACGCAAACAGTCAAGAAAGCACTATTGTGTCAAAAATTTACTATCAAAAATGGAACAAACCAGACAAACCACTAGAACACCATCTTACGCCCAGATCAGGAATACCCAAAATTATCAAAATACGCACCTCACAAGGCACCTTTACGACCCAGATTCCATATACAAAACCTTCCACTTCCACTATACTAAACTATAACAAACCCACGCACAACAAATAAAGACATCATCTTTCCTACAAACAAACAGGCCCAAAAACAAACTAACTCCACAAATGTTAATGAAACTGGCACAAAACATTACATAACAGGAAACTACACAAGCAATAAAACAACTAAAGGCACATAAAGCACCAGGCCCAGAAAGGTTCTCTGGAATATACTATAAACAATTCAAAACTCAATTAACACCACACTTAACAAATATGTTTAACTGTTTTTTTTAAAAGGAGAACATACGGTATGCCATCAGAAATGAACACTGCACACATTACATTACAAGCCAGGTAAAGCATCCACAGAACCACAAAACTATAGACCTATATCCCTTATTAACCAAGATATTAAAATCCTAACCAAAATATTAGCAACACGACATTTGATAAATAATGATCAAGTAGGTTTTGTCCAGGGAAGACAGGCATCCGATAACATCAGGAGAACATACAATATAATAGCCTTTTTAAATAAAAAAATACACAACGCTGCATAATAACTCTGGATATATAAAAGGCTTTTGATAGCCTTTTGATGTTCCCACAAAACATTTCTAAATATAATGGAAATATATGCTTGTGAAGGTTCTCATTCATCCAGGTCATGGTATATCTGTTGTATTCAATTAGATCAACTGGACTTGAAATGTAGTTCTTGAAGACGTTTCGCTAGTCATCCGACTGGCTTTCTCAATTCAGAATGATTTGTACAAGAATCTGTGGCAATTATGTACCCTGGAAAATCCCAATTAGCATATCACAGCCAGGTGTTAAGGGTGTGATTGGATAGTGGCTAAGAGGTGTTATAGGAACGCCCAGAGTAAGGTGTTAAAACAGCATTGTACATGGCAGACAGTTGGTGTCGAACCCCCCACCTCTATTTAGGCTTGGTTTCTTTATTTTCACATAAATGGCCTCCTTAACACCTCTCTTGAACCAGTCACGTTCCTTCGCCAGTATGTTAACATTACAATCTTCAAAGGTATATACCACAATAATCCAAAGACCATATTAAAATTACCAACAACACACTCCAAATTAATAAATATAAAAAAGGGGCACTAGACAAGGATGCCCCTTATAACCATTGTTGTTTGTTCTAGCAATGGAACCAATAGCCCAAGCCATACGCACCATCAATACCATACAGGGCATCACAATTGCAGACAAAGAATACAAAATCAGTTTGTTTGCTGATGACATAGCGCTGACACTCGCATCCCCATTTATAGCACTCCCAAATTTATTCAATCTCCTACAAACAATTTCATCAACCACAGGCCTCAACCAAGATAAAAATGGAAATAATGGGAATAAACTACATACCAAAAAAACTTAATTTTAACCTAAAATGAAAAGAAGAGGGATTGAAATATTTGGGAGTCCAAATAACACCAACATACGAAACCATATACCAACACAATATTCCACCCATATTCCCCAAAATAAAATCAGATCTACTAAAATGGAACAAATTACAAATATCCTGAATAGGAAGAATCAACACCTTCAAAATGAATATACTACCCCATCTACTGTATCAATTCAGATGCCTACCCATAAAGATTACAAAATCAAATTATAAAGTTCATTTGGCAAAATAAAAAACCTAGAATAGCTAAATCCATCTTATGCAAACCAAAGTCACAAGGAGGCTGCTAAATACTATTTAGCAGACCAGTTAATACATTAATTTACATGGCACAAAACAATAAACACCTCAAGGTGGATAGAACTCGAATCTGATCTAGCCAAACCCTTAACACTAAATTCAATAGCATGGACATCACACACCCCAAAAATCAAAACGAGGATTAGAAAACAAGGATTAGCCCCTACACACAAACTACACCGAATCTATGGCACAGAACCAAAAATAGATACAACTGGACCTCAAAACCATCATTAATGTCTACTATCACACAGGAGACCTAGCATTTACAGCAAGCATGGTGGACAGACACAGGTATCTATAAATTGATACATTTTTACAACAACTGATCAGGAATAGATATCAACCAACTAAAAAATACATTTGCAGTACTACCTAGACACCAGTTTCAATACATACAAATCACAACATAAATAAAATAATGAAAACCAGAGGAAATACACCAGCCCTCACTGACTTTGTAAATTTCTGTCTCAAGCAAACCACTACCAGGAACAAACTAGCATTAAATTCTGTATAATTTCAAACCTTACTGTGATTAGTACTGTTAACACAAATGCAAACATATGTATATGAAAACAAATAAAAAATAAAATAATCAATAAAA
Organism: Hymenochirus boettgeri; assembly: GCA_019447015.1. Lineage (NCBI taxonomy): Eukaryota > Metazoa > Chordata > Amphibia > Anura > Pipidae > Hymenochirus > Hymenochirus boettgeri. The sequence goes on along the minus strand of CM033470.1, from coordinate 103,174,776 downwards.
ATCTAAAAAGGGGGGGGGGGAGAATTTGTTCCCGTCTCCAAATGGCAATCGGAAAGTATCTCTGGATTAACCAGAATTGCAGTATATGAATAAACACCAGTAATTCTCAATATTTTTTATTTTTAGAAACTTACTTTTTTAAACCTATTCAGTAAACTTGCCATTACCACATCTGCTGGAAGACAGTTTCACCGTTCTCACTATAAAGAAACTTTTCTTAACCTGAAGATGAAACTTCTTTTCTTCCAAACTTAAAGGATGTCCACATGTCCTCCGATATGACCAAATAGTAAACAATGTACCAGAAAGTTTATTGTATGTTCCATTAACATATTTGTATGAAGTAGTCATATCCCCAATGCAAATGTCGCTTCTTTAATGTAAACAGCCCTTAATTGTCTAATCTGCCTGCATAGTCAAGCCCCTCCATTCCCTTATTATTTTAGCTGCCCTTCTCTGAACTTTTTCCATTTCCAAGATGTACCTTTTGTATATGAGATTCCAAAACAGCAACTCATATTCCAAATGAGGCCTGCCTTGTAAAGAGGGAGAATAATATTTTTTTCTCTTGAATCTATTCCTCTCTTTATACAAGACAATCTATCTGGCATTGTTTGCTACAGCTAAGTTATCCACCAGAACCCCCAAATATTTTCCCAGTGAAGATTCACTTAACACAGAGTTATTTATGATGTAGTGGCACCAAAATTGTTAAACCCCAAATACATCACCTTACATTTATCAACATTGAATCTCATCTGCCATTCTGCTGCCCATTTTGATAATCTATCTAGGTCAGCTTGCAGCAATTGCACATCATTTGAAGTTTCCAAACCTCTGCATAGTTTAGCGTAATCAGCAAAGACAGAGACCTTGTTCTCAATGCCCCCTTCTAAGTAATTTCTAAACATTAAAAATTGGCCCCAGTTTGGAACCCTTTGTGCGATACCCAGTGGATACAGGAGGGGGAGCAAAGATAGCAGGCCCCATGGGAAAACAACAGGTTTCTTTACTGTCATTGGGCTGATGCCACTCTGAGCAGGTGCACTGTGTACCAATTTTTTTATAGCCCAAGTTGATTTTTCACTTTAGTTCATCTTTAAGAAATGTATTTTTCCGAAGCTTCTACTCCCCCCTTTTTCCATAAGCATTATGTGAATCTAAAATGTGTGGGGTAGTGATGCATGTATATTTCATTTATATAATGTATGTTTTTATTTATAGTGATCCTATTTCAAAATTCTCTAAAACTAACCATTGTAAAAACTGACAGGAATAAAAACCAACAAGGGTTGGTTTTTAAAAAAGAATTTGTGAATTTAATGGAATGTCCTTATTCACTCTAAATCAAATGCTTTTTCTTTATTGTTTGTAGAATAAAAATGAAGCATTTGGGGGAGCACTATTAGGTAGGTGCTTTACTGTTTCAATAAATCCCTTTTGAGACCAACCCTAATAAATAGCCCAAACAATTTACATAACCTCAAACAGAATCTCAAACCCCTTGGTTTGGTGTAAGTCTTTGGCATTTGTGTGTCACCACAAAATATTAAAATGGTTAAAGGGTATCCATACTGTAGATTCAGAAAAATCATCATTTGATATCACAGTATTTACAGGGAAAGATTTATCACTACAGAATTAGAAAAGATGTTCTCTATCCCTGACCTCTTACTAGGACCTTTGGCTGCCTGTCGGCACACCTTCTGCAACAATTAAGATAATTAGCAGAGAGAAGAAAGAAGGGGAGATGGAGAGAGGGGCAGATGTGTAAGCAGAGCAGTGTCCATGGTGAGGCTGTGCAGAATGCATAATTGTCGCAGACAATACATGAAAGACAGTGAGTAAGGGAGGTGTGGGGCAATTAGGAGCACTCACTAAACATCAATAATTTAATGACAAAGCAAGCACAGATAAATATGTAAGTACTACCATTTTACTTCTCTCAAATTGTTTCAGAAAATTTAAAGTTGTTTGAGTGAGTATAGTGACCCCTTAATGCTATAAGCTCCCTTTCTCTGTTTGAAAATGGTAAAACCATCTTGTAATTTCCATGCATCCACTAGCTCTCAAACAGGTGAAGGTAGCAATTCTAAAATGGGAATTATGTTTAGTTTTCCTTTGAAAAGCAAATCAAATAAATAAGATACAAAATACAAAACACTATTATAATTAAAAATAAACAAGACTAACCTCAGTGCATAGATTTCCAGTGGAGACTGAAGTTATCTTCACTGCTGTGTTATTGGAATAGGCAGCTTTCCCCCCTGGGCTCTGGGGCTGATCTTAATAAAAGAAAAAGAGAAAACAGTATGGTCAACAAATAGTATTTATTTACTCAAGGTCCAAAAGTACATGCATCTTAAGGAAAAAGGACATACCTTTGAAGATTGTAATGTCAACATCCTTTCAAAGGAACATGACTGGTTCAAGAGAGGTGTCAAGGAGACCATTTATGTGAAAATAAAGAAACCAAGCCTGAATAGAGGTGGGGGGGTTCGACACCACTGTCTGCCATATACAATGCTGCTTTGACATGTTACCCTAGGCTTTCCTATAACACCTCTTAGCCACAATGCAATCACGCCTTGCATTCAGAAGGTCCTTAACACCTGGCTGTCATATGCTAATTGGGACTTTCCAGGGTACATCATTGCCAACAGATTCTTGTACAAGTCATTCGGAATAGAGAAAGTCAGTCAGATGACTAGCCAAATGTCTAAACTAAACTTTAAGTCCAGTTGATCTAACTGAATACAACTGATATAGGCAAGGAGCATTTAAAATCCCCCAAAAAGCAGTTCTCAGGGCTAGGCCCCACTAGCGCGTTTTTCACGCGTTTGTGCACGCGTTTTGCGCCCGCGATTTTCGGTAAAATGGAAATAGCGGGAACGCGAAAATTCACGCGATTTCCGATGCGCATGCGATTGCGCGTCCGTTCGCGTTTTGGTAACGCATGCGTTCACCATTTTTGGTGTGTTAATGCATGCATTTCCATAATGCAAAATGGTGATAACGAATGCGCAAAACGCACAAGAATCGCGCACAGAATCGCGTGCGATAACGCGATTCGCGATTTGGTGCGCGATTCCTGTGCGTTGCAGTATGGCCTAACCTTAAATGTAGCTAAAGGTAACTTTATAAGCATATCTATAAAACTGGTATGCAAACAACTCAATAGTGCACTTAAAAAAACAGGTGTTTATAATTTTTATTATGCAATCTTAGCCTATTTATTAAACGGGAACTGTGGTGCAAAAATTACTTTGGATAAATAGATAGGAATTGCTTTCATGAGTATTTTTGCAATTTACTTTGTTTTTTTTACATAGTTTTGAAGATATTTACATTTTTATGTGTGATATGGCAGCAGCATTACCAGATCCCCTGCACTTCCTGCTCCAAAACCATTTGACAGTCACTCAGTGTGGTCTCTTCCCCTTGCAGCCCCCCTCCTCTTTCAAGCCCCCTGGACCCTCCCCTTGCAGGCCCCCCATGGCCCCTTACAGCCCTTCTTGCAGCACCTCCTTGGCTCTTTTTGCAGCCCACTTGGCCCTGCCCACTTACAGGTGTAATGGCCCACCCATGTGTGGGTGATGTGACTCCGCCCATGCACGGGTGCCGTGGCCCCTCCCACACTCAGACCCATACCCCCCACCCCAGAAAACTGTGTAAAAAAAGCTTTTTCAGGCAGAGTGACAGCTCTGCCTGAAAAGGCGGTTTTCACACAGAGAGAGATTGTAGATTGTACACAGTATAGATTCCCTTACCTTTTCTGTGGGGATCTTCACACAGCAGGGAGGGACTTCCTGTTTCCCTCACACACTGTGAAGTCTGAGGCTGTGCTCTGCCACCTGCAATGTGGAGGAGCAGCCTTTGAAATGTCACATGTCATCCTCCCACCCATTAACTTTCTGGTCAGTCTATATATCTTTGGCTGTGGAGCACGTAGAGAGGTGGTCTGGAAACAAAAGTTCCCCTTCAAGTAAGGATTATGTAAAAAGCCTTCCATCATGCTTTCAAAATAAAACCTAAATCACATCTCTAGATAAAATTTGTGAAGTTATTGCTGGAAAGGTTAAGAAATATTACTTCCTGCTTCAGCACCTCCTGCTTTCAGCCAGGTGACCAGTCTCTGCCTGCATTAATAGGCTCCCATTCTCAATTGTCATTTTTTTCCCCAAAGCACCTTCTGTTTTCCCCAGCATATACAGGGTTATTCAATAAAAGTTCTCATCGTTTAAAATGGTGCATATTTTGCCCCAACCAATCAGGTCTTATTTAACATTTGAAAGCTATCATCTGATTGTTTGGGGCAAAAATAGCACCATTTTAAACTATAAGAACTTTTATTGAATAACCCTGTAAAAAAGTCTTCACTCAGCATTTTTTGCCCCAGGGGGCTGAGGGAGTGGCAGAGGTCTGGTGATCTTACATAACCTTCTGGAAACCGGAAATTTGAACATTCACCCCAATGTAATTTCTCACAGGCTGCAGCCAGAGATGTGATTGTCGGCTAATTTTAAAAGAAATACTGTAGGCTTGTTTGGGACCACAACCTAACTTGTTTGGGACCACAATTGCCCTTTAAAAATGGAAAGGATATGCTGAACATGGAAGTTTAAAGCGGCAAAACTTGAAGCAAAAGTGAAAGCTACCTGCAAAGATTTGCATCAGGAAAATATGATAAGGGGTAGGAACAAATGCTTATATTCTTTATTTGTTAGTACATGGGCCAAACATTGATCTCTCAAAGAACAACTTTGTTAATTTAATCCATGTTATCCTGGGAGATAGATGGTAGCCTAGGAGATAGTTGCACATTGTTTTGTTATCCTGGGAAATTGCTGCATGTTGTTTTGGCACTTTTAGCTATATAATTATTTTAAAAACTCACTTGCTACATTAGGACTGGAACGATGATCAGAACGGTTTTTTAATAGCCTGTCATCACCATGTAACTTTTTGGGTTCACTGTATTCTGGCCAGGTTGTGCGGGGACTTTCTGGCGATCCAGTTGAAGAAGTGTTATTGTAAAGCTCAAAACCTTCACTCTTTGGTCGAGGCTTTCCTGAACCACGGCGATCTAATTAAAAGAAATACATACATAAGATTAAAATGTGTTAAAGATGAAATGTGCTGACACAAAAGTATTATTTTCAGCGCTGTACACACAAAAATTCTAGTAATTTTTACTGCATCTACAAACATAACATGTAAAAATATAATGTGATTACCTGTACATGTGCATTGGAGAGGTTGAAATAAAATACAAATAGAGATAGGAAGGTACAAATGACAAAGTTTTTGGTGTGTCTGTGTTTCAGCAAGAACAAGTTGTGCTGGATGGGTTGGTATTGCTTAGACTTTTTTTGTCTTCTGTTGTATTATTATGTATCTATATAGCATTAACATCTTTCATAGTGCTTTACAATTACATGAATACACATGAGGAAAATATACATGTTACATACAGGGTAGTGCATAGAATACAAACTCATGCAGCACTCAAGTGTGGGGAAAAGCAGCAAGAAATAGTAGGAAAGAGGGCCCTGCAAGTGAGCTTACCATATAATTATGTTTATTAAGAATGAAAAAGCTTATAAAAATGCTTGGAGAGCATGACAAGGAGGTGTAAACTTTTGTGTTTGAAGCAAGGTGTTTAGGTGTTGGCAAGCAAGTTGACATGCGGTTTGAAAGAAAGATCAGAATCTAGCATTATTCCCAGGCAACAGACATGAGGATATCCGTGTGTCTGATGTATTTGTGTTGCTACATGACTTCAATTCAGTACTTGTTTAAGTCAAGCTCAGTCCCCCCAGCCAGACTATCCAAGTCTCTGTGAGGGCAAGCAATTCTTCCTATGAGACAACATTGGGAGAGGGCATTTCCCACCATACAGTTCACATACTAACTGTCACCATTAAAGGTACAGCAAAACTATAAATAATGTTTATGATAATAAGGCACTTGAATAACAGCTAAAAAAACAGCTCAACCCATGCAAACGCAAAATAGCACAACAATATTATAATAAAATCAATCCTGATATCATTATGCTACAGGAAACCCCATTCCCGGCAGAAAACCCAAATATTTGGGAAAAAACTGCATCAGTGTAGGCATTTTGATCAGCAGGGGCTTATCTTTCGCAGAGGAATCATGCTATAGGGACAACCAGGGGACATACATTATCCTTAACGGATATATCAACACAACACGTATAACATTGATATGTGTATATGCCAAACCAGAACCAAAAATGTTTCTACCAGGAGCTCAGCAATAAAATCAAGCTACACGCATTTGGTCCTCTTGTAGTTGGAGGGGATTTCAATATGACAATCAGCCAAATGCTAGACAGATCCAAACCACCGAAGACCCCCTCTTCAGGCACCTCGAACAAACATCTTCTCCATTTCATTAAAAACAGCAATATAGTAGATCCATGGAGACTATCTCACCCACACCTAAAGGAATACACCTTCTTCTCTCCACCACACTCTATTTTCACTAGAATCAATTACATATTTGTGTCACCAATACTACTCTCAAAGATAGTAGAAACAAGTATCTCGGAGATCTCATGGTCAGATCATGCTTATGTCAAAATTACTTTATCGGATCTAAGAGTTAATAGACCTATCCCTACATGGCGTTTGAACAAATCTCTCATAACTAATCCATCCACAGCTAAGGAGCTAGACCAGGGGGCGTGACCAAGATGGCGGACTGAGTGGACGTGTTCCACCGAGCTCCTCCACAAGGACTAACTATCCGGACAATTATCCTATACCCACATTGACCCAAGGCACCTCAGATGGGCAGAAACAAAGATAAGGATAATAAAAAAAGCAAAAGGGACAACCCGGCAGAGGGAGCCCGACACTAAAAGCCACGTGGCTGCGCAGACAGCTAATACACCGGCCACAGAAGCAGCTCCGGAACCAGACCAGATAGTCCCTCCACAAACCCCAAACCCTAGCTCACATTCCCCCTGCTGCACTCCAGCCTCCAGGCTATAAGAGACATGGGGTCCACTCTCACGGCTAAATACTGTGGAAGATACAATTCAACCAATACCTGCAAACATAACCCAGCTACAGCAAGAATTACAACAATACAAGTAAAAAGCTGATGACCCGGAGAACAGATCGAGGAGACAAAATCTGCGCCTGGTAGGATTTCCGGAGAAAGCAGGAGGACGACAAGCCGAGGATTTTGTGGATAAAAGAGAAATGCGGAGGGGAATGCCTTAGCACCGTCTTTACTGTAGAAAGTGCACACTGCGTTCCGAACAGACCCCTACCACCTGGGAGCAGGCCCAGACCAATCATTGCGAGGCTGCTAAATTCACGTAACAGGGATGCAATACTAAGGAAGGCATGTACTGCAACTAACCTACAATACGAAAATACCAACATTGCAATCTTCCTGGATTACTCCCCTGACCTACAACGCAGAAGGGTATTCACAGAAAGGCTTCACAGAGCTGGATTTGAATATGCCATCCTAAACCTGGCAAAGATAAGAATCATCCAAGAGGGGAAAACCAATTTTTTCCAATCACCAGCTGAAGACACAGCCTGCTATCTAAAGCCACAAGGACCTGGTAAGCCATACGGACACACGAGTACACACCCATAACCCATTACTCTCAAAATAACACGAACCAGCTGATAACTATAAATATACAGAAATAGCACAGTAATAAACCCGATGATACCCTTACGTTAGTTGTAAGTTGAACATACAGCTCTGATAACTTATGATGTACCAAACGAGGCCCCTTGGGACCTAAATGTTACACTCTACTCTGCAAAGTAGCAGTATGCGATTACGTCTCAATTTATAACCATCAGCATACACCACAACTCTTAAACACTCATGCTCCTAGGAACTTTGATAAAGAAACTGGTAGCAAAACGAAATAGTAAAGAATTTAAGGTTTAATGCCAACAAAGTGTATACATAAATAATACTGATAGTATACCATAATAGGTGTCAGATATGTATGTATATGTAAACGCTACTAAGGTCGAATTATATAGTCTATAATGTTAAATGTGAATAATATATGCATAGATAAAATGTATACTAAGTTCCTTCATAAAAACTCTTAAGTTATAATTTGAAAGATATAGCTATAGGTAAATTTAAGGCTACAAAGTATGCTACATCATGAGGTTAAGTGGGCACACACCTATAACTCACTACAAATTAAAGTAATATGATACAGCAGATAACTATATGCATACAGGCAAAACACAGAAATAAATCTAACTAAGCCCCGGTACTAGATAACTACAACGCATATGACAACAAAATACTAGAAAATTTCTAACACACAGTACATGAAGATCTGTGATTAACTAAACAAGGCAATGTATGACTTAAATCGTTAACAGTCACCTCTCCAAGGGAGCGACGCACTACCAATCTTCAAATCCAGAGTCATTAGTCATAACCCACAGCCTTAGACACTCACAATCCTAGGACTCACGGTAAAAAAACTAGCAATAAAATGGACCACAAAGGTCAACATTACTAATGTATGCATTTAAAATATGTGCAATGTATTTGCTGTTTCTGTGTCATATATATGATTAAAATATACATAAACAAGTTTAGTGTGCTGGCGGACTCCAGGGCGGGCCATCTGGATCCGGGGGATGGAGATCTCTTGGGGCCGCACATTAGTGAACCTTACCTCTGCTTCTAATAATAACGCATACCGGCGCGGGCGTGCTTACCCGGGAGATCACGAGACATATATGCATTTAAGTGGGGGTAAAATAACTGGAGGAGACTCGAATCACAACCCTAAGCAATCCCGGGTACAGTAGTTACAAAAGTAACCCCTGAGAAGTTAGATTGTATATAAATATGTTAATGTTTTGTTTTATGTTTAACTCCGCTAACAGGAATATATAAAGATGCAAATTGAAGTTTACAAACTAAAATATTAAGTATGAAAATTGCCAATAAAGTAGTCATAGAAATGGTATCAAGCAGTCTCTCAGACACCCCCCCCCCCTTCTCTCTCTCTCTCTATCTGTCCTCTTCTATACCTTCAATACTATGGCAAGTCATTTGAAATTATTCTCATGGAACGTCCGAGGTTTGGGTAACCCACGTAAAAACTGGATATAATATGTCTGCAAGAAAAGCACTATTTGCAACAAAACTCAAAATAGATAGCTGGCAGATTTATATTCTTGGCTCTAATAATAGGCAATATCCCATATCCGATACTCGGCTTCCATAACCCATCACCCTCAAATATCTCACTTCTTTCTCATGCCATACAGTTCATGGCAAAATACCCTGACACCCCTGCCATTATACTGGGAGATTTCAATATGGTGATGGATGAAAGCTGGGACAGACTATTACGTTGTAATAAACAGTCCAATTTCGAGCTAGGTAACCAATCGTCAAAAATTCTAATGTACTTAACCAAAAAAAAGCAAGCACCAAATACAATCCTTAAGATCCAGGACCCAATAAAAGGAACACTAAACAGGCACCAGAAATTGCCAGCAGTTTTAAATACCACCAAGATCTGTACACAATGCAACTACCATACTCCACAAGCTAAATACATACCGATTTATCAGATATTTCATGCCCCTTATTCGAAGAAAACCAGCGCACCATCCTAGAAAAAGAAATCCAGGAAGAAGATACAAGCGACAATAGAACAACTAAACTCTGGGAAAGCCCCTGGCCTAGACGGTATCCCGATTGAAATTTATAGAAGACATGCTGCAATAATTAGCAAACCTCTCCTAGATACATATCAAGAAGCTTTTCAATGCCAACAACTACCAAAACCAATGGAGGAAGCAAAAATAATAGTACTACCAAAACAAGATAAAGACCCAACACAGCTCAACTCCTACAGGCCGATATCGCTGCTAAATTGTGATCATAAAATATTGGCAAAAATACTTGCTAACAGACTGCAAACAGTGATTACCACCCTGATAGCACTGGAACAAACGGGATTTATGCCTGGAAAGTCAACATCGATCAACTTAAGGCAAGTACTAATCCAGATGCAGATAAACCATGAAAACCCCACCCATAGAGCAATTCTTTTGTTGGACATCCATTGGACATCAGTCTTCAATTTCGTGGAATGTGAATTTCTGTGGACAATTCTACAAAAATATGATTTCGTCTGAAATACATAACTTGGCTCCGCCTGCTATACAACAACCCGAAAGCTTGCATATCAATCCAAGGAGCAACTTCGGAATGTTTCAATCTGCATAGAGGGACAAGGCAGGGATGGCCCCAGGTCACACCAAAAGATAAACGGACTCAAGCTAGACATATTTGAAGAAAAATTGGGCCTATATGCGGATGATGTGGTCCTATTTCAGGATGTGTCGGAGGGATCCCTACAAGCGGCCACTCAAGTTATACCAGAATACGTATGCTGTAATATTATATACATTACAATATACGTTGACATATATCCCTGGGAAGTTCTTTACCATATTAAATGGCATTCTAACATCATTTCTATGGGGCAATGGCAGAGCGAGAGTTAAACTCAAACAACTGCAAGCCAATAAAACAGACGGAGGGCTAGCATTCCCGGACTTTTGATTGTATTATTTAGCTGGCCAACTAAAGTACCTCAGGTGCTGGGTTGCAGAAGGAGAACAACCCACACAATCTGACCAAATGTTGACAAGCTACCTAAAAGGGACATATATGGCATCCTTAAACAACTCTGCAATCCACTCAATAGGACCAATACATAAACAGGATGCACAAGTGTGGAAAATAGTAAACAAACTACTAGGCTACAAAGAAATCCCACAGGAACTATCCATATGGCAAAATTACTCATGCCCCAACCTACGACAATTTCACTAATCCGAATTCTGGAAGAAAAAAGGAATTACCAACTTTGGACATATAATCCGGGATAAACAAATAATTCCATTTGAAGAACTTAAAGATAAACACAAACTGGCAAACCAAATATTTCTTCCACTACTTTCAACTAAAACATTGTATACTAGCAGATTTTCAGGGGCAAATACCGGACATAAGTCCTCACCCAATTCTACAAATCCTAAAACATCCCACACAGAAAAAAACCCTCCTGCATGCGAATATGTCTAGAGAAACAACACAGCTACTGGATAAATGGTGCAAAGTAATATCGATACCAGCCTCCGAAATAGCTAGCGACCTTCTAGAGAGCAAAGCTCTGGCGTCACCTGCTGCACAAAACAAACTGATAAAGTTCAATATCCTAAATCAAGCGTACTTAACACCCCAAAGACTACTCGAGCAGGCAGACGTTAGGACTCCAACTGCCCTAAATGCGGATTGGGAACAGGCAGCTGGCATCTACTATGGCTGTGCCCTGAAATACAAAAATACTAGCAAGATATTCAACAGTTACTACATACCCAACTAGCTCTACCTATACCCCATGCAATATGTGCTGGGGATCCTCGACTGAACAAGGAGTCAAATACAAACTAACTGAGTAGAAAACTGCTATTCTATGGCAGGAAGGCAATCGTATTAAAATGGATGGCCCCAAACACACCAACAATACAGGACTGGAAAAGACTGGTCAACAAAGATTTGCCCTATCAACGGGTGTTGTATAAGCACAGGAAATGTCCGCAGCAATGCTGCTCTGGTAGGCTCCGCCCCCTCCTCCCCGTCGGCGACGAGGCCAATAGGAAGGCACGCTTGTTGCAGAGCGTGCCTTCTTATTGGCCTCGTTGCAGACAGGGAGGAGGGGGCGGAGCCTACCAGAGCAGCGTTGCTCTGTGACGCTGCAGAAAGTTACGCGAACCCAGGGGTGAGGACCTAGCGGTTCAGGTCCTCACCCTGGGTAAACGCTAATACACAAAGAAGAGGAGCCGAGGGAAGGTGAGTAAGGCAGTGTAGTGAGGTCCGCCATAGGGTATATAACTGACTTGTTCCAATTTAGTTTTAAACCGGAGTATGGGGCAAATGTATCTAATATTTGTATCAATGAGGTAAGTGGGTTGTCGAGGTATAGAATGACATCATCAGCATTAAGTCCTAGCGTTTCAGTGGTGTCACCCAGGACGAAACCTTTAACTGAGGTATCTGATCTGATTTTGAGTGCTAGGGCCTCAATTGCCAAGGCGAAGAGAAGCGGCGAGAGGGGGCAGGGCTGCCTGGTGCCGCAGAACAGAGAGAATTTTTGTGAGGTGGCCCCATTGATGGCCATGGTTGCTTGAGGGTTTTTGGACATGATTTGAAGCCACAGTATGAACTTATCACCACATCTGTACCTGTGGAGGCAGGCCCATAAGAAATCCCATTCCAATGTATCAAAAGCTTTTTGCATAACTAGGGAAATCATTACACGTTGTCCACTGTTGTCATGGTCGATTTGTGACTGTATCAACGTGCGTCTCAAATTTATAGAAGTTGACTTGCCAGGGAGAAAGCCTGTTTGATCTGAGTGAATTAGTGTTAGCCTTGCTTTCTGTATCCTATTAGCCAGTATTTTTGCAAGAATTTTATAGTCACTATTCAATAGGGATATAGGCCTGTAGGAGCTTAGATCCGATGGTTCTTTTCCAGTTTTGAGAAGCAGTATTATAGTTGCCTCATAAAATGATTGTGGCAAGCATGACCGGTTATATGCAGTTTGAAGAGTGGTGAGTAGTTGGGGGGCTAGTTCCATTTCATATTTTTTTATATACCTTAATTGGCAGTCCGTCTGGTCCAGGTGCTTTGTTATTGTGCAAATTTGCAATAGCAGTTTGTATCTCGGTTATTGTTATATCTAGTGAGTCAAATTGTGCTGGGGATAGGGTAGGAAAATCAACATTTGCAAGGTAGTCGAATATATCTGCTAGACTTGAGTCGGATCGTGACTTGTATAATCGGAGTAGTATGTCGTGAAGGCTTGTAGTATATCTGGCGTTGATGTTATTTGACCTAGGTTGGGATCTTGTATTTGGAGGATACATCTGTTAGACGTTTGGGCCTGTGCTAAGTATGTTAAGAGTTTGGCTGATTGGTTGCCTGTTTGAAAAAAAGTTGAGTCCTGGAAAAAGCTTTTGCGCTTTGCTTTTTCTTCGGCAAATAGTTGAGAACGTCTTTGGGCAACCAGAAATTCTGTATATGTCTTGTTTGTAGGATCTATAGCATATTGTTGTTCCATTATGAGTAATTGCGTGTTTAATATGTCTTCTTCTTGCCTTGTAGATCTTTTGATATTGGTGATGGTAGAATGAAAGCAGCCCCTCATATATGCCTTAAAACTGTCCCAGTAAGTGGCGGTGGGTGGATCAGAGTAGTTTAGTTCGAAATATTCGGTAAATTTCCTCGGGAGTGTGTCGGATTCTGGGAAAGTCATCAGCCAGAAGGGATTTAGCTTCCAGGGTTTGTGGGGTGCATGACTGTCTTGAGCAAGTTGCATTATTATAGGGGAATGGTAAACACTGTTAAATTTATTAATAAATACTGCAATATCACAGGTTTACATGTGAATCACAACAATATTTAAGCATAGTTACCAACATTTCTAAAAAAGTTTCTAGGGACACCTTTTCAGAGCAAAACAAAAATGCACAATGATTAAAGCCACGCACACAAGCAAATGGTGGTCATGCAGTGAGAACAGACAGCAAAGGTCCCATACAGTGAGAACAGACAGCGAAGGTCCCATACAGTGAGAACAGACAGCAAAGGTCCCATACAGTGAGAGGTTTCTATGAGGGCAAGCATGCTCAGTAATCACTAAGAGGCAGCAATGGAAAAGGGAATTTCCCATCATGCAATTCACTTGATTTGCATGAACATTCTAGTTATAGCAAATCTGCACACAGCAGAGGATAGTTCGGATTGGATATCTAAAGATAAATTTTTTTCCATATAGATGTCCTTTTATACCTGTAAACTTCTGTAAGCAGAAAGTGCTTGCAATAAACTTTGATTTTTGTTGCCGCATTTGAAAGGTCTTTGTCCTGGCTATGTGGTGCACTGGGGCAATGGGGCAATAGAGAAACACATTGCATTTGTTAGCATATTTTTAATTTGATAATAAGCTTATATTGTAAGAGGATATATATTTAGTGATCAGATCATCTCATTATTGGGGGATGCTTATAATAAATGTAAGTAGCAGGGCTGCATTCTTTACAACCTGGTTGTATTTACACTGCATGTTTTCAATATACAACCCCTATCCTATACATTCCCTATCTGCCCTCTGCTGTTTGAGAGTGCTTGTCAGAGAATGGTGAAACTAGTAGTGCAACTACATTGGCACTTGGGTTAGTCACTATTTTGCAGGCTAGTTGACCAAAGGAAAGCAATTTCAGGCTCTGAAATCAAAACACTATTATTATCATTTATCTGTTATATCAACATGTATGTGCAGTTTATGGGCTGCTATACAACAATGCCATAGGTATGAACCCCAGGAGCTAAAAAATATTCATTTCTGCAGTCCAACTAAATAACCATCCATCTACTTGCAAATCTCTAACCTAAATACAAAGGCAAGACCTGCTAGTTTGACTGCTGATTAGCAACTGAGCTTCTGTGAAGATTTCATGCTGTTTTATAGTGTCTCATAAGCACATCCCCAAAATCTGATTGGTCTAGATACAATCTTAAATCTGATTGGATCTTGGATCTTGGACCAATCAGATATTGGGGGTGGGTTTAGGAGTCACTACAAATAGTGAATGTTTAGCAAGGAGAGCTAGTTTCAGTTTTGCATTTCATCTGAGATGTTATATCTTTGTTCTGAGGCATTTGCTGGGATATAAGCTTACTGAGTGATTCTGGCTGGGTAGCTTGAATGGGCAGCCCTTAGTTCAGATGGCTCTCAGTTTAGTTCTCAGTATATGGCTTTCTGTATCTAAGAAAAAAAAATTTTTCCAGTAAAAGGTTGGTTTGCTGTCCCAACTAAATGTTGAACAGGAGATCTGAGTAACAGAGCTATTGATGTATTGGAATATCTGGTTCCACAATTTCACCAGAAATAAACTCCAGTAATAGAACAGAGGGAGATGATTGCAAACCAGTCTAGAGAGCAACATGGTAATTAAAGAGATATCAGAAACACATGCAGCAAAGCGGAGTGTGAATAATTGCAGTGTAAAAGCAACCAGTCTGTAATAAATGCAGCTCTGCTTGTAACAACTGTTGTGTCTTACTATAGAGCAAACAGCAGCAATCAGTACTCCATTCCAAGCAAGGAAATGCCTGGGTGCCATTCAAAGGTTTCAGACCTGTGAGTGCCTTCGCATTTCTGTGTATATATATATATATATATATATATATATATACCATTGATAAACTGACATCAACATGCTACTTGCACACAACAATATCAGATCATGTAGTTCTGATGACTATAGAAGAAGGGAATGGGTTAATGTAAAATCCCAGAATCCCAGGTGGCACTTGCAAATCAGTTGCTCAGATTCTGCATGTTTAATTAATAAATGGAGAAAAGGCTATTTTAACCATTATGCAAAACCCTTCTGATTGGTGGACATATCTCCATAGACTACAAGCACACTGCCCACTATAGGAGGAGTGAAATCAATTGCTACACCCATAAGAAACACAAAAATGAAAATAACTTGATAACTGTTCCACAAAAATAATTAAAGTATATGGCAAAAGTACACAGGATAGCGCTCCCTACACTACAGCAAAACATAGTTTTGGGGGTGGACATGCCCTTTAATGTATAAAAAAAAGTTTTCATAAAGTTCTCTCAGAATCTAGTTGCCATGCCTATTCACATTCACTGGCTTTTGAACAAAGTTATTGTTGGCAGTTGAATTACATCTATCACCATTTACCCTAAGATACTCTCTAATAGCAGAGGAGTCAGCGAATGGTTTGGGTGTATTTTGACAACATATAGAGAGCACAGGTTATCAGGTAAACACACCTGATAGCCAGTTCTCAGTTTAAATATCACAGTATAAAACATTTACAATAATGCAGTCGCCCTGCTAATTACATGAATCTGTCTGTCAGGCTCTGTACAATCACAGTTTTGTTACCATATAACTTTCATTTATGGCTTTTACTTGTGTGGAGAAGATGGGATAAAAGTTTTTCTTTATTCCTTACCGAGTTTCTGAGAGTTTATTGAAGATTAATTGACTTTATTAAAGGCATGTCCTCCCCAAACTATACTTCCCCCCCACTACTGGCCCCACTCTGTAGTGTATAAAATCCTTACCTTACATCCCAGATCCAATGGTACTGGTAGAGATGTCTTCGAACTTCTTCTCCTTGATTTGCCAGTACACCCGCGTATCCTGCTTACTATACCACACGTTGATCGCGGTTCGGCGATAATCGTCGCCGTGAATGGGCACTTTCCTACGCAAACATAGGGATCAAAGTAACCAGGCACTCAACCCAGATATGAGTTAAAAGATATCCCTTTATTGTGGCAACATGGGAAAACAACATTAGGTGGCCAATAAAAACATTTAAAAATATATTATATACCAGACAAAATGGATACCGATAGATAGCATAATCACTAAGTATCCTCCCCTCCCCAAATAAACCATCTCAAGTGATTAGCATCAAACCCGTATATACTCACTGTTAGCCAGTCTCTCACAGTCCATAAGGCACCATGGGGGCTCCCATAGGAAGAGGCTGAGGGCGATACTCCAGATAGGTAGTATGCATCTGTATACACACACAAAGAATTTTGGAGCTGAACCGTTTCGCTAATCAAGCTTCTCACAGGCGTACCTTTGTACAATCATAGCGCCATTTAAGCCATGTGGGTCGTCTCTGAATAGTGACGTCATTCATAGCGACGCCTACAATCTCCAGTCTACGGACGGCACAGCATCGCCATGGCACCCCTCCGACACAATTGTAGGCGGAAGGTTTCACCACTCTACTACCGTCAGCACATGATTGCTTGTACAGTTAGTAAGGACAAGTAATAACACACTAGCATAAATGTAGGTATATAACATAAACAAAAAACCCTAATGTATCCCAAAGATATACATGAGAAATGAACATAATCCAAGCCTAAATAAGAGAGCCGTTGCCAAATATTTGCATGGTCTTAAGGGAACGCATTTGATACATCTACATAAAATATAATGAAACATTGGAAAAATGTGAAGATAAACATCCAAAATTTGTTGTCTTGAGATACCAATAGTAGAAGGCTTCCCTCGGATACACCATGGAAAATCTCTCAAATCAAATTGGGCATCTCAAAGATTTGTAATAATCCGGTATAGGAGGTATCTGACCAAATTTGGTATCTCCAATGTTCAAAAGATTGGAGTGATACAACAATTATAGTTACTTTGATCTCGTAGCAGCAGTCATTATCCCAAATCAACCAGGGTAAGTAAAGGGTACACCAAAGATTATCCAGTAAGTAGTATCATGGTCAACAATATCGCCCTTTCCAAGAAGCAACATTGATGCTCAGTCTCTCAAATAGACGTATCAACAAGTGTTCTAACATTTTGAAGATCACAAATATGTCCTGATGTATACACTGCAGTGGCCAACAGTCCAAAAAATATGATGGAAATAAAATACTGTGTCTCGAGCCAGAAGCATAGTCCGTAGGTCCAATAGATCCCGTATCAAGAGTCACTCAGCCTTTCAGACAATGCCGTCAATACTATCCTCCAATAAACGGTTGCACAAGCGTGAAGTCAAGCATGTCCACTGAAACACATTCATATTGTTGATCTCACAAGAGGTAACTGACAAAAAATAAAATAACAAAATACAAAATATAATCAAACAGTAGTCAGATAAGGAGGAAAAATCCAACTCCTCATTTGTCCCTGGGGCCAAGGTTTTAAGTTGTTAAATCAGACGACCCTCCAATTTCAATAATGTGTTTCAAGATCACCCCCTCTAATGGTGACTTAACTTTCTTCCCAACCAAAGCATCTCATGCCCCTGTATGAGCCCCCATGTCTGGTTCAAAAGTGTCTCAGCAATAGTTGTAATAGTCTTGCCGTCCGGGAATTGCGTTGTGCCAAACGTATGTCACATGTGTTGTACCTAGTCTTTGTTTAAATTGCTGTTGTGTTTTGCCTACAATAGTAAGCCCCAGGTACCTGTAGTGCATATCTCATATTTTTAGTTCTACAGTAGTGATGTTTTTAGGATAACACATAGTCCCCTTTGGATAGAACGTACCTTTTCAGTATGATGCATTAAATTCACAAAAGTCAGTTCCACAAGGGTAGGTGCCTGTGTCTTCTTGCCCCTAGTTTCATTGTCGGTATATCTTGCATATGCCTCCTAGTTAGGGAGCCTGTGAGGTTCTTACTTCTTCTAGCAGTTAGATGGATTTTTCTGAAACAAAGTGACCTATTCATTATCATTTCTCAGACATGCCACGTCTTGCCCAAAGCGGCTTTAGAAGATGCCACTCTGAGCCAAAAGTTTTTATATATCGAATCTGCTGATCAAATTTTTTATTACGGGGTTTTAGTAATTCAGATTGTTTTTAATTTCCTGATTGTTGTATATTCCTTTTTTTAGCAAGGTGCGAGGATAACCTCCTCAAGAAATCTTGAGTAAGGTCAGCTGCGCCACAATCAAAATCCTTATTAAGTACAGTTACGTCTAGACTAATATTGACCCTTCGCGAATCGATTTCCTCAAAGTCTTGGATGGGGAACTCTCAAGTGTATAATGCATTGAGGATGGCTTCCTAAATAGTGTGGTTATGAGGTGTCCTGCCTGTTTTTTAATACAGATATCCAAAAATTTCATCTCTGTGTAATATATGATGGGTCAAAATATATTGAGTCATTGGAATTAAGTAATCCAATGAATTCCAAAAGTCCTTTGCCTGGACCGCTCCACAGAATGAAATGTCGTCTATGAAGCGGTACAGACTTCAACATGGCCGTATAATCTGCCAGATCCTCTGCAAAAACGCCTCCCTCTCCACCAGCCCAGAAACAGTTGGCGTACGGGGAGCGCATTTCGCACCCCCTCGCGGTGCCCCTAGTCCTGTATGTAGTAAACCTATCAAAAACAAAATAGTTTTGGTGAGACAATTCAAGAAGTTGCAAATGAAACCATGCCGTTCAGAAGGCCTTTTCCGTTCATATTCAAAGTATGTTTGTACACCTCAATCACCATTGTAATGAGCGATATTAGTATAAGGATTGCCCACAATCGCATGTCACTAGCAAATGTTCGGATGTACGTCAATTTTTTGTAATTTAATTATGAGATCCGACGTATCCCTAATATAATGATCAAGGCCCGTGACATGCGACTGGAGATGCCATCAATAATCTCGCAAGGTTTCTCATTGAGTCCTCCATGCCTGAGACGAAGGCCTACCTGGGGCGTCACCAGAGTTTTTTTGGATCTTGGGTAGAAGGTAAAACGTGGGTACCACTGGATATCCCCCTCGTAAGAAATCTGCCTCTTCAGGTGTTATAAGTTAATTGTTCCACAGCATCATCTATAAGATTGTATAATTGTTATAGAGAAAACATTTGTAGGGTTTATTGGGTAACCTTCTATAATGAAGAGGATTTTTCAAGTGTGTCATGCCTCCTCTCTATAAAGATTATCAGGCCAAAGAACAATATTTCCCCCCTTTGTCTGAGGGGTTTTAATTACTATGTCTGTCCAGAATTAATCTCCTTATTCATCCCTCCTCTTTTCTAGTTAGATTGTGCCTTATACCAGCAACGTGTTCATTTCTAATCATCTCCATTAGAGTATTATGATAAAAGGTTTGAATGCTAGGAAAATCAGAGAATATTGGTGTGAATTTAGTTTTACGTTTAAACCTTACTTGAGGTGTGTCTTGTGTTTGTTTCAACAGTAATCCTTAAGTGTATTAACGAACACTTGATCCTCATCTGCAAGGTGTTTTGAAGGTGGCCTTAAGGGCCATTTCCTACCAAATAAAAATAAGTCTTAAGGACCTGCTGTGAATTGTCTATGTGTGAGCTCGGACAGACTTAGACCTTGGTTAGTAAAAACTGACCTTTGAGATAGGTGTTAGAAGACGTGGACAGATTGATAACTTTGCAATCAAAAGGTCTTATCATTATTGGTATTATCAGGCCTTGTTGGACTGGTAATCACCTGTGTCCCCGCCCATCTTTACAAGTTTCTTCCTCTGGCTCTCCTACCCCTTAATTTTCGGGGGACTGACGGCCTAAAACAAGAGTTACCCTCACCTATCTGTTGAATCAATGTCTGTGCTTGTCCTGTGGAACTGGTTTCTTAGGATTGCCTCTTTTCCCCTTTTCTCTGTGTCCTGAGTCCTTTGAAATTTGTTTGTTCCCTTTATGGTTCCAATTGTAATACGATTAAGTCTGATAATCCGTCTGGTCCCTGATAAGTTTTTGTTTTTTTTCGTTTGATTAAGTCTTTCTCCAATTTGTCTAGATCTGTGTCTTGAATCTTTTTCAAAGTCATCATTCTTCGTTTTTAGTCATTATCTGTACTATTATAGTCCCATGTTTTCATTTCTGTTTTGATTATTTCCAACCAATTTCTTATCATGTCCCAGTAAAAAGTTTAATCTCTTCAAAGCACATTCACTTAAAGGGAATGTCCACCCCCAAACCAAAATTTAACCTTCTTACTGGCCCCACTGTGGCAGTGTTTAAAAACCCTTACCTTACTGCTCAGCTCTTTATGGTTCTCTTGCAATGTCTTTTGAAAGTCCTAGAAATTAAAGAGTAGGAGCCATTTCTAGTGTAATTTGTTTCTGCCTGTAACTGTTCCTCATCAAGGTTTCTATGAGGGCAAGCATCTCAGTAAATCACTAAGAGGCAGCAATGGAAAAGGGAATTTCCCCATCATGCAATTCACTTGATTTGCATGAACATTCTAGTATAGCAAATCTGCACACAGCAGAGGATAGTTCGGATTTGGATATCTAAAGAATAAATTTTTTTCCATAAGATGTCCTTTTATAACCTGTAAACTTCTGAAAGCAGAAGTGCTTGCATAAACTTTATTTTTGTGTTGCCGCATTTGAAAGGTCTTTGTCCTGGCTATGTGGTGCACTGGGGCAATGGGGCATAGAGAAACAATTGCATTTGTTAGCATATTTTTAATTTGATAATAAGCTTATATTGTAAGAGGAAATATATTAGTGATCAGATCATCTCATTATTGGGGGATGCTTATAAAAATGTAAGTAGCAGGGCTGCATTCTTTACAACCTGGTTGTATTTACACTGCATGTTTTCAATATCAACCCCTATCCTATACATTCCCTATCTGCCCTCTGCTGTTTGAGAGTGCTTGTCAAGAATGTGAAACTAGTAGTGCAACTACATTGGCACTTGTGGTTAGTCACTATTTTGCAGGCTAGTTGACCAAAGAAAGCATTTTCAGGCTCTGAAATCAAAACATATTATTATCATTATATCTGTTATATCAACATGTATGTGCAGTTTATGGGCTGCTATACAACAATGCCATAGGTATGAACCCCAGGAGCTAAAAAATATTCATTTCTCAGTCCAACTAATAACCATCCATCTACTTGCAAATCTCTAACCTAAATACAAAGGCAAGACCTGCTAGTTTGACTGCTGATTAGCAACTGAGCTTCTGTGAAGATTTCATGCTGTTTTTTAGTGTCTCATAAGCACATCCCACAAATCTGATTGGTCTAGATACAATCTTAAATCTGATTGGATCTTGGATCTTGGACCAATCAGATATTGGGGGTGGGTTTAGGAGTCACTACAAATAGTGAATGTTTAGCAAGGAGAGCTAGTTTCAGTTTTGCATTTCATCTGAGATGTTATATCTTTGTTCTGAGGCATTTGGCTGGATATAAGCTTACTGAGTGATTCTGGCTGGGTAGCTTGAATGGGCAGCCCTTAGTTCAGATGGCTCTCAGTTTAGTTCTCAGTATATGGCTTTCTGTATCTAAGAAAAAAAAATTTTCCAGTAAAAGTTGGTTTGCTGTCCCAACTAAATGTTTGAACAGAGATCGGTAACAGAGCTATTGATGATTGGAATATCTGGTTCCACAATTTCCCCAAAATAAACTCCAGTAATAGAACAGAGGAGATGATTGCAAACCAGTCTAGAGAGCAACATGGTAATTAAAGAGATATCAGAAACACATGCAGCCAACGGAGTGTGAATAATTGCAGTGTAAAAGCAACCAGTCTGTAATAAATGCAGCTCTGCTTGTACAACTGTTGTTCTTACTATAGAGCAAACAGCAGCAATCAGTACTCCATTCCAAGCAAGGAAATGCCTGGGTGCCATTCAAAGGTTTCCAGACCTGTGAGTGCCTTCGCATTTCGTGTATATATATATATATATATATATATATATATATATATATATTATATACCATTGATAAACTGACATCAACATGCTACTTGCACACAACAATATCAGATCATGTAGTTCTGATGACTATAAAGAAGGGAATGGGTTAATGTAAAATCCCAATCCCAGGTGGCACTTGCAAATCAGTTCTCAGATTCTGCATGTTTAATTAATAAATGGAGAAAAGGCATTTTTAACCATTATGCAAAACCCTTCTATTGGTGGACATATCTCCATAGACTACAAGCACACTGCCCACTATAGGAGGAGTGAAATCAATTGCTACAAACCCATAAGAAACCAAAAATAAAAAACTTGATAACTGTTCCACAAAAATAATTAAAGTATATGGCAAAAGTACACAGGATAGCGCTCCCTACACTACAGCAAAACATAGTTTTGGGGGTGGACATGCCCTTTAACAGGCATTATGGCTGTATTGCTATTGTAAATCTATGATAGCAAATCTACGATAGCGATGTAGATGATAGATCACCCATAGAATACCATTGCTATAATTTACTACCGCCTGGTATTCTACGAACAAACGTTAATAGATTAACGTACATTCCCGTAAATGTACGACCATGTTGCAAATATGGCCCTATGTTTCTTACAACATTTTTTTATTTTTAGATTAGTAAGGATATATATATGTTGTCAGTATTATAACACATTTCCACTAGAGATGTCACTAGTACTCATCTCATCTCATTCCCCAGGTTTTTAATACCCTTTTTTCAAACCACAGTTGTGTGTGAAAGAGGATGTGTTTCCAGACCGCATAGCAAAACGATGCTTATTTTGAAAGATTTCGGGCTATATATATATATATAATATATTAACTTTTTTATCGTAAAATAATTATATCATTAGTTCACATGGCCTCTATATTTTACACTTGTTTTTTACACAACGTTTAAATAAGGATGTACTTGTGCCTTTATTATTTGACACTTTATGTTGGTTTCTTTAAAAATTGGACTTTTTATTCAAAATACACCAGCAGTACTTATGTCAAATAAGAAGGCACAAAGTTCACCCTTATTTTACAACTCTGGGTAAAACAAGGCCTGCTGTGTTAATAATGTTTTATTTTACAACAACAAAGTTTTATAAATACTTCCCTTGATTGGCAAACCTCTAGGGAGTAAAACATGTGGATCCAAGGAAACACAAAACAAAACACATCCTAACAGTGTATATGGCTGTGCTGCTCTGCTGCACCAATAACACCATTAAAAATACATGAATGTGGATGGGCCTTGCAAAATCTGAGGATCTCTTTAAGGAACACACAGACCAAGGCACGTGAAGTATTATTATTACAATTAATACCAGTTTTTATGAGTACTTATATTGATTCTGCACACATGAGTGTTTTACTAGTTACATAGTTATGGGGTTCAAAAAAGAAAACAGTCCATCAAGCTCACGGAAAAACCTAGCCTTCCTAATCCAACAAAAAATAAAACAGCCTCCTCCATTAAAATGTTGCATGCCACAAGTACACCAAACAAGTACAACCAAACACAAATGCCCCCACAAGATGCAAGACATCCTAGCAGACATTCCACCCTACCATGGAGCTTCTGGGATGGGGGGGCGTGGCATTTGGGATGTCACTTAGGGGGTAAGAGGAGGTGGAGTTAGCAGCATAGGGAGTGGAGGGAGGTGGGGTTTAGGGCATTCTGGGTGTGTGGTGGCCAAAAGGGGGCATGATGGGGAGGAGATTTGAGACTCCTCTCTATCATGGGATTCTGGGGTGGTCTCTTGGAGGTGCGGGAGCCCCACCCAGAATGTGGGAGTATCCCACGAGTCGCAGGAGGAGCCCAAACAACATTTTCAGGCAAAACATTCCACAAACTTACTGTCCTCACAGTGAAGACCATTTATGTTGCTTTGCTGAAATACAGTATTTTTCCTCAAGTCAAGGCGGGATACACACCATACAATATATTCTGTCGCCGAGCCGACGATAGTGCCCGTGTGTCGGTCGGCCCCGAAATATTGAATGATGTGGGTGAGAAAATCTTATAAAAATAGCAGGTAGTTAGGGCACTAGTCGAAAAAAGGAGTAATATTGGTGCTCTACAGGTATTATACAAAAATATTATAGATCAACAAAAAGAAAGAAAGAACCTGTGGCACTCAAAACTTTAGTCAAATTCTACATTTTTTTTATATATTTTATAGAATTTTGACTAAAGTTTTGAGTGCCACAGGTTCTTTCTTTCTTTTGTTGATCTATGATGTGGGTGAAGGCGGGTGCAACCAGCTTGGTCGCCCATTTTCCCGGATTGCACGACAGGCAATGGGACCTGTTGGTAAATCGTAGGCGATAGTGTGTTTCCCGCGACCAACAGTCATGTACCCACTCGTTCGGGACAAAAAGTCCCTTGTGTGTACACACCTTTTAGGGGTGGCCTCTACTCTTTTATTACCCATATAAGGGGGAAAATCTAGTGATAGATGATTGTAGTACCCTCAAACATTTGTATAGGGTTTTTAATACCACCTCACAAACACATCTTTTTTAGGGTAATCAAACCCAACTTTGATAATCTATCACAGATTCTCCATTCTTTTACTACTTGCCTGTCTCTGTTTCTCTTTCTAATTTGTCTATATCCTTTCTGTGAACCGGTACCCAAAATGCACAACGTACTCTTCCCTACCTCCCTATCCTTGACTCACCTTATACACAAAATAATTTAATTACTGCATGACACTGCTTAAAGGGTAAATCCACCAGAAATAACAACTTTTCAAAAATGGATTCTGTAATTCAGGGAGTAAGGAACATATTGTTATCTTCTTATTCATTTACAAGCTGAGATCTGCCAGTGTTTACTTAGCTTGTACAACATCAGCAATATGTGTGTATGGCCAAAGCAATAGTTTCCGGTGAGACCACCGACAAAATTTTTCCCTCGTTTGCGTGGGCTCCTGTACTAAAGTATAGTGAGGGAGTATGGCGTCACAAACATTCTCCCTATACTCTATTAGCAGTTTTACCTGCTGATGTTCCTGGACTGATCATGTTGGTGATCATAGTTATGATTGTTATCTTCAATCGTATATTAATCGGGCCAGGTGGTAGCTGAAACATCACAGAATTATCTGCCCAAGGAACATCCCAGGTAAGAACATGCAACGTTAAACATAACGATTTGGTATTAGTTTTTTCAAATGTTTAATCAGGTTTAATTGTGTAAACAAGAGTTCCAGGAGCACAGGACAGGTTTTGAGTGGGTGTATATTTCACCCAAATTCCTGTCCTATGTCTAAGAGTACTGTAGGATAAGGTGATACCTTTTATTATGGACTAAAATGAACAGTTAATCGAAATAAAAAGGTATCACCTTATCCTACAGTACTCATCTTTTAGTATATGCTACTGGACTAACATGGCTACAACCAATTTATGTGTAGAAAGGAAAGTGATTTCCTTTCTGGTTCGCTTTGGTAAAGTCTGGTTAATGGTCCCTGGAATCAATGGAGGAAAAGATGGGTGGGTCCTCCATTCCCTTTACCTTTACAGGCTTTGCAGCTTCCCAGCCAAGCTTAGCTTCAATGACTTGCTTTCTGAAGATATGTTTAACTGTGTATATTTTTCTTAATGCAGGAGGCCACATCCTGCTAAACCTACCCAACTCTATTTTAGGGTATAATTAGCAACTTCAGTTTCTTGAAGAATCGCAATCCACTGCCGCGCACCCATCCTTCCTGTCCCACCATCCCCCCTCGCTGCCACCCCCCCATTTTCTCCCCACTGCTATTATCATTCGGTCTCCAGCATCACCGAATGGCCATTCAGGGTATTGCAGTGGGTCTGGTGTCTGTGGTTTTACAACTGTCTATTAGTATAAAAGATTAGCCTTTATTTTGTTTTTAACCAAATGAATAACAATTTAGTTCTTTCTTTTTTTTTAAGTCCATCCCTTCCCTTTATCTCTATGCGCAGCCAATTTTCTTTTACCCGTACCTGCTTACAGTGAGCGTTAGGCCACACTGGTGCATTTTATCACTCAATAACAATTGCGCTTTTAACCACATTGAATGCATTGCGTATTAGGGGCGCATGCGATCACCATTTTTTGTGGGTTGCATGTGCTCAGATAAAGGACTATTGCACAGATCGCAGAGCAAAAGGACAGTAACATGCGCCAATGTGTGGGCGCCCGGCAATTTGTTCTCAGCCTAAACCTCTGGCTTGCTCAATCCCAACTCACCACTATATCGATATTACCATTGAGACATTGACTGATTCCTGGTTTATTATCTGCTATACCATAGCTTCCATGTATACTTCCTATGTCAGTCTCTCAACCAAAAGTCTAATTGAAACAAAGACTACTTTCAGGCAAAGGACTGTTCGTCATTCTGGTCGCATTTTGCAGTGGCCCAGATGTTTTTCTACTGGGAAAATGTCGCATGCAGCATCTTCTTAGCTGGCAGCACTAAGAAACCCCACACACAATGTGAACAGAATGGTAAACAACGTCGAAAGTAGCTTTAAAGGAGAACTGTGGTCCCAAAACAATTTGGTCTAGTATGAACAAGATTATTACCTGTAAAATGAGTCCTGAACCACCTCTCTAGCATACACCGTTCTCATTCTATCATCAAAAGAATACAATAGTTTAAGGGGCTGGATGGCATCACAGTCCTGCCAAACCCATGACCCCAACCCCTGTCGCCGACAAATGCATGCTCTATTATGCAACATTCTCACTCTGTCTATAAGGGCAAGCATGCTCAGTAATTACTAAGAGCAGCATTGGAAGAGGGAATTTCCCATCATGCAATTCACATGATTTGTATGAACACTGTGTCCATTCCAGTTATAGCAAAACTGCACCTACAGAAGATAGTTCAGATTGGATATCGAAGATACCTAGTTGTTTCAGTATAATGCCTTTTAGACCTGTACCTTTAAGAGAATGTCAAAAGTGCTTGCAATAACTTTTAAATTTTTTTTTGCTGCATTTGAAAGGTCTTTTTACTATGTGCGTCCTGCCACGGGAATGGGGCACGAAAGAGTTACTATGTACATAACATAGTAACTCTTTTGTTGCCGCCATTCCCGTGCATTATCCAATCACTTATTTCTGTATAATGCGTATCCAAGTTGGTGTTTCCTTGCCTAGCCAAGCTGGGTCTGGGAATTTCTAACCCTGCAGCCCTCCAGATTTTTGAAAACTACAACGCCCAGCATTCCCTCCATTGCAGAGAAACCAGAAATACTGGGCGTGTTAGTTTCCAACATCTGAGGGCCACAGGTTGGACATCCCTGCTCTGGGCACTAGAGCAATAAATTGTTAGTGGATATATATTTAGTTATCAGATCATCTCATAATTGGGGACACTTGTAATTAAAGTAAGTAACAGGGCTGCGTTAATTACAACCTGATTTGTATTTTATACTGCAGTGATTCTGACAGCCTTGACGTATGATTTCATGTACAACCCCAACTGCCCTATGCTGTTTGAGAGTGCTTGTCAGGGAATGGTGGAACTAGTAGTGCACCTGCATATTTATTAGGCTTGCTCACAATTTTGCAGACTATTTGATTAAAGTAAAGCAAACTAGTGGTTCTACAAACAAAATCTATTTTTATCATTTATTTATACAACATGTTGTGCTGTTTTATGGACTGCTACAACAATACACAATAAACCTAGGAGCAAAAGATTATTCATTGCTGTAGTCCACTAATACCAGCCACTTACTTGCAAATCTCTAACTAATACAAAGGCAAGACCTGCTAGTTTGAACTGCTGATTACAACTGAGCTTGCTCTGAGGAGTTCATGAAGTTTTAAGTGTTCCATAAACACACCCCAAAATCTGATTGGTCCAAAACAAATTTTAATCTGATTGGCTCTTGTATTATTGACCAATCATATGTTGGGGGTGTGCCAAGAGACAGTATAAAACACCAGAGGCCTTCAGCAAGTCCTAGTTCTGTTTTAGTAGCAGAGGCTGCTATTTGTTCTGCAAGCATAGCAACTATCGATGTCTGGCCTAACTGACCTTTCTAAATGTATTAGTTTTTGGGCCTGGTAGTTGCAGTGTGGCTGCTCTCTGTTTTGCTCCATCTCATAAATGAGTTTTTGGTGCTTAAAGGGAATGTCCAACCCCCCAAACCAAATTTAACCTTCTACTGGCCCCACTGTGCAGTGTTTAAAAACCCTTACCTTACTGCTCAGCTCTTTATGGTTCTCTTCTTGCAATGTCTGTTAAAGTCCTAGAAATAAAGAGTAGGAGCCATTCTAGTGTAATTTGTTCTTCTGCCTGTAACTGTTCCTCATCAAGGTTTCTATGAGGGCAAGCATGCTCAGTAATCACTAAGAGGCAGCAATGGAAAGGGAATTTCCCATCATGCAATTCACTTGATTTGAATGAACATTCTAGTTATAGCAAATCCACACAGCAGAGGATAGTTCGGATTGATATCTAAGATAAATGTTTTTCCATATAGATGTCCTTTTATCCTGTAAACTTTGTAAGCAGAAAGTGCTTGCAATAAACTTTGATTTTGTTGGCCGCATTTGAAAGGTCTTTGTCCTGGGATGTGGTTGTCACTGGGCAATGGGGCAATAGAGAAACACATTGGCATTTGTTAGGCATATTTTAATTTGATAATAAGCTTATATTGTAAAGGATATATAGTTAGTGATCAGATCATCTCATTATTGGGGATGCTTATAATAAATGTAAGTAGCAGGGCTGCATTCTTTACAACCTGGTTGTATTTACACGATGTTTTCAATATACAACCCCTATCCTATACATTCCCTATCTGCCCTCTGCTGTTTGAGAGTGCTTGTCAGAGAATGGTGAAAACTAGTAGTGCAACTACATTGGCACTTGGGTTAGTCACTATTTTGCAGGCTAGTTACCAAGGAAAGCAATTTCAGGCTCTGAAATCAAACACTATTTTATCATTTTAGCTGTTATAATCAACATTATGTGCAGTTTATGGGCTGCTATACAACAATGCCATAGTATGAACCCCAGGAGCTAAAAAATATTCATTTCTGCAGTCCAACTAATACCATCCATCTACTCTGCAAATCTCTAACCTAAATACAAAGCAAGACCTGCTAGTTTGACTGCTGATTAGCAACTGACTTCTGTGAAGATTTCATGCTGTTTTATAGTGTCTCATAAGCACATCCCCAAAATCTGATTGGTCTAGATACATCTTAAATCTGATTGGATCTGGATCTTGGACCAATCAGATATTGGGGTGGGTTTGAGTCACTACAAATAGTGAATGTTTAGCAAGGAGAGCTAGTTTCAGTTTTGCATTTCATCTGAGATGTATATCTTTGTTCTGAGGCATTTGCTGGGATATAAGCTTACTGAGTGATTCTGGCTGGTAGCTGAATGGGCAGCCCTTAGTTCAGATGGCTCACAGTTTAGTTCTCAGTATATGGCTTTCTGTATCTAAGAAAAAAAAAATTTCCAGTAAAAGGTTGGTTTGCTGTCCAACTAAATGTTGAACAGGAGATCTGAGTAACAGAGCTATTGATGTATTGGAATACTGGTTCCACAATTTCACCAGAAATAAACTCCAGTAATAGAACAGAGGAGATGATTGCAAACCAGTCTAGAGAGCAACATGGTAATTAAAGAGATATCAGAAACACTGCAGCAAGCGGATGTGAATAATTGCAGTGTAAAACCAGTCTGTAATAAATGCAGCTTCTGCTTGTAACAACTGTTGTGTTCTTAATAGAGCAAACAGCAGCAATCAGTACTCCATTCCAAGCAAGGAAATGCCTGGTTCCATTCAAAGGTTTCAGACCTGTGAGTGCCTTCGCATTTCTGTGTATATATATATATATGTATATATATATATATATATTATTATATATATATTTATAATATATATATAGTAAATAGCACCACATCACGATTGCACTCCATCCATCTATAACTTGCCCGGGTTGCTGTCCCATTGTACATAAAATATTGAAAAAGCAACGACGCACTCACAGGTCTTGGTAACAAATGTACAAACAGCAATTTATTTTGTCAACATGTTTCACACCTCTATCAGGCGTCATCATGACTAATACAACACACCAGCCACCCAGATTAAATAGCCACCCAATCACCACCCCCTTAAAAACACCCAGCAACAGTGTATATAAAACCAAACACCAAACACGATACCATTTAAATCCATAATAAGAACAATATATGTCCTAAAACAACACCACTATCACAATACCAGATTGTTATTCACCTTACTGTCAGGCAAGTCCAACAAATACGATAGAGAAAATCGTCCAGCATACTTAGAAGGTAGATACCGGGCAGGACTCCACTTCGGGACCGTCAGCACGCACCAGCAGCCACGTGGACAGAATCATATGATGCTCCCCACGGCAGTGCATCTCTATGGCAACAAATCTAACACCAGCAAACCGGAAGTGTAGTCTCCTAATGGCGAGAGCGAAGGCAGCCACATCTCCACCCGACTACGAACTAGAACTACCATATAACATAAACCACAGGGAAGCATATATCAAAAGAACATCTTAAAATGTTCACAACTACGCTGGTATAGATAGAGAACATAATATACGATATCAAAAACCATACAGTAACTAAAACCAACACTCTAACTCCATTACTATATGATATATAGGAAGTAATAATAGCAATAAATAGCATAATAGAAACCATCTCGTGCATAGCAGCAAACGACCATGTTATAATGCTGTAACACAGTACTATCCCCTATATCATGGGGTATTATAATAGCAGCTCAGATTATGTTTCATTAACCCATAGGTGTTACAGTTTGTAGTCTTGAAATCCAACGAGCCTCCAAACGTAGAAGGCTCTAGCTCTATCACCCTCCATCGGAGGAACACAGTCTATAAGCTGGCACTTTAATGTAGATAACCCATGTCCCTTGGATTTAAGGTGTCTTGCCACAGGTTGATCCCCAAATTTGCTCATCTTTGTTTCAAATACTTGGCTCGACAAAGCCGCTCTTATCGAGCTCCGATGATTGGCAAATCTCTCACGAAAGGAAGTGGTGGTCTTTCCAATGTATAGCAAACCACAGGGACATGTCAAAAAGTAGATGACAAACGATCTGGTACAAGTCAATCTATGAACATAGGATCCTCTTACGCGTGTTCGTGGGATGAGAAAACTTGTCCCTGTCATCATATATCCACAGGTGGTACAATTGGGACATTTAAAGCATCCTTGCTTAGGAGCACCCCAGGGTAATTCTTTTTGGGTTTAACATCCTTATTCAATCTGTCTTGACTGTAGGTTGTGGAGGTTTTCCCTCTACGGTGAGCAAATCTTATCCTCTGTTGTTGAAAAGGCAGAGATCCGTCACTTTCAATAATTTTCCACAGTTCATTCGCTTTAGCCTTTATGGATGGACTCAAGATAGAAAATCCATTGGAAAAGTCACATAGTGATTATCACTTTGTTTTTTTACATGTTCTGTTTGTAAATGCCATAAGTGCCTTCGTTAGTTGTTGTTTTTAACACTTGGGTATTATATCCCCGTTCACAAACGGCAGGTCCATTTCCTTAAGTTGTACTTCGCACGC
This sequence comes from Hymenochirus boettgeri, assembly GCA_019447015.1. Taxonomy (NCBI): domain Eukaryota; kingdom Metazoa; phylum Chordata; class Amphibia; order Anura; family Pipidae; genus Hymenochirus; species Hymenochirus boettgeri. The sequence continues at coordinate 103,142,830 of CM033470.1, read as the reverse complement.
TCACCCTCAGTGTTATTCCTAAGTACCCTTAATATTGAGTGTATGGTATCGCCTTAATCAAGGCAGGTGGATGAAAGCTGGTCGCATGTAAAATTGGTATTCCGATCAGTATCTTACGATAACAAGACGTACCCAGCACATCACCTGTCTTGAAAATCAAAAGATCCAAAAACTCAATTTCACATTGATTGATGTTAAATGTCATTTAATAGGTGTAATCCAGGCCATTAACCTGGGCTAATTTTTCTCGTAACTGCAGCTCATCCCCTTCCAAATAAGGAAGATACGTCTATGTATCGTTTGAACAGCACACCCCCCACCCATATCGGTAAGGAGTGAGTCTGTTCAAACCATTGCATAAAGGTTGGCAAACGATGGGGCCACATTGACCCCATGGCAGTGCCACATCATTGAATATAATACCGTCCAAGAAAGCGGAAATATTTTTGGACAATTGATACCAGAAGTTTCATCATCAGAAACTACCACCGTGGGGTTCAAATTGCCCCTGCTCAATCAACGCTTGTCTACATGACTGTACTCCATCCTTTGTGGAATCACGTTTGAGACTATTTTAAATCAATAGTGACCAATAGTGTATTTATCCCTCATCGGCATATTCATTTGGGACAAATATCAATTAAACTGACCACTGTCACGCAAATAGAACTCATCCCTTTACCACAGGCTGCAGAAAAAATCCACAAATTGGGCTAGTGGTTTTAGTAGAGAACCATGCGAGGTGGCTATGGGGCGACCAGGAGGTGACTCAAATACTCTTCTGTATTTTGTTGAAGAGTATAAATTACTGGACAAATGGATGGGTCCGTAGTCAGAACTGTGCACACTTGTCAGAAATCCATCCTGCATTTATCTCCTATAGTGATAGAGAGTCAATTAACTTCTGACCTCATACATAGGATTTACCTCACAACACAAATATACATCAGTATTGTTTGTTGGACACCAATTCTGTTACAATAATAGTTACGATCCAGCAACACAATTGCCCCACCTTTATCAGCGGGACGTATAATCAATTCATTGTCAGCTTTAAAGTTTTTTATGCGCTAGACGTTGTTCCTTGTTAAGATTATAAAGACTGGGCTTGTACATTGGAAAGATTATGAACCCTCTGAGTGCAACATCTGTGAAACACCTTTATTCCAGGGGGAGTTAGATGATCGCTCAAAAGTACTACTAGGTCTAAATCTCTCAGTGGAATTCCCATCTCCATATGTTTGAAAAATCTCTCAATTTTAACCGCCTCTGAAATTTATAGAGGTCTATATCAACTGGAAAGCATACTAAACCTAGTGGATTGGTACAAATGTAAGCCCCCTGCTTAAAAGGGATCTTTCCCCAGGTGTTAATACATTTCACTCAGATTAAATTTTCTCTTCCTTGGTGGTTTGCTTTCTTGGGTTTATACCCCCTCTCCGGAGTACCTCCTTTGCCTCCTATAGTCCCGGATCTGGTAACCCTCATCTGAAAAGGGCTTCAGTATGGGGTCTCCTGTTGTCTTCCTGACTGTACCTAGACATGGCTTCAGAGTCCGATTGGCCCGATTCTCCTGATGATCAATTGTAAAACCAAATGGGCGTCTTTTATAGACTCCCATGCGTCTAGTTTCAGTTCGTTCCAATAACCAAGGATATACCCTCTTATCCTGTAACTCTTGTTCTACTTTATGTAGCTTGTCCCTTTTAAACTGTAACAAATAGCTTTATACTTATCCACCTGGTCACCAATACTTAATCACATATTCAACCTAGCATCACTTTTTAGTATATCCAATTGGAATTTTCATATATATCTTATCTCAGTTTTGATCTTTTTAGTTCCTTGCCAACTAGTCATGACTAAACCATTAATACATATGAACATTTATTCAAGATGGCTACCCAGCGGCCACAGAACCCTTGTCCACACGACCCAGTGTGGAATTTCCTCACACACGAAAGCCTCTAGGAATCCTGCGGGCCCTATGGAGTCGGACAAACACATCCCATGTTTGTAATCAATTGAGCGTTCTTAAGATTCAATAATTTAAATACACCTTCCCTTTGACCTGCCGTTCTGTATTTCACCCCTGTATCCGTAACAAGATTTTTTCCACTTCATCTGTGAATATGCAAAATCACTCTCCAGTCCACATCGAATGTGTTTCTGCTGAAGCCAGAAGATTACCCCCATCGTCGACTGAAACAAGAGGGCGGCCTGGAAACACTATAAATCATAATAGGGTGCTAATCCACAAATAACAGTAAATACAGCCACATCACGATTGCACTCCATCCATCATAATACTTGCCCGGGTGCTGTCCCAATTGTAAAAATATTGAAAGAAGCACGACGCACTCACAGGTCTTGGACAAATACAAACAGCAATTTATTTTGTCAACATGTTTCAACCTCTATCAGGCCGTCATCAGGACTAATACAACACACACAGCCACCCAGATTAAAATGCCACCCATCACCACCCCTAAAAACACCCCAGCAACCGTGTATATTAAAACCAAACACCCCAAACACGATACCATATTAAATCCATAATAAGAACAATATATGTCCTAAAAACAACACCACTATGTGGCCCCACTATGTGGCCCCATCGTTTGCCAACCTTTATATGCAATGGTTTGAACAGACTCACCTCTTACCGATACTGGGTGGGGGGGTGTGTCTGTTCAAACGATACATAGACGATATCCTTCCTTATTTGGGAAAAGGGGGGATGAGCTGCAGTACGAGAAAAATTAGCCCAGGTTAATTGCCCTGGATTCACCTATATTATTGACATTTAACATCAAACCAATTGAAATTGAGTTTTTGATCTTTGATTTTCAAGACAGTGATGTGCTGGGTAAGTCCTTTGCTATCGTAAGGATACTGATCGAATACAATTTTACATGCGACCAGCTTTCATCCACCTGCTTGATTTAAGGCGATACCATACACTCAATATTAAGGGTACTTAGGAATAACACTGAGGGTGAGCGTGCTGAAGTACAACTTAAGGAAATGACCTGCCGTTCTGTGAACGGGGATATATACCCAAGTGTTAAAAACAACAACTAACGAAGGCACTTATGGCATTTACAACAGAACATGTAAAAAAACAAAGTGATAATCACATGTGACTTTTCCAATGGATTTTTCTATCTTGAGTCCATCCATAAGGCTAAAGCGAATGAACTTGGAAAATATTGAAAGTGACGGATCTCTGCCTTTTCAACAACAGGGATAAGATTGCTCACGTAGAGGAAAACCCTCCACACCTACTGTCAAGCACAGATTTGAATAAGGAGTTAAACCCAAAACGAAATTACCCTGGGGTGCCCTAAGCAAGGATGCTTTAAATGTCCCATTGTACCACCTTGGATATATGATGGACAGGGACAAGTTTCTTCCTCATCCACGAACCGGTAAGAGGATCCTATTGTTCATAGATTGACTTGTACCAGCTCGTTGTCATCTACTTTTGACATGTCCCTGTGGTTTGCTATACATTGGAAAGACCACCACTTCCTTTCGTGAGAGTATTGCCAATCATCGGAGCTCGATAAGAGCGGCTTTGTCGAGCCAAGTATTTGAAACAAAGATGAGCAAAATTTGGGGTCAACCTGTGCAAGACACTTTAAATCCAAGGGACATGGGTTATCTACATTAAAGTGCATGCTTATAGACTGTGTTCTCCGATGGAGGGTGATAGTAGACTAAGAGCCTTCTACGTTTGGAGGCTCGTTGGATTTCAAGACTACAAACTGTAACACCCTATGGGCTTAATGAAATCAATAATCTGAGCTGTATTTATAATACCCCATTGTATAGGGGATATTCTGTGTACACAGCATTATAACATGGTCGTTGCTGCTATGCACGAGATGGTTTCTATATGCTATTTATGCTATTTTACTTTCCTATATTCTATATAGTAATGGAGTTAGAGTGTTGGTTTTAGTTAGTATGGTTTTTGATATCGTATTTATTATGTTCTCTATCTATACCAGCGCTAGTGTTGACCCATTTTTAAGATGTATCCTTTTGATATATGCTTCCTGTGGTTTATGTTTATATGGTAGTTCTAGTTCGTAGTCGGGTGGAGTATGTGGCTGCCTTCGCTCTCGCCATTTAGGAGACTACACTTCCGGGTTTGTGGTTGTTTAGATTTGTTGCCATAGAGATGCATCTGCGCTGGGGAGCATCATATGATCTGTCACGTGGCTGCTGGTGCGTGCTGACGGTCCCGGAAGTGGAGTCTGCCCGGTATCTACCTTTTCTAAGCTATGCTGGACGAATTTCCTCTATCGTATTTTGGACTTGCTGACAGTACGGTGAATTACAATCTGGTGTTTGATAGTGGTGTTTGTTTTTTAGGACATATATTGTTCTTATTATGGATTTATATGTATGTGTTGTGGGGTGTTTTGGTTTAATATACCACTGTTGCTGGGGTTGTTTTTAAGGGGGTGGTGTATTGGGTGGCTATTTAATCTGGGTGGCTGGTGTGTTGTATTCGTCTGATGACGGCCTGCATAGAGGTTGAAACATGTTGACAAAATATTGCTGTTTGTACATTGTGTTACCAAGACCTGTGAGTGCGTCGTGCTTTTCAATATTTATATATAATTATATATATATATATATATATAATATATATATATATATATATATACCATTGATAACTGACATCAACATGCTACTTGCACACCCAATATCAGATCTGTAGTTTCTGAGACTATAGAGAAGGGAATGGGTAATGTAAAATCCACGAATCACGGTGGCCACTTGCAAATCAGTGCTCAGATTCTGCATGTTTAATTAATAAATGGAGAAAAGGCTAATTTTACCATTATGCAAACCCTCTGATTGGTGGACAATATCTCCATAGACTACAAGCACACTGCCCACTATAGGAGGAGTGAAATCAATTGCTACCCATAAGAAACACAAAAATGAAAATAACTTGATACACTGTTCCACAAAAATTTAAAGTATATGGCCAAAGTACACCGGATAGCGCTCCCTACACTACAGCAAAACTAGTTTCGGGGTGGAGCATGCACTTTAAGCTTGATGCACTTTATATCGGTTTTTTAATCGGGCAAAACGGCCGCTCGTTTGGAGATCCGTTGATGGATGGGATGAAGTATAGTTTAATAGTATGAGGTTTTTAAAAGTTTGAATTTGGACACTATAGTTGCCCTTTAAAACGACATTCGCACGCATCCGCAACACCATTCATGCACAATGCCATTCACGCACTTAAAACGATATTCGCACGCATCCGCAACGCCATTCACGCACTTAGAATGACATTCACACACACTCACAGCACCAATCACGCACATATAACGACATTCACACACACTCACAGCACCAATCATGCACATATAACGACATTAACAACAGCGTTATATTACATATATAATAATTAAAAATGTAATTAAATATTAAGTATTTTTACAAACAATTATTATTTTTTAACAATGTGTTATAATATACAAAAAAAATCCATTCATAAAGGTAGTTTGTATTACCGATCCCGCCTCCCTCCTCTAACAGAGGCGTGCCTGTTTGTTAGGCCACGCCTCCGCATCCCTCCCCCTGTAGTGCCGAGCGGCTAATAGAAAATGCTTGTGATGTCACCAGCATCAGGAAATTGCATGCTGGGATTGTAGTTTTTGGCAGAAACAGGAAGGGATGGAATCCAAGATGGCGGCGCCCAAGTATGGACTTTATAAGGCGATTTTAAAGTATGTGTTTTTGATTTTTTTAATATCTAAAGCTTCAGAAAGCTTTGCAGGGGGTTAAGGAACAATAAGACATGCTTGTGCAACTTACCTTCCCTCTATCCTCCGCCCCACTGTCCCAGCCCTCTGATTGCATGAAACTGCAAGCAGGGGGCCGGACTGGCAGCCGGGTCTGTGTTTGGCTGAGAGGCAGCCAATTATGGACGCGGCTGCCAGTAGTTCAGAACGCCGGAGGAAAATAACAACATCAATCCTACACCACCCACATTGTTATTTCATGTTGTGATTGTAAAGGAAAATGTTATTGTTATTTTATGTCGGCTTCATAAATTAATGCTTTGGCTATCAATGGGACGATACTTATATTAAATGGCTGCAAACCCCACACATTAACAGGCACAGAAAAGACATATACATTTCAAAGGAATTCCAGCCTGAATAGCCAATCATACCCTAGTTATTATTCCCATGGCTTTCTGTCTGGACATGTATTAGAAATGTGGCTACTGACACATTATCTCTTTGCTTTTCCTTACTGGAAATCTTACTTAGTTCCTGGTAAGTAATTAAATATGTTATTACTATATAGTGTAAAATATTAAATTATTATCTATTTTAAAGCTCCACAAAAGATACAAAAATATATAATATACACAGGGTATAATACACACTTTAATTTTAAAATCAGAACAAAAAGCATTAACAAAAATATTCACATTAATAAAAATTGTCCCCCATTTATTCAACGTTGGCCATTAAATATGATATGATTATTTATGATACTAGTATTGTGCAATTAACATAGTTGGCTGTATGGGCCCCTTTAGGTAGAGAGATACAAGTAGGCGCTGGCCAATGACATTTTATTATTTTGGGGGGTGGCTGTAAGACTGTGTTTTAGCCTTTAACATCATTGTAATTAATAATGGAATTATTAATTACAGGGGAACTGTTGTCCAAAAATGACTTTAGGTAAATTTATAGGAATTGTTCTCCTTAGAATTTTTGCAATGTATTTTCATTGTTTATTTTACATAGTTTTGAAGATATTTACATTTTTGTGTGTGATATGGCAGCAGCATCACCAGGTCCCCTGCACTTCCTGCTTCCTGCTCTGAAACCTGTCAGTCAATCTGCCCTGTGTCCTCCTCTTTGCAGCCCGCCTGGTCCCTCCCATTCATGGACCCCATGGTCCCTCCAGTTGCAGGCCCCCCTTGGCCCATTCCCTTACAGTCCCATGTGGCCCCGCCCACTTGTGGGTGCCATGGCCCCATCCACTCACAGGTGCTGTGGGCCACTCTGACACCCTACCCCCCCACCCCCCGAAAACTCTGTGGAAACAGCCTTTTCAGGCAGAGTGAGAACTCTGCCTGAAAAGGCTTGTTTTCAGAGTGAGAGAGAAGAGCTGTAGATTCCCTTACAGAGTTACTTAACTCTGCAGCTGCAGGTCCTTCACACAGCAGAGAGGAGGAGGGACTTCCTGTCTCCCTCACACACTGAGGGAGTCTGAGGCTGTGCTCGGCGGCGGAACTGTGCAGGAGAAGCCTTAGGAATGTCAGCCTCCCACCCATTAACTTTCTGGTCAGTCATTTCTTTATATCTTGGGCTGTGGAGCACATAGAGAGGTGGTTGATGGCTCGTTTTAAAGGTAGGAAACTGGCCTTTTATTTAAACTCATCTTGTTTGGAGACCACAGTTCCCCTTTAATAAAGTTGAAACAATGGGGGGGATGACTATCTTTTTCTTTAAGGAGCCTATTTAGAAATTGCAACAATGCCCTTCATCACGATCTCGCCTCCTCCCACAAAACCACTGTGGATGAAGCATGGATAGGGGCCCCATTATAGTTTTGCTGGGGCCCCCACTTATTTCTAGTTATGCCACTGATCTTTGCAATACTGAAACCAGTTGGTACGAAGCTGTTTTATTAGTAACTATAACTACTGACAATTTCTATATAAGCCCCTTGGGGTTAAGTAATGTGGCAGATGAACCCAATTTGTGGAAACACAGAACCCAGTCTTTTGACAGCAGTTTATCAGAATTCTCTTCCCTTCCTATTAGTGTAATTTTTCATGCATGTCAAAAATCTTTGAAAATCTGTCAAAAAATCGTATTTTCATCTCATCATATTTAATGTCGCAAGTAGCTGATTAATATTTTTTTCATGATTGCATTTCTTCAACTGCAGATAGGATTTTTGTACTAAGGTTTGCCATGTTGAGCAACTGATGTGATTAAGAAACTATGGTAGACGTTGCTTTAGACTCATTGGCTATTCTGCAACAAACAAGGCTTTTCATGTGCTACAAATGAAAAGAGGAAGATCTCACAAGACCAAAGTACCTAATAGAACCTCTTTACATTTCTGAGACCCATAGTACTTTGGTGTTCCAAATGTGACATTGGAAACGTCAATTATTTTAAGGCACACAGAGGATTTGATATGAATGAATAATTCTGTCCAAAATCTCAAAAAGAGAGACAATTAATCTTCTAGCAATTCTACACTCAAAATCAATCACAACAAAAAGAATCAATTTAGAAGTGGTTACTTTGCAAAACAATTGATCCTTAAAGGGAAGTAAAAATGGTTTAGAGAAATGGTCACACACCCTGTGATTTTCTAGTCTGGATATATGACTAGGGACCCCTAGGGTTACCTGAGAAGTTGATTGGGGTTCCTTAAGAGATAACAGGAACTGGATTAATCACCTTTGAGATTATGCTTGTGAAGGTTCTCATTCATCCAGGTCATGGTATATCTGTTGTATTCAATTAGATCAACTGGACTTGAAATGTAGTTCCTTGCGACGTTTCGCTAGTCATCCCACGACTGGCTTTCTCAATTCAGAATGACTTGTACAAGAATCTGTGGCAATTATTACCCTAAATCCCAATTAGCATGAATGCTCTGATTTTGATTGGGGGAGACCAAACAGCAACTGCATCAACGTATGGCCCAGCACAGAAGAGCCAATTCCTTGGGTCAGACTCCGCGTGTACCTGCATCTTAAGGATAAAGGACATACATTTGAAGATTGTAATGTTAACATATTGCGCAGGAACTGACTGGTTCAAGAGAGGTGTTAAGGGGCCATTTATGTGAAAATAAAGAAGCCAAGCCCAATAGAGGTGGGGGGGTTGACACCAACTGTCTGCCATGTACAATGCTGTTTAACACCTCTCTGTCGGCGTTCCTATAACACCTCTTAGCCACTATCCAATCACACCCTTAACACCTGGCTGTGATATGCTAATTGGATTTTCCAGGGTACATATTGCCACATTCTTGTACAATCTCATTCTGAATTGAGAAAGCCAGTCGGATGACAGGCGAAACGTCTTCAAGACTCATTTCAAGTCCAGTTGATCTAATTGAATACAACAGATATAACTTTGAGATTACTTTTCACTATAGCTGTATTTATTGATCTATTTGTGCATTACCAGTTCACTATCCAAAATGAAAAGATAGTGAAAGAGCTGAACACATACACACAACCTTTCTGCATACTAAAAGCATTCACAATTTAGTAGCACTGAAGTCTTCATAGGAGCTTAGACATGGGCTTCCCAGATTGGTAATGACATTGACTGGGCTCATCAGTGCATCAACATAACAGGACAATGGTAGATGTTTGCAGTTCCCACTTTGGGTATAAACTACAATGAGAATGTGTAAAAACATTATTCTCCTTGAGGTAGAGGACGGAAGCTTTTCCTTGGCTCTAAATAGTTGCAGCAAATCAAATGGTCCTCCCAGGTGTTCTTGGGGTGATCCTTCTCCCACCAACAAATATGGCTGGCTAGAATAAAGTATTTTTAATAGGAATTGAACGGACTACTGTTTTATTTTCTCCAACTAGTTTCTTCAGTTTCTTCAGTCAGGACTGATGATTTCATCTTGATCCACATTGTCGTCCTATAAAAAAAAAAACTTTACTTTCTATTCTTTATTTATTTCTATTCTTTATTTAAATACACATTATGAAATTTGGGTCCCTTTAGATATGTTTTACAAAGCCAGTAAAATCGACCTTTCTCTCTCAATGCTTTTGCTCCAGCTGCACAAGCCACCTGCTTTACAGTTGTACAGGCATAAAGGAGACAGAAACAGTGTGTCAAGGGACCTGCAAACTTGAGGTAAATATCTCATTGCAGGAGAAAGGTAAGTATTGTGAAATAGGTGTATGGGGGGTACCCACCCCCCTTCTAATAATAGTGAACCTGCTAGGTTCTCATCCTTGGTCTTAACTTCAAGCACTGACAATATTCTTTAGGAGTTCCAGCCTTTCCTAACTTGTGTCTAGGGCCTGACCAATGGGAAGATGCACTCTGGAAGAAGCGTTTTGCCAGGTCTCCGAGTCAGTGGAAGAATGGAGATTGAAGTTTAGCCCAGGGATGAGGACCTAGCAGTTTAGGTACACACACCAAGGGTAGTTTTATTAGGAGGAGGGTGGGTTATAACTGTTTGTTGAGCTATAGTTGTCCTTCACAATACTGTAGCTATTCCTACAGAGATGTGGCAATTTACTTTAAGTGACTATAGTGAGCACTATAGAACTACCCAATCATTCTAAGCAAATTATAGGTTAAACTGACTTTTATCCAGAAATTTGCTGGTATTTTAATCATTTTAGATTTACTTGATCACTTGCCTTTTTTTCTACCACTACTGTATTTTTATTTACAGCGTATGACACTATCAGGGCAATGCACCGAGAGCCGCTATTGGCAGCCCGGTGCAAACTGCCCAGCGATGTTATATACTGATAGCGGCTCTCGGAGCATCGCTCTCTGCTGTTTTTCTATTCCGGCACTTTTAACGCCAGCTATTAGCTAGCGTTTAAAGTGCCGCAATAGAATGCCGCTTTCGGCATATAACATCGCTTTCGTAACTTTCACGTTAGCCACGCAGCTGCCGCAACAAAGGAGCTAATTGATATAACATTGGTTAACGTGTCTTTTAACTCCACTCTCAGCCACTGTGCCTCTTGGTGCATCTGTCTGTATATATATTAAACATTGCTTTATAGTAAGGGCTCGTTCACACTAGGAGCGGACAAAAACGCAACTTAATGCAATGTTTTACCACATTTTTGTATCCGTTGCTAACTGCTTGCGTGGGTGTTATCATCTTTTTGTGTCTGTTTTTTCTGCATTTCTGTCAGTTGCGTTTGAACGCATTTTTTCAAATTTAAGGGGGCCGGACCAAAGAACACTAAAATGACATCACAGTAACTCCCAGGCATCATTTTTCAAAAAATAGACAGAAATGCAAAACGCGTGTGTTGTTATCTGTTGTTGTCCATTGTATCGCATTTTCATGCATTTTTGAAGGACAGAAATGCGTACAGCAGTGCGTTTTTTAAATGGACTGGAACAGAATACAACGCAGCAAGTGTGAACGATATTATGAAAAACTATGGGGTTTAACTGTAGATACAAACTCCCATCTCTCCCTCAGTCTCTGTCTCTAAACATGTGTTTTCTTTTAATGTCTATAGAACTGGCTTTGTAAAAATGAAGTTTGTCTCTGAGACTCTACTGACTCATTATGTCAAAATCTGTGTGATTTTGATAAAGTCAAAATTGTTAACGTTTCATGTGACCTAAACAAGTGATGCAATAATTGTAATGCTTCCTTTTTTCGAAACTCCCCTTTTGCCCCTGGTAACAAATTTCTAAACAAATGTGTGCATTAGATCCTCATGTTTGGGACAATTTACTATTGCATTTTAATTTCAATTAAAGCCCTGACCTTGGAATAACCTAGGAAATAGTTAGCAGAGGGGCTGCTGTACAGTAAGCTGTACTGTATTATACTGTACTTTACAATTTACCTTTTAATTGTTTTCCTACTGGGGCAAACTGGATATTTGTTGGTATAGGAGTTTAAAGATGTCACAGTAGATTTCTTTGATAGGCTCTCTGGGATTAGCAGATGAAATTTAATTTGCAGGCAGCCAATCACTTCCCTCACCTACCTTACATTTTTAAGAGGTCGCTGGACAGTGGATGTAAGAGAAGTTATGCAGTCTTTTTAAGGTAGCTTCATGCAGCACTATACAGGCTTTCTCTATGACTATTAATTTAATATGACTAAGTTGTTGCACAATAATAAAGTATGCTTACAATTTGTGCTGCATATTTTAATTGCGTTTTATACCGTAATTTGACTTTATGTAATGATGACTTTGTTACACATTAAATAACTGTTCTCTTGTTTGCATCCAGAAACCATTGTCAGTTTCATAGCAACAGCTAATAATTATCTAAATACAGTCCAGGAATGATATAATCACAGAAAGATTGTAACTAGAGAGGAAGGAAACTGGTGAGTTTTTTTCTGATAGAAGTTCCATGGAGACTATTCAAGTTCCGAATATGATTCGGAATTTTTTTATAGCAATTTTTTACATTTTCGAATGAAATTTTCAATTTTCCGATGAAAATTTCTGACTGTTGAAAATTTTTAATTACTAATTGTTACCTATGGAAAAAAACAAGGCTACAGCATTGACAAATTCCATTCATTTCCAGAACTGTTATTTATTTTCATGCCTGACTTCCTTCTAACTTGTCACAAAAGGCATTTGGTGTGTTACTCTAAAAAAAGGGATTTAAAGGATCAACAGAAAAATACTGGCTTTTCAGGTCCTTGCTCCTAATTTATCCCTATGAATGTTGCTGTATTAAAGGTTCTTTTTAAATTATCACGAGTAAAGTGTCACTCACAGCAGTTTCATTATGTTTTCCTGAGAGGAAATTGCCATCTGTGACAGGTAAGCACCAGATCAGTAAATGGTCAAACAGCTGTGGTTCACCATAGGGTTAGGTCTCACTACTGCGTGTCGGACCAAGCTTTGCGCTCCGTTAACGCAAAGTTCCCACTATTTGCGCTGCGGTCCAGTCCATTATTGGTTTGCATGCACGACTTTCCGTGAGGATCGCATGCGTGTCAATAACATGATATGACCCGGAACGTAGCGAACATAGAGTATCAAGATCAATCAGTCGGTTGTCCCGCATACTATCCACTTCAGTGTCTTAAAGGGCATCTATAGTGGGAAAATGAACTTTTTTTTCTTTCTTTCCATGTGTTCTATAATTCCCTACAACCCCCAGAATGTCTTCACTTTTTTCAGATTCCCTCTCTGTCCTGAGATACACCAGTTAGAAGAATACGTGATTGCATTCCTCTACTCCTACTTGGACTGTCAATCAAATCCCGGTGACTTGATCCCCCCTCCCTGCTCGGTATAAACATAGAGATAACAGCATTAGCGGGGGAGAAAGGTAGCTTTGAGTTAGATATAAGGCTGCACTTGACCCCCCTTCTTAATGCTTTCACTGATTGATGATGGGTCACAAAGTGAGAGATCGTAAACTGTACTGATCTCCTTCTTCCGTGTCTCCAACAGCTTACTTTCTATTGGCCACTGTGCGTGGGTGTGTTTTTCAGGATGTTGAACTTTTAACTCCTACTGCACATAAAAAGCTTGTCGGTTAGCCGGAGCTGAGACATGGAGGAGGTACAGAGGGGAGGGAGAAGGGGAATGCTGCATAGATCTGACACGGTTAAACGAGTCGTGACAGATATAGGATTAAGGCAGCACAGAGTACATGAATTTAACTGTGCAAAGGGGCAATATGTTTTTTTCACTATAGATGCCCTTTAAGCTAGGTACACACCTACCGATTTTTCATCCTGACCGACCGTTCGATACTTTTGACCGGTCAGCCAGGAGGAAGGACTGTCGGTTGCGGCAAAAGCAGCCGCGTCCGATAGTTACTGCGACCGATCGTGCGGTCCATAGAGGACCGCACGATCGGACGAGGTTTTCCACCATGTCCGATTCGGACGAACAGTCGATCGGACATGGGCACATTCAGATGCGATAATTTCAGTCCGAACGACCGATACACTGAACTATCGGTCGATCGGACCGAAATATCTCATCGTGTGTACCCAGCTTTAGTGCTGGGTGCTACTGACTCACCGTAGCCACGGGCATGAATATCCAAAAGTATCAAGGTATCAGTGTACACCAGTCTTAACAGCAAATCGTGTCAAAATGGCACTGTCTGAAGAAGGTGCCATTTTGACACCGAAACGTCACATGTGTTAATAAACACGATTTGCTGTTAAGACTGGGGTGCACTGATACCTTGATACTCACAGAGTATCAAGCACAGCAGCACATGGCAAAAATCTTGCATGCACTGCCGTGCGTGATAGTGGAACCTAATGCTAGGACTGCCAGCAGTGAAACACTAGTCTAATGGAATACAAGCTCTAGCATACACTTCAGTGCCATCGCAGTTATAGCAACATATAAGTAAGGGATATTAGTGTGCAAAACATTTTCATTAGTATTTGGAAACTAGGTACACTGTTATATATAGATATAATACACAATGTATTAGTTTTATAATGGGAGTAACATTAAAATACTGTATTTATTATAGTCTCTCAGCATTGTATAACAATATATAAGCACAATACTTTATCCCGGAGTTCCCTGCCCTGTATAAAAGCACTCACCCTGAGGCCTGTTACTATTATATGATCAGGGAACTTCTCTGTGGCACATTATTATTCTTTTTATTTATAAACAATAAATGCATAGTAGACATATATCTGCACTGTACATAGTACAACACTGCAGTTTAAAACTGACATTATTCCTCATAATAACTTGAAATTAGCAGTTCACTACTAATGTTTTGCTTACCCATTCTTTCCTATTGTTGGAGAAGAATGTAAAATGATCTTGAAGGTACTTGTTCCCAAAGCCCATGATTCGATTAACAGGGTGACTGGAAATGCCCGCAACCTTAGCAGTAAAATGTATACTGTAAGCAAATTTGAAGTCCTCTGGTGTTATATCTGCTACTTTATTTTTAATTTCCTTGTCAACATAGACATCTACCAGTTGCTTGAATGAATTGTAAGAAATGTCTCTGAAGAAGGTAGAGATTGTAGGATCTTCTTTAACCTAGGTTTTAAAATGTCATATCAGTTAAAGTAAGCTTTAATATTCCCAAAAGATTTGCATACAAACATTTTCAGGACTGCCTTTTTATGATAGGCATTAAAGGGACATTCTCATCCTGAAGTATTGCCAAAAACATATATATAATTATGTACTGATGTTCTTAAACTCATTTATTGGTATTATACAGCTCATAAATGTAAGACATTTTCTTATGCAGTCCCTACTGACCTTAAGGTTTAAGTAAAACAACAGTAATTCAACCCCCCCCACCTATAAAAGTACTGCTAGGTCCTCACCCATGGGTTTATCTTCGATCCCTAGTAATACTTCTTTAAAGTAATAATTGCCAGTCTTGGCCAACCCCTGATTGTGTCCAGGTCCTGACCAATGGGAAGATGCGTTCTTCAGGAAGCACATGTTCCATCTGTCCATGTAACAATGATGGGGGAAGGATGGACAATACCGATTGTTGTTTGTAACCCTAAAGAAGGATAACTAGCGACTAGAGGCGCTGCAAATGATAATCGCTGGTATGTATGCGTTCTGTGGAGCCTCATTCTCAATTTTTCAACCCCACAGTTGCTGGTAAACCAGACTGCCCAGAGACCCAGAGGCCAGAAGTCTACAGATTGGAAATAACGCACCACTCAACACCATTTTTACTGGAGCTTCTTAAATAAAAAAAAGTAATTGATTTGTGGTAATGGATTGCTGCCTTATCTTCTACAAAGTATAAAATGTTTGGCTGAATAACTAGATTGCTTATAAGTTGGATATACATATAAATGGCCAAAATTCATTTTCAATTCATTATGTGTTTTTTCAGACAATTTGACCTTTTTGTTCCTTACCTTCTTATCCCACTCGTCTCCTTGTTTTCTTAGGATGGAAACAATCTTTTTAATAAGGGCCTCTGTACAAAAAAAACAAAAAAAATCAAACACAATCATTTACATGTAGTGCTATTATGAACATTCCCATCTAATAAAGCACTTCCCACAGAGCCATTTTCCTTGTTTAACAAATACTAACTCCCTTGCTTTTTTTCTTGTACTCATACACAAAACTGTTGCACAAGAAACTGTTACCCTGGCGATACTGTATAAATAAACAGCCACTTTGGACACAAAGAGCGCAGATCTCTTGCTTAAAAGAGTACAGCAGATATGGTTAACCCCTTTGATGTGTCAGCAGGACACACCAGTTGCACCAGTTTATACATTCTAGGAAGACTGACCTTGATCTTCTGTTTCTCCAGTAGTTGATTCGTTTCCTAAGCTTTCCCTTCTTTTATATTCAGCTTGTTTGTCACTTTCTTTAACAATGAGTTCAATTTCTTCAGAGACTTTATAATAATATGAATCTTTATTGGTTTTACCTGAATAGACAAAGAAAAGAATGCTTTTAGCTCCAAAAAAATGCTGCTCATCTGTTTTTGATATATTTAAAGGGCATGTCCACCCCCCAAACAAAAATTTAAATCTAACCTAATTACCCCCGCAAAACCAAGACCTTGCTAGGTTTAAAAGTATGTACAAGGCTCCTAAATTTACTTTGACTCTACGCTGTTGCTGTCCTGTGCCTTTTCCATGCATAGCAGCAGCAGAAAGGGCCGAACTGGCAGCAGTGTCAGTGATTGGCTGAAATGCAACGTCTCAGCCAATCATTGACATCACTGTAGGTGTCAATCACTGATGCTGATGCTGGTCTGACCCCTTCTGCAGAGTGAAGTCAACCAAGGGAATGAGTGCTAGTAAGTATATTTAGGAGCCCTGTACACACTTTTAATCCTAGTGAGGTCTAGGTTTTAGGGGGTAATTAGGTTAGATTTAAATTTTCGTTTGGGGGGTGGACATGCCCTTTAAGTCCATGTCACCTTCCATGCTTTGGAAGGTGAAGGCAACCCTACTGGTATACAAGTGATTATATTTGCATATTGGGCATTTCCTCCAGGAACTACTGTTCCCCACAATCATAAAAACATATTGATAGGTTGCATGTGTGAAATAAAGTGAATAGATTGTAAGTTCTTCGTGGAAGGGCCTGATGTGAATTTATCTATTTAGTTGAAAATAATCTGCATTTTTTGTGGATGGCATGCGCTCCTATTGCGCAAAATTACACAATCCCAGTGCACGGGCGTTATCCACTGCAGCAGCACTGAAAATTTCCGACTTCTCGTGCATGTGTGCTATAGTTGATAAGCACCAGGAAGCAGTTGGGACCTGTCAGTGCTGCTGTCGGGGATCGCGCAAAAGGTAAATATATTTACCTCCGTCCCTGGCTCCTGAGATATTGATTAAAGAACAGGAGCATAGCTCTTTAACCCCTGGGTCTTCATTCAATACATTAAAGAAATATTTAATTTTTCAAGTTTCAATCTTCTGTTTCTTATATCTATGCTGTCTATGAATGACACTGTAAAGATTACTTTTCTTTTTGTATGAAAGGATTATATCATTTTTAGGACAGAAGCATTTAATGTGTTTAAAAACTAAAAATGAAATCCCTGTTCTGTGTCAGGGACTCAGAGAGAGGAAGGATCTCTGTGCCAGGCTGTCAGCTTCTAGTAAGCTGTAACTTCCTTGTTTTGATCTGTAGAGCACTACAGAGTATGTGTCTGTACACAGACACTTAGCTGAGGGTTTTTCCCAGCTAAGGTGGTTAATTTCATAGATTATCCAGTAGCCACTGCAAAGGGAGAAGTAAGACACAGCTTGTTGTATGTTTGTTAATGTGCTCTGTCTATTGGTACAACCTTGTCTGGAGACTTTAGTTCTCCTTTAAACAGTTTTTTGTCAAACAGTTAAAGGAGCAGCTGAAAAAAATGGCTAAACCTTATTCTGCTATTGTAATTATTTCATATTTTTTTCTCAAATATTTCTTACCTTTTAGTGAAGAATTTGCTTTGTTCTATAAATGCGTTTAGGTGTGTTTGGCTTCAGCTCAATATGTGAGGCCATATTGATATTATTTGTATTCTTTACAGTAAGTTTATGTATACTAAATAAAAGCATGTAGCCTTATACCTGGGGTATAGACATGCTTTCTGAAGGCTTAATAATGTGAAAAAAGTGACTAGACAACTGATATGTGATATTGTCAGAGCCTACACCAGGATATTTTTACAGTCAGAAAAAAAAGTAAACTGTCCATTTGCTTGTGCCTTAAGGCTCGTACACATGTGCTTTCGAATCACGTGATCCCCGGCAGACAATCGTCCAAAGAACTGCCGTACAGGATGACAATTGTACATGTATGGCCGTTCGTTTGAGTTTTCATAGTTCTGCCGAGTTGGACCATCAATGATGCCCATTGTGTGTGCATTCCTTAAGGAAGGAATAAACAAGGTTTGCAGACTTAAAAGTACCCAAAAAAAGTTTGACAGTAAGGGGGCATGGCTATTATATTGCTAAACCTTTCAACTAGAGATGTGATCCAGGGCCCCATTGGTCACTATGTAACATAATACTAAACACATAATGCTTGTTTGACCCCTTAAACTAAACTCTGGTATAACATTAGGTTAGCCCTTAAAAGTACTGTCCTTTTGCACTGTCCTATAATTAAGCTCCGTAAGGAGCACAACGTGTCAGGGGTACTGATTGAAACATTTTTTTATCAGGCACGGACAGGAAGCTTCCACTCTCCCCTCCTACCTAAAAATTTTTTGGGGGGATATGAAACCATAAAAAAAACCTCCTCTGCTTAATTCTCAGAACATGACATATCAGTTCATATCTGTGACTGAATGCTGATGGTTCCATGCTTTTTTAATGTATGCATCATGATCTGCCACCTATCATAGAGAATGAGTCTAGTAATTTTCTTACTAAACTAGAAGAGCCCCGAGTGCTTTGGGCTTTCTCCAAGTTGTTAAAGGGCTAGACAGTGTGGAGACAATTTTTGGTTTTGTATCTTTAGGGAGTGTGTGTTTTTATGGAATATTTTAATGCATATCAAAAGTTTTAAATGAAACCCTTACAGCCTATTCACATGACAAATGTAACAAATGCACTTTAAAGGCACATATCTTTTTTTGTTTTGTGTTTATTGTGTGTTTTTAGCACCAGCACTAGAATTAATTTCCCAGTTGTAATAATACTGGCTAGGTGGTAGCCCCAATTATATGCCAGCTGAACATTCCTTAATTGCATATAGCACACACATCTAATTGAGTTTCTCTCATTGATTTTATCTTTTCATGGTAACCTCAGTAAATGTGTACCTACTGGCTCTGAAGGAAGCTGGTCGGCAGATGTGCTTCAATGGAAGCACAGTGGGTCTCTTCATTTTGGTATTGCCAGTACATTCTTCTCCTTCACTACCAACATTACCCTCGTCCACTCGTTTCTTCTTGAAAGAAAATACCTTTTTTATTGAATTTTTTCTTGAAATGTTTCTTTTGGGAATGTGATTGCCAGGTCCTTCAGAAGGAACAGTTTCAGAATGTTCATTGACGCAGCTAATTGGCTTCTCTTCGTTCTTTTCCACCTTCTTTTTCAGAAATAAACTAAAAAAGTTCTTAAACCAAAACTCTTTTTTAATAGCTGTTGTAGGTGTTTCTGTGTCCGGGTTTTTAATCAGTTCTGAGTTTTCTGTTTTATCAGAGTTAACTGGTATTTTTGCATTTTCTTCTTTTGGTGCTTCTCTAATTTCATCCTTTACCACTTTTCTTTTATCTTTTCTAATACTGAATGTTCCAGGTTTTGGTGAATCATTTGCTGACTTTTGAACATCCCTCGTCCTTTTCATGGTCCCTTTGTATTTTTCTGGCCTATCCGAACAGTTGCTTAAACTTCGATTCACATAGGTTTCAAGCAACCTTCTTGCTTCTTGTTTATCTAAGGATGAGAACTTTCCTCTTTGCTTTGTTTCCATCTTTATGCTAAAAAATATTTTTAAAAGGCTTTTATAAAAAAAAGAACATTATTGTTAAAAAATAGCATACAAACAAGTTTCTCAAATTAAAAAGTGGAAAAAGTTTTCTTGTTTATGGATATGCCACCCAATAAATATTATGAGTTTGAATACTGTATATTTAAAGTGCAACTGTGGTCTCTAAACAAGTTCGGGTAAAATAAAAGCTTGCAGTTTTTTCTTTAAAATGATCTCTGGATTACAGCCAGAGAGAAGTTACATTGTGGTCAACGCATTGCCGTAAATACAGTGACGGCGGGAACCAAAAGGGCTGTTTAAACACAACTGATCACCTATATGCAGTAAAGTTGCAGTAAAGTTTTAAACTGCTGCTGGTTTGGTACTGGACTTTTAATCAGATGATCGCACATACCTTTAATAACAGCTGATTATGGTGCTGATGGGGAGGGGAGAGGGGGTGTCAGTGGCCCGGCCACTAAACTTGACCAGAATTGTTAATTTAGACTGTGATTGTAAAATAAAGTCAAGTACCATTATTGTACACAATAATAATAAAATAACCTGTAATTTTATTTTACACCATGATAGTAAAATAACCCTTATTGTTATTTTACACTATGATAGTAAAATAAGGACCAGAAGCATTACTTACAACGTGATCATAAAATAAGGATCTGAAGCATTACTTACACTATGATCATAAAATATGGACCAGTAGCATTGTTTTACATTGTGATCATTAGACTTTGACAACCCAATCATCAAATACAGTGAAACGCATAATATGGGCCTTTCATTTTAAGATGGTGATTTATTAATGAAAATATTTTGCAACGATCCCCGACCGAACAGCCGATTCGGCCAAGAATTTCCCATACACTGCACGATTATTGGCCGAACTGGCCATTCATACACATCGTGCGTTGCGGGTTGGCACCTGCGATCGCACGTGTGTACGAACCTTAAGCCTATGGTCTTTACAGCCACCCTATCAGTAACTTAAGCATGGTACACATCAGCAAATTTTTCTCCTGACCGTCCATTCGGCTCTTCCGACTGGTCAGCCAGGAGGAAGGACCGTCAGTTGCGCCCAACAGTTTTGCTGTGACCTAGCGTCAGTCGGGTCCAAAAACTCATACAATTATTTTGGCCCGATCAACCGATACACTGAACTATTGAAATATTGCGTGGTGTGTACTTATATACTGTATACTGTCCTTATTAAGCTCCACCCTTGAGGGGAAAAAAATTTATCAGAAAAAAATTCTTAAAGATTTTTGTCTTGAATGGGAGATTCCCAAAATCATCCAATCAGTTTATTTTTAACAATGTTCTTGAAACAAGATTTTTTTTATTACTGAAATAATGAGGTTTTTATGGTTATTGGATGCTATAAATTAAGTTACAATAGCAATAAAAATCCTGGAGATATCAGATCCTACTATAATAGTACATAGTACAGCGCATAGTAGACTAAATAGATTAGGTGAAAATAGACTTGTCAGGACTCCACCCGATCCTGTTTCATCTGAGGATTGCACAACCACTTCCTCTATGTAATCTAGAGAAGGATTACATTTGCTACCTTCATTTAGGTCCTGACCGAGAGTTGCTGCGTTGGGCGCCGCCGACAATTCGCTCGAACGATTATGCGATCCTATAGGGAACCGTACAATTGGCCGTGATTCACCGACAGTCCTGATGGTCTGTCTGATACGGACAAACAGGTGAACAGGTTGCGGCCGGCTACCCCACAACATCAGATATTTGCACATTAGATTGGGACCTAACATAAGATAAAGAATATAACTGGGCACACCAGTCTTGAATCAACAATTTATTTGTGACGTTTCGGCACAGTGCAAGTGCCTTCTTCAGACAAAATTTAACATACCGTATATACTCGAGTATAAGTCGAGGTTTTTAGTGGCAAGGAATTGGGGGTTAGTGTGTTAAATTCCTCTCCATTTAAAGGGCAACTAATGCCTTAAAACAATACAGAACAAGGAGAATGGTATCTATTGTTTCCTTCGGATTCTGTATTGTTTTGAGGCTTTAGTTGCCCTTTAAATGGACAGCAGAATTCCCATACAGTAGTCCTATATACTGTAGTAATACTGGATTTGCCTATTACTGTATGGGACTACTGTATGGGAATTCTACTGTCCATTTTAAGGGCAACTAAAGCCTCAAAACAATACAGAATCAGGAAGCAGTTGTGGTCCTATTTTCTACCCTCCACTTATACTCGAGTCAATCATGTTTTACTCCTTTTCCAGGTAAAAATAGCTACCTCGACTTATACTCGGGTCGACTTATACTCGAGTATATACGGTAAGCACTTGGAACATGGCACGCTGTGCTGCACATTCATCTAAACATTAATAAAGCACAAAGGGTACATTTTTTAGTAAATGGTCTGACTGGACAAATACAAATAAAAAATAATGTAAACTTGCATTCATTGACAAACAAAATATGTCTGCAAGAGAGCAATAAATAAAAATAATAATAAAAAGGCATGTCCAGACTGTCGACTGTTCAATGCATGAATATGGAAATCATTTGTAGCTGTCACAGCAAGAAACTTATTAACAGACTTTGTCTTATGAGAATGTTTAATCAGAGGGATTCCTTTGAGTGTACAGTATGCAAGAGAAATATCTTACAACTTGTTTTATTACCTTTCCACTAAACCATAAACAAGAGATCTCTGGCTGCAGCCAACAGGCCTTTTACTGGAAGAGGTAAGTTCCTGATGAAAACTTCCCACTGGTCTAGATTGAAAGGAACTGGTCATGTGACTTCTGAAACAAACATTAGGTCATACTCTGAGAGTAAGTAATTAAATGAGCCCTATGATTCTTTGACAAAACTAATAAAATTGTTTGATACCACTTAACTTACATGACTTAATAATGTTTTTTTATGGAAAAGTTTTAGACATTTCATAGTAATAAAATAAGAAAAGTATTTACTTTATCAGTGAACACCATATGGAACTACTGGTTCATGTCTTCTAGTTAGTTAGACTGTTTACTCTGACCTTATCTGTTCTTTTTTTTTTTACAGGTAACAAAGACCTGTAACATGATACAACAGTTGCAAACATGCAACGCATATTTACCATATATGGATATTTCAGAATTTTTGTCTTCTTAAATGTACTGTAGACGTTCTGTCATGTTAAATATGATAAATGTTTAATGCTAAATATTTACCCACTAATTTAAGTGAAGACAAGAAATTTGATACCAGTGTGTGCTACACCCATTTGTCTGCAGTGTCTCTCAAGGAATTTCATACATTATGTATCATAAATAACAAGATTGATGTATTGAGGAAACATAATAGAAATTCTGTTAAATTGGAGACAAACAGACCAGAAAAAAATATTTATATGTTAAAGGGCATGTCCATCCCCCAAAACCAACTATGGGGGTAAATTAGGTAACCCCTACCCACCCCCAATATGTATTTTAAAAAGTCCCTGGTTTCGACTTACACAGCCTTCTCTCCCGAGGCGATCAGATCCGGACTCCTGCTTTCAAGCAGGGACCGGACCCTGAGCCGCGTCTGTGGTTGGATTTCACGCTAGGTGCAACGATGGCTGAGGATGAATCCGGATGGTGGGGGGGGGAGCACATGCTCCAGACCTTGATGAGAATGAGGAATCAGCATGGAACAGATGCCTCATAGACAGCTTGGAGTCTTCAGTTTCCTGGACTTTGAAAAGGCATAGCTGGTGAACCATAAGGAGCAGATATGTAAGGTAAGGTTTATTTTTAACTAAAGGTGGGGCCAGTAGTGGGTTAAATTCTAATTTTGGGGGTGGACATGTCCTGCATTTTCACAATACAGTGTATGACCACCACATTAGAACTCATGATCCAGTTTCATCCTTTTCTACTAAAATTGGCTGCATAAATAAAAGGTATTGTTATTTTCTGGAAGGTTTGAACATTTTGTCTTATCGCCATGAAATCTAATAGGAACTTTTAAAGGAGCCCTATAGTTTTAAAAACAACTTTTTAAATTTCAAATCTGTATTTGCCAGAGAGGTAATAAAGAGTTCTTCTGCCTCCCATTTTGCAATATAACAGTGGTGAGCTGTGAAAAGCCACTTGTTCCCCCAGTTCTCTAAAATAGGTGCAGGCATGCCTATGTCAGAGATAGGGTGGAGTATCGGTGAACTAACTAGGGGGAGGAACAGGAGGAACTGTGGCATGTTTGACAGGTAACCACTCCTTTAATATTGCAAAATGGGAGGTATGGAGTACTATTGTCTACCTATCTGGCAAATATAGATTAAAATTTTAACAAAAGGTTGTTTTGGGTACAATAGTGTCCATTTCCTACCACAGATACTGCTTACAGTCATAGACAAGCCATTGTACAGTAGATGAAGCATAGAGAGGATCCCATTAATGTTTTGCTGGGGACCTATTGATTTCTAGGTACATCACTGGAGGTAAGTATAATGACCTTGGGGTTTGGGGGAGCGGGAAGGTAAGTACAGATTTAAAGGGGTACTGTGGCCTCTCTATACAAGTGCCCTTTAAAATGCCTCTAGGATCATGATTCTAGCTGCAGTGTATCAAAAGTTACAGCAGTTTAAAGGGTGTTTTTCTTGCTAGTGCTGTGAGCTGTGACATCACTGGCAAAATTGCTCTGCCCCCAAGTCTCAGTCTGGAGATTAGAGGCCATATTTATAAACCCACGGTATCACTTTTTAGTGATACCGCAGATTTGTTCATTTACAGTAGCGGTCATAAATGTACGTTCGATTGTAGAACACCATGTGGTAGTAAACTACCTCAATAGTATTCTATGGGGATCAAAAATCTCCGATTTCATTATCGTAGATTTACGTTCGGTTAAACTGATCATTAAACCGATCATTAATCTCCAATCGGTTTAACAATCGTAAATTTACGATGCTGGTCGTTAAAGCCGCGGTATCGCTAAAAAACTATACCGCGGCTTTATAAATATGGCCCTAGTATTCTAAATTATATTCATAGTCTGTAGATATTATAAGATTGTCTTACTAGAAAATGATAGATCCAGATAAAATACCACACCTTCCCATTGATCAAGATTTGAAATCTTTCACTAGATCTGGTCATGTGACTTCTGTAACAAAAACTTCCTGGCCAAAAAAATGTATATGAAATAATACTGGCAACATTTTAGGAATTCCATGGTAATAAGCAAAGTATTTACTCAGTAAGCAACTGAAGACATTGCTGGTAAGAAAACCATTACTCTGACCTAACCTGTTTTTTTCTACAAGCCACAAAGATCTGTAATGTAATACAATAGTTGTAAACGTGCCAAAGCAACATATATACCATATATAGATATTTCAGTTTTACAACTATATCAGTTATGTTTGACTTATGCTAAGATATATAAACTATCTAAGTTGGTAAAATAAATAAATAACCACACTTCATGAATTCATGATTTTTGCATTATAGTGTTCCTACATATGCACTGTTACAGGTATTCATATACTGAGACACATGCATTTCTGTCCATAGATACGGATGCAAACTGCAAATACACAAACAAAGCATAGCATTCGGCCCAGATCCCCTGATGAAGGATGTTTGGGAGTAAACAGAGCATAAGCAGACCAGACGGCAATAAGGTGTTGGACGTTCGTGTGTTGGATTAAGGAAAAAGACCTGGAGAGCCGACAACAGGACAGAGAGGATCAGTACGGGACCATCACTGTCAGTCCTGGCTGAGTTCCAGACAATCAAGTTCATTATAATGTTACCTTCCTAGTGCAGCCCCAACACACTGTGCGCAGGACAGGCACAAGTATTGAGCAAAGACAATAGGATCTTATCGGGCTCTGGGCGAGCTTAATTGTATCCATATTGTTTGGGGTCCTATAAGGACTTTTTATGGTCTGGACTTGGATTGGTTATTATGAACTGTGCATATACTCCAACATAACACTCCATCAGGGGCATTGTAGTTTTTAAGTGTTTTATTAATGTGTAGGGGGAGTTTTCTTTTAAAATATATTGTACTATGTTTAATAAAGATACACAAGGGATTTTTAATTATATTGGTGCTCACATCCGAATCCACTCCCTCTACTTAAAATAAGGGAGCAGATACCAACCAATGGAAATTTCCTATCATTCCCGACCGATCGGAGTGCCAACTATGGTCGTTCGGCAGCATTCCGATTGGCTGATTTAACCATTATTGTTTGTGTGTATGGCCACCTTTACCATTGTTTTAGGCACACCAGAAAGACAGGAAGGTCAGACAGATACAGTATGCACGCTCAAGTTGTGGCAAATTACCTAAAAATTCTGTTTGTAGTGTAATTACACTAAAAATTGTATATATACCTTAATGCAGATTACACAACATCCACACAAAGATCAGCATAAGTCGAAATATGACGATGGGTGGAGAAATCCCCTCAAAACATTACCTGATGTATGTTCCTAATAAATAGGCTAAGGGTTTTTTGACACCGAGCAGGTGTTGGTGTGTCGCAGTCTTCAGTCCCATTTTTTGTGTTGAACACACAAAAGATCAAGTTTACCAACACATTTCACCCATATACATTTCATGAAATATATTCAGTGTATAAAATGCAGTCTGTTGTAATATACAAATCTTGCTTGACTGGCAAGCTTTAAGCACTTCCTAGTATAATTATATCATGCATCATATAATCACTTGCACTATAATCATATAATCATATGCAGAGCTTTTTAAATGTGGAATGGGCTATCTCTGGTGAGTTGCCAGCCAAAGCAAATGTCTAGTTTCCCCTTAGCTAATGAAATGCTGATTTCCATGTTTGTGAGCAACAATATTTTCCACAAAATGACATTTTGTTACAATGTGACATTGTTGTAATGTAAAATCACCCTTAAAGGGCATCTATAGTGAAAAAAACACATTGCCCCTTTGCAAAGTTAAATTCATGTACTCTGTGCTGCCTTAATCCTATATCTGTCACTGACTCTGTTTAACCACAGTGTCAGATCTATGTGCAGCATTCCCCCCTTCCCCCTCCCCTCTGTTACCTCCTCCATGTCTCAGCTCCGGCTAACCGACAAGCTTTTTATGTGCAGTAGGAGTTAAAAGTTCAACATCCTGAAAAACACACCCACGCACAGTGGCCAATAGAAAGTAAGCTGTCCTGGAGACACGGAAGAAGAAGGAGATCAGTACAGTTTACGATC
The DNA here is from genome assembly GCA_019447015.1 of Hymenochirus boettgeri. NCBI lineage: Eukaryota > Metazoa > Chordata > Amphibia > Anura > Pipidae > Hymenochirus > Hymenochirus boettgeri. The sequence goes on along the minus strand of CM033470.1, from coordinate 103,115,959 downwards.
TCTCACTTTGTGACCCATCATCAATCAGTGAAAGCTATTAAGAAGGGGGGTCAAGTGCAGCCTTATGTCTAACATCAAAGCTACCTTTCTCCCCCTGCTAATGCTGTTATCTCTATGTTTATTACAGAGCAGGGAGGGGGGATCAAGTCACAGGGATTTGATTGACAGTCCAAGTAGGAGTAGAGGAATGCAATCACGTATTCTTCTAACTGGTGTATCTCAGGACAGAGAGGGAATCTGAAAAAAGTGAAGACACTCTGGGGGTTGTAGGGAATTATAGAACACATGGAAAGAAAGAAAAAAAAGTTCATTTTCCCACTATAGATGCCCTTTAAGGCTGTCACTAGGAAACCATAAGGTGTCAGGTAAGAAAACATTAAAGCACCAAATGCCAGCATAGGGCACTTGTGTTAACTTTGGGGTTTTTGGGTCTGCACTATTCTTCCAGTATTACACAAATGGGAAAAACATTGCAGATCATTCCTTATTACTTCCTGTCATCAACAAAAAATGTCAAATGTCATTATCAAGCGTACTACTATATGATATTTTTAGATTCTCAACATTGTGGAGATTAGATTAGAGGCTTAAAATGTTTTCAGCCCAGTTTAATCTATGTTTAGATACATTTCAAGACATATTTATATTTATAAAAGCACAGTACAACAAAAAAAAGCAAAGCAGATCAACTACAGTTACAACATACAACAATCTATCTGTACTTTGAAACCACTTCAGAATTTTATGCCATCAGTAACAGAATGGGGTACTAGGGCCCACCAGTATAAGGGCAATGGCTTTTTAGGAAGCATTTAGTCTCCCACTCAACTTTTATCTCTTCATTTCTCACTCTTTTACATTTGCATATCAGTTGTGCTCCTCTTGACTGCTAAGGGTTTTTAAATTGCCATTTCTTATTCTCTTTTTGCTAAATTTTACCAATTTCCTCTTTTTTCATGGGGGTTTCACTGGGGGCCTCCCTTGTATCCTAGTGGGCCAGTCCAACCTTATATGCCATTAAATGCTAGCTGCATTGCAATAAAATGATACCATGCTGTATTTTTCAAATGTTCAATATTTGTTTAATGCAAATGCAATGCAGTATTTCATACCCTCAAACTGAACAGTTTTGTCAGCTCCTGTACCGGCCAAAACAGCTGTACCAGTACCATATTTGCCCTGCTTGTCACAATCTCCTGAACTGATTGCTATTCTTCTAATACAAAGCAGCTCCAAACCCTCACACTCCCAGACCTGCTAGTAATAGCAGCATTGTATCTTCTGCTGCAGAAGCTGATTAGCAAGGTCTGCTCTGAAGCAGAGGATACAATGCTGTGATTACTGTGATTACAGGCAGGTCTGGGAGGGGGGGTGTGAGGGTTTGGAGATGCTTTGCTTGAGCAGAATTGAAAGCTAGGAGTTTGTAAAAAAAAAAAAAAAAGGTCAGGGATCTGAGCATGTTTGACCCCCAACAGCCAATCAGTACTGTTATGAACATTCCACGGTAGTGTGCATTTTGGGAAGAAGAAGGACCGTTACAGAACCTGAAAAGTCAACTCACTAATGTCAACAGCAGGGAATAACAAGGGGTATGAATTCAAATGATTTTTCAAAGTGGAAGAAAATTTATAGATTAACTAGGTGTGCATAATATAAACTAAGAATTTTAAAACCCCAAATAATCTCCAGTAATAATATTTATAAAGAGTGTACACATACTCACATAAATAGCCCCATACCCCCCCTCATGCAAGTTCAAATAGCTCTGCCTATACTTAAAGGATTAACACCAGTCTACCTCCCTCCCACCCAACCTCTCCCAATAAAAGGACCCAGGGTAAGGACTTAAACTGCAAGGTCCTCTGCCTTGGGTTTAGCATGTATAACCCAAAAAAACTGTAATATTTAACTTTGTATGCCCACCTCAATCCACCCCTCCATTCGGCTTGGGGCTTCTCACACAGCATGTCTTCCTATTGTTCAGGCCATGGTACAAGTATAATTGTCCTTTAAATGGTATCTCCATCCCAAAAACTAAAAATGTTTCATAGTGTAGGGTACCCCAGCCCACCCACAACTGCCATCTTAGTTTTGTAAAACAAGCCTCAGAAATAGCCTTACCAGCATTTGTTCCCTCTGCTCTATGCTCCCGGCTCTCTGCTTGACGGAAGTTTCAAACGGGGCGAACCGGCAGCCGTGTCTGTGATTGGTTGAGAGTCAGCCAATCACAGATGTATGCATAGAGCAGAGCGAATAAACAGTGGGAAGTCAATTTCTGAGGCTTGTTTTACAAAACTAACATGGCGGTTGGGGTACCTTACACAAGAGAAAAAGCTTTTAGTAGGGGATGAGGCAGCCATGAAGGGTTCCGGAGGGTGAGAAGAAGGGAGGGCTCCCCTGCTCATGCCAGAGTCCTCCAGGAGGACAACAAAGAAGCAGGGACCGGATAACACACAGACAGCTCTGATAACATACAGAACAGGCACTGCAGGAGAACCATTTGGAGCAGAGGAGTAAGGTATGTTATTTTTTTAGCTCTTCTTTTATCCAAAACAACCGAGTGCTGTAATTATATCAAAAAGTGCTTCATCAAAGTATTAGTTTAGTGGATGTGACACTAAGAGAACCAGGATTTGATAGAATTTCTTTATTAAATTTTTTTCATCTCTTGTTAACTTCTTGACTTTTTTTTATTGTAACCCTCAAATTCAATAGGGAGTGTAGAGATTTTATATGCACTGTATCCACACATAGCCAAACATATACACACATAGGGCCCTATTTGTAATTTCTCAATTTAGTGATACTGTGAATCATTACATGTACAACTGTGGCCGCGGTTGTACATTTATGCCCAATGTTCGTTGATTAACAAACGTTGGGTGGTAGAATACCATCCAGAAGTAAACTACTGCAATGGTTTTCAATGGGGATTGTAAATCTATGATCACGTTATCATTAATTTACGATCGTAATTGGTAATTATGTATATATACAAGTGAACACTGAATACTACTGGAGATATATATATATATATATATATATATATATATATATATATATACACACACACACACACACACACACACAAACACAGTTGGCAAACAGAAAACAGACATACTTATACTTATGTACATAGATTTAAAGCCTATCTAAGAAATAAGAATGTATGTTTTAAAGTTAAAAACATAGCAATTTAGTTTCTCTTTACATAGACAATCACGGAAAAGGAAAATAAAGCAACAATCCGGGGCTTTGGATCACTGCCTTATCTTCTGCTAAGCTTTAGTTTAAATATTTAGATCTTCTTTAAATAATATTTTGTTTAGACAAGTAAAATGTTAACATGCACAGTAGCACTGAGAATGCTATTGAATTACCTTGCCTTCTGTGAACTGTCTGTGTTGCTCTGTGGCTGACCGGCTGAATGTTCTCCTTTACTTTCTGTTCAGGTAAGGTATTGTAAAGCAAGGTGAGCTCATTTCTATTTATAGGCATCCAATAGGCTGGTAGACTGGTCCTAAGCAGGCTCTCTGGAGAAGTTCTGCCTTCTACTGCTCTGTTATGTGATACAATATGTAATGTATTTCCTGTTTACAAAAAAACCTTAAGCACACACACCGACATAAAAACTCACACACAAGTTTTTGGCTAGTTACGGATTTGCAACAGAAACATCAGCAGTGAATTTAATTAACACATATGAGCATTTTAAAGTTAGAAATATTGTGGTTCAGATTCTTATTACTTAGGGACTATATTTCCTCCCACAGTTTTTGAGCTCAGAGACATGAAATTCGGTACAGACGTGCAGGAAACATTGAAAAGTGTGCTGTTACCTAGCTAAGGAATTCATGGAAGCGTTATCACGTTATCTGCGATTTCCGGGGCACACTGTGTCTCTCTGACAAAAACACAAATCTACACAAACACACACACAACGACACAAACACACACAACTACACAAAAACACCATCTTAAGGAAAAATGACATACCTTTGAAGATTTTAATGTTAACATATTGTCAAAGGAACATGACTGGTAGAAGAGAGGTGTCAAGGAGGCCATTTATGTTAAACAAGCCTGAATAGAGGTGGGGGGTTCGACACCAACTGTCTGCCATGTACAATGCTGTTTTGACACCTTACCCTGGGCAGTTCCTATAACACCTCTTAGCCGCAATGCAATCACACCTTGTGTCTTTAAAATATGTTGATAAATCATAGTTTGCCCTGTGAATTCATTACTGTATGCCTGTTACGCTTCTTGATGCCTCATGGAAACTGAGCAATTTAGAAACCTGTACTGAGGCTGGGCATGCTCAGAAGAGGCAGACAGGGTATTAACATTCAGTCATTGGCTGTGATGTCAACTGTCAAATCCATAACTGACAGTTGCTAACTGGAAGAACCAGATAGCAGTAACAGGGGCAACAGGACATTGTGCAGGATTTCAGGTTAGACTTAGCTATTTCAGATTTAAAACTATTACCATTTAGGGTTTTGAGGGGTGATTTACCTGTATGTAAGTTTTTATTTTGAGGCTGGACTTGCCCTTTAACACCTGGCTGTGATATGCTAATTGGGACTTTCCAGGGTACATAATGCCAACAGATTCTTGTACAAGTCATTCTGAATTGAGAAAGCCAGTCGGATGACTAGCAAAATGTCTTCAAGAACTAAACTTTAAGTCCAGTTGATGTAACTGAATACAACAGATATTAAAAAAGTTAATTTAACAGTCATAAACACAAAATCACAACGTTTCACACCACACAGATTAGAGGTAGAAAGGTATTGTAAGGTTTTGGTTTTTTTAAACTTCACAGTAGGGTGGAACAAATTTGTTTATGTAGTTGGTACATTTGAAATTGGGAGTCTATGAATAAAACTGAATCCCCCCTTTTAAATTGCTGATCTTTTTGGGGTTATTGTGTTAGGTGTTCCATTTGGAGCATGTTGGATAGTCTAGTCGGGATCACCCCGTTTTCAATCATCTGTTTTTCCGTAGGAGGGCTTACTTTTAACTTTTTTATACATTATTTCATAATTTAACCAACAGCCTCAGCCATGGTGAGAGCTTGTTTTATTTTTGTGAACTTGCTCTTTCTATTGGGACAATGTTGCCTGGTGACTTTAGTTCCCAGTTGACTCTAATTATAATCAAAATGTAAAGAATAGGCTTCACATTCCTGAGAACAGGCTCCTCGTCAAGCAGTAAAAGCATTAAGAAACTTTATTGTACACATAAAATCCCTCAAGAATTCTGCCTAACACATTTTCAATACCATAATCATCGCACTTACGTAAAGGTGTTATTTAGGAGTTTACACATGGACGAAAACACAACAAAAGACAACAGTCTGGTTCTGAGTGTAGAGGACATGGAAAAACCGGACCTTGCATGAACGAGGCCCAAGTGTGATGATGCATGCAAAGTGTAAGGCTTCAGGGTTAAGTCCATTTGATAAGAGGGAGGAGAATTCCTATTGACTGCTTTCTGTATTCGGAGCTTCTTGGTGGTTGTGGGCCCTATTTATAAAAGATCGGTATCGTTATCGTAAAATACCGATCGTTATCGTAAAATAACGACCGGGTTTTTACCGATAACGACCGTTATTTACCGATTACTGATATCGTTAAATACCGGTCGTTATCGGTAAATAACGGTCGTTATCGGTAAATAACGGTCGTTATCGGTAAAAACCCAGTCGTTATTTTACGATAACGATCGGTATTTTACGATAACGATACCGATCTTTTATAAATAGGGCCCTGTATTTTTTGCTGCTTCAGTTGGTTGCAAACCTCTGCAGAAACCAATAAATTAGTGATGGTGAATCTTTTAGAGGCCTAGGGACATATTTCTAAAGCCGCAGTATGGCTTTTTATCGTTACTTTTTACCGATCGTTAATTTATTATCGGTTATCTCCGATCGTAATTTAACAGTACCAATCGTAGATTTACTATCCCCATAGAATACCATTGCGGTAGTTCACTCTGGTGAAATCTGCTAGTATGAGTGCCGACAGAGAGGGCTCAGATTGCCACTGCAATAAATTCAATAATGTGCCCTTTGGGGGACACATTTGAACATTTATTTAGAAAACAATTGTGGTCATTTTAAAGCCCCTCTAATTTTAATGTTTTTAGATCACCAAACAAAGTATAATCTTCTGAATACTTTTAATTGTACTAAGTCGCTTTGACCTCTTACACAAGCAGGGTTAGAATATATTACTTTTCACCTGTAACGGTTTGTACAAATATTCTGGCTCTGTTTTCCTTTACTTGTTTGGCCAATTCGGAGACACATTTCTACACTGACACACTTGCCACAATAAAAAGGATTGCAGTTTCTGTGACCTATAATCCTGCAATTTCTAACCTAATTGTTTAACTTCCTTCTCTTTGTTTACCTCAGCTAACCTAGAAACTCCCATGATAAAGAGTTATGTGTGTCATTTGCTTATGGCTTGTTATAATGACATTTAATTATCCAACCTTTTTTAAAAGAATATGTCTAACACAAGGGCACAATGTTGTAATAAATGGTAGGTCTGTAGACATACATAGGCAGATATCAGTAAAAATTCTTCAGGATTGTGTGTGGCTTATTGACATTTATTCTGATATTTCCCTGTGTTTTTCTGTGTATAGGCCCCTTAGCAGACCAATCCAAACTGTAAAGCTAGGTACACACTATACAATCCTTCCTCCTGACCGACCGTTCGAGGCTTTTGACCCGTCGGCTAGGAGGAAAGACTGTCGGACGTGGCAAAAGCGTCCGCGGCCACCAGTTAGGCCCGACCGATCCTGTGGTCCATAGTGGACCATACAATAGGTTGTGATCCGACCTGTCCGATCGTTCTTTTGTCTGACCAACGATTGGTGGTCGATTGAGGCTGCAAAAAGCCGCCATACAATAATTTGGCCTGACCGACACTGAAATATCATTCGGTCGGGCAGAATTATTGTATTGTGTGTACCTAGCTTAAGATCTGAACAGTTCTGCCAATAAAAATAAGTTCAGATCTGCACAGCTGGCACAGCTCTAAATGCAGAGAAAGGTGGATCTACCAAGCAATGGTGCATGTTATGAGTATGAAATACATATTTGACCAGGTATCTTACCTCTCCTGAATTGTCCGGGAGTCTCCTTCATTTGGCGGTGGTCTCCTGTGAGACCAACCCAGATTCCCGCGAATGAGAGGAGACTTTAGTCTCCTCCTTAGCCACGCCCCCTTTTGAGAGTCACGCCCTCTTTTGAGATCCATGCCCCCGGAATGCCCCAGAAACACTCCTGACTCCTGCCTAACCCCGCCCCACCACACCTAGAAGGCTAGCTCCACCCCGTTTGACATCACATCCCACGTGACATCACGCCCACCTTGCCCCACCCCCTTTCCAACCCTGCCCGGAAGCGGGATGTCTGTTTGACACAATAACTTGACACAATAATTAATACAGCCATACAGTTTATTTTGGATATGAAAGGCCGTAGCTTTATATTTTATTAAAAGTAAATTTAGCCATAATAATATTCACTTCATATTATTTATTCCTTATTAATTAACAAAACCGGCCTGTCTGTATTATATTCCGGCAGCCATTTTACAATGTATCAGCTATCTCCACAAGGGCAATGGACCTATGACCATACAACTGCCAAGCTGCAACAAATAATTAATTGGAACAATGTTATTGGCCACGATTTTATCTTTAAAAAAAACCATCCCCCATCAAAATCCATTCAGCCAATTTAAAAAATTATATAAGTTTTTTCAACATGCCTTTTGCAGACCAGGAACAGCTTACCTAATGTAATCCAATCTGTGCCTTCAGGGGTGTCCCTAGGGTTTTTGGCACCTGAAAATACTTTTGAATGCCGCCCCTAGACCGCCGCGGCAAAGTGGGCGTGGCTTAATATGTGGGCGTGGTTTAATATGTGGGTGTGGCTTGGCGCGTGGGCATGGCAAATTTCATGGGTTTTTTTTTGAAAATAGTTATTTATACGCTTCTTTATTTTTAGAAAACACTAAAAACATGTTGGTGCAACTGGTACATTACATTAGAAAGCTCTACCATACTCTGTAGTATAAAAGATGTTGGCCAAAAGATTTGTAAGCCCTGTTACCACATCAAGGTAGACTCTTTCAGCAGGGCCCTAACTATTATCTAAATTATATATTTTATCTATCTATCTGTCTATCTCTCTCTGCTATCTCTCTCTTTCTGCTATCGCTCTCTCTCTGCTATCGCTCTCTCTCTGCTATCTATCTATTTCTGCTATCTATCTATCTCTCTCTCTGCTATCTATCTATATTTGCTATCTATCTCTTCTATCTGTCTACCTATCTATCTATCTCTCTCTGCTATCTATCTATCTATCTCTTCTATCTGTCTATCTATCTATCTCTGCTATTTATCTATCTCTGCTATCTATCTCTCTCTGCTATCTATCTATCTATCTATCTATCTATCTATCTATCTATCTATCTATCTATCTCTCTCTGCTATCTATCTATCTATCTCTTCTATCTATCTATCTCTGCTATCTATCTCTCTCTGCTATCTATCTATCTATCTATCTATCTATCTATCTATCTATCTCTTCTATCTATCTATCTCTGCTATTTATCTATCTATATTATCTATCTATCTCTGCTATCTATCTATCTCTGCTATCTCTCTCATCTGCTATCTCTCTCTCTCTCTGCTATCTTCTCTATATTGCTATCTATCTTCTCTCTCTGCTATCTACTATCATCTATTGCTATCTATCTCTCTCTCTCTGCTATCTATCTATCTCTGCTATCCGTCTTCTATCTCTATCTAATCTGTCTATCTATCTCTGCTATTTATCTATCTTTGCTATCTATCTATCTCTGCTATCTATCTATCTCTGCTATCTATCTGATATTATCTCTCTCTCTGCTATCTATCTCTCTCTGCTATCTATCTCTCTGCTATCTATCTCTCTCTGCTATCTCTCTGCTATCTATCTATATTTGCTATCTATCTATCTCTGCTATCTATCTATCTCTTCTATCTGTCTACTATCTCTGCTATCTCTGCTATCTATCTATCTATCTCTCTCTGCTATCTATCTATCTCTTCTATCTCTGCTATCTATTTATCTCTTCTATCTGTCTATCTATATCTCTTCTATCTGTCTATCTATCTATCTCTTCTATCTGTGTATCTATCTCTGCTATCTATCTATCTCTGCTATCTATCTATATTTATCTCTCTGCTATCTATCTCTCTCTCTTCCTATCTCTCTCTCTCTCTTCTCTTTGCTATCTATCCTCCTCTCTCTCTGCTATCTATCTATATTTGCTATCATCTTATCTCGTAGCTATCTATCTATCTATCTATCTATCTATCTATCTCTTCTATCTGTCTATCTATCTCTGCTATCTATCTATCTATCTCTCTCTGCTATCTATCTATCTATCTCTTCTATCTGTCTATCTTCATTCTTGCTATCATCTAATCTATCTATCTATCTATCTATATCTATCTATCTATCTCTGCTATCTATCTATCTATCCATATCTCTCTCCTATCTTCTTCTCTGTCTCTTCTCTACATCTCTCTCTCTCTCTTATCTATCTATTCTATTCTATCTATCTACCAATCTTCTGCTTGCTAATCTCTCTATCTCTGCTATCTCTCTCTCTGCTATCCTCTCTCTCTCTTCTTCTATCTCTTTCTTTCTTCCTTCTCTTTCTCTCTTCTGCTTCTCTATATCTCTGCTCTTCTATCTACTCTTCTATCTCTCTCTATCTTCTTCTCTTCTCTCTCTCTCTGCTATCTCTCTCTCTGCTATCTCTCTCTCTTGCGTATCTCTCTCTCTGCTATCTATCTATTTGCTATCTATCTACTCTGCTATCTATCTCTCTCTGCTATCTATCTCTCTCTCTCTCTCTTCTCTGTCTGTCTATCTTATACTCTGCTATCTATCTATCTCTGCCTATCTATCTATCTGACTATCTATATTTATCTCTCTGCTATCTATCTATCTCTGCTATCTATCTATCATCTGTCATCTATCTCTGCTATCTATCTATCTATCTATCTATCTATCTATCTCTGCTATCTCTCTATCTCTGCTATCTCTGCTATCTCTCTCTCTGCTATCTCTCTCTCTGCTATCTATCTATATTTGCTATCTATCTATCTCTGCTATCTATCTCTCTCTGCTATCTATCTATCTCTCTCTCTCTGCTATCTATCTATATATCTCTGCTATCTATCTATCTCTGCTATCTATCTATCTGATATTTATCTCTCTGCTATCTATCTATCTCTGCTATCTATCTCTCTATCTCTCTATCTCTCTATCTAATCTATGTGCCAGCCCAGCACACACAAAAAAAACCACAATAAAAGCCCAGCCATCAGTAGCATATTCACCCTGTAGAGCCCCCCCTGCTCCAAAGCCCAGATTCCCCTCCCAAAGGTACCACCGGCACCACCAGCCCCCCCCCCCCTTCGCCCTCTCTCCCCCCCAAAATAAAATGCCCTCGCTCCCTCACTCACAAGACTTCACAAGAAATCCCGCTCCGAGTCCTCTCACAGGCTGCTGCTCCGCTCTGTAAATAACTGACAGTTACAGGCAGCCGGCTCCTTCCCTTTAGGTTTGGTACTGTACCTCGGACCTCCCGGCGCATTGAGCGCGTAAGCGACGTGATGTCACGGACGTAGTCACATAACTTGAGCGGAGCGCTGGCCAATCAGAGGGGAAGCAGGAGGCAATTTGAAAAATACTTGATTCTGATTGGTTCCGAACTTCCGGACTTCTCCGCAGGACTTACAATTAGCAATTTGCAGCTAGCCTGCTGCTGTGAATGGGCTTCTAACTTCCGAGACCTGACCGGCACTGTCACAGGCGCTCGCGGCGCTTTAATAAGTTAAGGAGCACTGTTAAAAGGGGGGAAATGCCGCCTATTAAGATTTCTAACATGGGTGCAGCCATGAGCAAGTGTTTCAACTTGCTTCATGGTAGGAGCGGCGCTGTGTGCCTTCAGCCTCCCTCGGCGCTCCCCTCTCACCATCTGGATCCATCCTTTGTCCCCCTGCATCCTATCGTGAAATCCTTTTAGGGTGTGATAGAGGCCCCCTGCCCAGACCCAAACGCCGGATTATTGTGCCAATCACAGACACGGCTGATGTCATGAGAAAGAGCTGTGGGAACGAAGGGCTGTAAGTAAGGCTACAAACATTTAAAAAAACAAAAAAATCCAGCGTTTGGGTCTGGGTAGGGGGCCTCTATCACACCCTAAAAGGATTTCATGCTATGATGCAGGGGGACCGAGGATGGATCCGGATGGTGGGAGGGGGGGTGCCAAGGGAGGCTGAAGGCACAGAAAAGGTGATGTCAGATTACTCTGAGATACTCCTGGTCTGCCAAAAGCATGTTGGAAAAACATATGTATCTTCAAATTGGCTGAACGATATTTGATGGGGGATGGCTTGTTTTAAAGCTAGAACATATAAAATTATAGTTTTGGGGGTGGACTTGCCCTTTAATATAACTTTAACCTTTTTTTAAATTTATAATATTTTATAAATAAAATGGCCACTACACCATAGACACAACTTTTTACATATTGCTGTGGTATATGCCTTCTTCCCTATTCTTTAGATCTATGTGATGTTATATCACATAAATCTAACTTTGACTTTGCGAACCTAGCAATACTATAACTGATCTTCCTGCATCACTTCTCCGGTTGCTTCAAATTTGGATCAGCATACCATAACCTTCTAGGCACTATTTCGGTCCAGGCAATTATGACACCTGGTAACAATATTTGTAATTGTGCTAAATCCTTCCTTAGGAATTAGATCAGCTTGATAGATTTTACATGCCCAATGTCATTACCCCCTGTATCAGGATTATGTCTGGTTTGCCCTACTTGGCATTTGTAAAATCATAGCAAATAAATCCTGCCATTTGGCGACACAAACTCCTAGCCAATAAATCTTAACCAAGCTATAGGGAAATGCCAAGTTTGTGCCATAATTTTTAGTTTTTCAGCCTCACATCTGGCCCAAAATAATAATGAGTGGCCCACTACCCAAATTCTCATCTGGCGGCCCCTAAAATAGAGAATTTAACAGGTTTTGATAGGATGAACTAAATTTGGACAAACCTTTCTCAGACACATATAAAGATTAAAATAAGGGTGTACCCTTAAAGGGTAACTGTGGCCTGGAATTCTTCCAAACTAGTAAGAATTATATAAAAAGCCTTTCATTGTACCTTAAAAATAAAACCTAAATCACATCTCTAGATAAAATTTTTGAGAAGCTATTGCTGGAAATGTTCAGAAATATTACTTCCTGCTTGTTTTCAATCATGTGACCAGCTTGTAGTCATGTGACCAGCCTCAGCCTGCATTAATAGGCTCCCTTTCTCAACTGTCATCCCCCCCCCACAGGTACTTCCTGATTTCCATAGCATTAAGTCCTAACTGAGCATGCTTCTCCCCCAGGGCGGACGGACGGGGCAGAGGTCAGGTGATGTCACTCAACCTACTGGAAGCAGGAAGTATGAACATTCACCCCAATGTTATTTCTTATAGGGTCCGACCAGAGATGTAATTGTCAGCTAATTTTAAAGGAAATACTGCAGGCTTTCATTTAACCCTAACTTGTTTTGAGACCACAGTTGCCCTTTAAAAGTTGCCACATCAATGCCATCATCTATGACAGACCTGGGCAAAGTAAGGCCCGGGGGGCAAATTTATTAATTAAATTAAATTGCAGCAAATAAAAAAAACATCTAACTAACTAGGGATATTAATTTCATTTGTATATAAAATCCAGTTTTGCAATCTCTATAATGAGTAACTTGTACTGTGCCTCAATTGGGATGTTTAAAGGGCATGTCCACCCCCAAAACTAAAATTTAACCTACTACTGGCCTCACTGTGTAGTGTGGTGTAGTTTTTGTTGCAAGATTTGAAAGGTCTTTTTACTTATGTGCGTCCTGCCACGTGAATGGCGGCAACTAAAGAGTTACTATATTACATAGTAACTCTTTAGTTGCCGCCATTCCAGTGGATTACCCAACCATTCAATTTCTGTGTAGTGAGGTGTCCAAGTTGGGTTTTCCTGGCTATGCAGTGCTCTGGGGCAATAGAGAAATAATTTCCCTGCTTAGTACAGCACAGGAATAAACCATGATTTTGCATTTCTAAGCATATTTCTATTTTATAATAAGCTTATATTGTAAGTGGATATATATTTAGTGATCAGATCATCTCATTATTGGAGGATGCTTATAATAAATGTAAGTAGCAGGACTACACTAACTACAACCTGGTTGTATTTACACTGCATGTTTTCAATATACAACCCCTATCCTATACATTCCCTATCTGCCCTCTGCTGTTTGAGAGTGCTTGTCAGGGAATGGTGAAACTAGCAGTGCAACTACATAGGCACTTGGGTTAGTCACTATTTTGCAGGCTATTTGGGCAAAGGAAAGCAATTACAGGCTCTGTAATAAAAACACTATTATTATCATTTATCTGTTTTACCAACATATATGTGCAGTTTATAGACTGCTATACAACAACACCATAGGTATTGAATCCCAGGAGCTTCACAACATTCATTTCTGCAGTCCAACTAAATAACCAGCCATCTACTTGCAAATCTCTAACCTAAATACAAAGGCAAGACCTGCTAGTTTGACTGCTGATTAGAAACTGAGCTGCTCTGAAGATTTCATGCTGTTTTATAGTGTCTCATTAACACCCCCACATACCCCACCAAAAAAAACAAAACAGATTGGTCTAGATACAATCTTAAATTTGATTGGATCTTGGATGTTGGACCAATCAGATATTGGGGGTGGGTATAGGAGTCACTACAAATAGTGAATGTTTAGCAAGGAGAGCTAGTTTCAGTTTTGCATTTTGTCTGAGATGTTATAGCTTTGTTCTGAGGCATGCACTGGGATATAAGCTTATTGAGTGATTCTGGCTGGGTAGCTTGAATGGGCAGCCCTTAGTTCAGATGGCTCTCAATTTAGTTCTCAGTATCTAAGATTAAAAAAAATCCAGTAAAATACTCAATGGGAGGTCTGAGTAACAGAGCTATTGATGTGTTGGAATATCTGGTTCCAATATTTTACCAGAAATAATCTCCAGTAATTGAACAGAGGGAGATGATTGCAAGTGTAAAAGTAACCAGTCTGCAATAAATGCAGCTCTGCTTGTAACAACTGTTGTGTCTTACTATAGAGCAAACAGCAGCGATCAGCACTCCATTCCAAGCAAGGAAATGCTTGGGTGCCATTCAAAAGTTTCAGACCTGTGAGTGCCTTCGTATTTCTGTGTGTGTGTGTGTGTATATATATATATATATACAGATAACACAATGAATGGGGCACTCCTTGGTCTTATATCCAAACAATACTTTAATGTGTGACAACAGGTCAACGCGTTTCGGCCGTGAATTTGGCCGTTCTCAAGACAATGTGAAATATCCACCAACAAACTAATATGTATCAAAGAACGGAAGTACACATCCCCCTCCCCCCGTTGTCGTCATCCATTCCCTGTCGGGTCTCCAAGCTCCATTCGCAGGCGCAATCCATGCAACCTCCCACTACTTGTGCCGATCCTTTACAAAAGTTCCAAGGCTGTATGTACGGCTTTCCTGAGCTCCATCTCCGGCAACTGGCCCGACTCGCAGGGAACAGACATGGCACCCAGGTAGGTATCATTCCCCTTGGGGTAAAGTGCAACATTGAATACAGGCAGACTAATTTTTCAACAAAGTGACCTAGTGAAATAATAGCAAAGTCCATACTGTGAATAAAGATAAATAACAATAAATTACATATTAAAACCATTGTGTCTATTATTAAAAAGCTGCCAGTTAGACTTGTGAAAACTTGCTGTGAATAATAAAACATAAGTATACTGAACTATCTTAAAATGAATACTCATAATAAATTATTCTAATATAGCTGTTCCAAAGACTATACAAAGTTACAGATAGCAAGCTAGTGAGCATGTTTCATCAGGCCCCTCGGAGTTATCGTGTTCAAATATCCTGCCTACTAAATTTGTGTGTGTATATCATTATGTGCCCGTGTGGCCTATATTATGTGGGCATAACCACCACCACGGTGAGAGAAAGAATGGCCAACCACAGGAAAGCCATTCGATCAGCTATACAGGAAACCATAAAGTCCATAAATATGGGTACAAAATATGGGGAACAATCAGTGGCCTGACACTTCGGAGAGGCCAAACACTCATTGGCCAATCTGAGATGATGGTCATAGACCATGTCAAAGCAACTACAGGACTTGACAGAGATAGGGCGCTATTAAAATTGTGAAGCCTGGTGGATCTGCTATTTGAACACGATAACTCCGAGGGGCCTGAATGAAACATGCTCACTAGCTTGCTATCTGTAACTTTGTATAGTCTTTGGAACAGCTATATTAGAATAATTTATTACGAGTATTCATTTTAAGATAGTTCAGTATACTTAGATTTGTGAAAACTTGCTGTGAATAATAAAACATAAGTTGCAGCTATTTAAAATAACACAATGGTTTTAATATGTAATTTATTGTTATTTATCTTTATTCACAGTATGGACTTTGCTATTATTGCACTAGGTCACTTTGTTGAAAAATTAGTCTGCCTGTATTCAATGTTGCACTTTACCCCAAGGGGATGATACCTACCTGGGTGCCTTGTCTTTTCCCTGCGAGTCGGGCCCATTGCCGGAGGTGGAGCTCAGGAGAGCCGTACATACAGCCTTGGAACTTTTGTAAAGGATCGGCACAAGTAGTGGGCGGTTGCATGGATTGCGCCCGCGAATGGAGCTTGGAGACCCGACAGGGAATGGATGACGACAACGGGGGGGTGTGTACTTCCGTTCTTTGATACATATTAATTTGTTGATGGACATTACACATTGTCTTGAGAACGGCCAAATTCACGGCCGAAAGGCGTTGACCTGTTGTCACACATTAAAGTATTGTTTGGATATAAGACCAAGGAGTGCCCCATTCATCGTGTTATCTGCATATTTACAAGAGGGATTCACCCGGGCAGTTGTTTACAAGTCAGCACGAGTGCCGCTCCACCTGGTTACTATTATATATATAAATATATATATATATATATATATATATAATTTATTGTTATTTATCTTTATTCACAGTATGGACTTTGCTATTATTGCACTAGGTCACTTTGTTGAAAAATTAGTCTGCCTGTATTCAATGTTGCACTTTACCCCAAGGGGATGATACCTACCTGGGTGCCTTGTCTTTTCCCTGCGAGTCGGGCCCATTGCCGGAGGTGGAGCTCAGGAGAGCCGTACATACAGCCTTGGAACTTTTGTAAAGGATCGGCACAAGTAGTGGGCGGTTGCATGGATTGCGCCCGCGAATGGAGCTTGGAGACCCGACAGGGAATGGATGACGACAACGGGGGGGTGTGTACTTCCGTTCTTTGATACATATTAATTTGTTGATGGACATTACACATTGTCTTGAGAACGGCCAAATTCACGGCCGAAAGGCGTTGACCTGTTGTCACACATTAAAGTATTGTTTGGATATAAGACCAAGGAGTGCCCCATTCATCGTGTTATCTGCATATTTACAAGAGGGATTCACCCGGGCAGTTGTTTACAAGTCAGCACGAGTGCCGCTCCACCTGGTTACTATTATATATATAAATATATATATATATATATATATATATATAATAATGGGTTAATGTAAAATCCCAGAATCCCAGGTGGCACTTGCAAATCAGTTGCTCAGATTCTGTATGTTTAATTAATAAATGGAGAAAGGGCTATTTTAACCATTATGCAAAACCCTTCTGATTGGTGGACATATCTCCATAGACTGCAAGCACACTGCCCACTATAGGAGGAGAGAAATCAATTGCTACACCCATAAGAAACACAAAAATGAAAATAACTTGATAACTGTTCCAAAAAAATAATGAAAGTATATGGCAAAAGTACACAGGATAGCGTTCCCTACACTACAGCAAAAAATAGTTTTGGGGGTGGACATGCCCTTTAATGTAAATATTTCTGTGCTTTTCTGATTGTTTCTTTTTTTTTTCAGCCACTAGGTGACACTGATGTGCTGTCTCTAGCCTATTTAAACGTTGAAACGTCATGCGGTGTTTTTTAATTTATTAATAAACACCAGTTGCATTAAGTCTGGTCTGCACAGTTTATTCTCTTTTCCTTGATATGTTTGAAAACATACTATGGCACCTGGCGCTGTTGTCCCCGACTTTTGATGTCTTGAGTGTGCAAGATCACTTTCCTATTTTTAACTAAACAAACTGGTACCTGGATAGATATGAACCATCCTCATGAGTAAGTAAGGGGCCACCCACCTTGCATCTGACCCAAGCAAAATCGAGGAAGGCCTTTACGGGATATAGCTCAAAATTAGGGAAAGTTCCCAACCACAGAATACTACCTTTATCCTCCAGATCTGTCCTTGACTTGAGCATAAGGACATAACTCTATTAAAGATATGTCTAGGCAGCCCAGGCCCCCTGGGGAATCCTTCCTGTGAAGATAAATGACAACTTAAATAGGGAAACCTCATATGACGTTTTACAAACCACTGGCAATGCTTTTATTATTGCAGCCAAGATACGCAGCATTATCGGTTTCCTAGTATCTGTCACCTGTAGAAATGGCCAAATCTCACCAGTTTTGTTCTGTTTTTGGATTCCCTGATCTCGGGAAAATCCCGAATATCCGAAAATCCCAAAACAGAACGAATTTTCAATTATTATTGAATGTTCAAGGCTATTTTCGTGGATTATCGAAAATAGTCTTGAACGTTCGTTAATCCTCGAAAGTAGACTACTTTCGAGTTTCCGATCATATTTTCGAGGATTACCAAACAGTCAATGCTATTTTCGATAATCCTCGAATGTTTGATAATTATAGAAACTAGGCTCCGAAGTCCCAAAATCCGTCCGATCATTTGGATTTTGGAACCAAGGGGTTCCGTGTCGGATCCAGGTCCGAGTCGGACCCGGATCTCATCTCTAGTCACCTGCCTTTTCCTTGCTAGCCCTTTCAGTAGCTGCTTGGTAGCCAGCAATTTTGTAATGTCTTCAACAAAGAACAGCCTATAGAAAAATGCAATATCAGCCAATAACTTCTTAATGCTGGTCACTGCAATACCTGCTTGGTAGAGTTGTAGAATAAAATGTATCATTAGCACTGGATTATAACTATCTTTAAGCATGAGCCACTTAAGCCAAGCCACCTTATAGCCCAGCCATGTGCTTTGTGCTACTGAGTCTTTTACCAAGTACCAAAAACCATCTTGATATCTTCCCACAGCTCTTCGGGAATCACATGGCCTTCTTTCTCTGAACCAGTCACCAAATTTCTGAATTTTCCAGATGTTAAACTCCAAGGCATTGAGGACAATGAGCCTTAGAACCTTAGATACTTCACCAGATTTACCTGACAGGGAATTAACCAACCTGCACCACTCCCATGGAATAATTTCTTGAAGTACTAGATTTCTAATTCATGGGGCTTCCAGCCAACCCTTTGGTCATGGGGCCGAGAACCAACTTCCTTTCAAAAAGCCCCTGCAGCCTACTGCTGCGTTAATATAAAATTCCAGAGTGCAGCCCCTCCTCGGCTGACACGACCCCACTCAAGGTCAGGCCACCCCGCCCCCTAACCCGGCCGGAGCTATCACTATCATTTTACTTGGTATTATTATTTCACTCTAATTATTCTCATATTATTATTTTCACTCTCATACTCAGTATTATTATTTTCACCTCTCTTTTATACTCAATATATTATTTTCACTCTCATTATACTCAATATTATTATTTTCCTCTCTACTCAATATTATATTTTCACTCTCATTATACTCTGTATATTTATTATTATTTTCACTTTCATTATACTCTGTATGTATTTTCACTCATTATCACTCTGTATTATTATTTTCATTCTCATTATACTCTGTATTATTATTTTCATTCCATTATACCGTATATACTCGAGTATAAACCACCACGTATAAACCGAGGTACCCAATTTCAGCCTAAAAATCCTAATAAAAGTTGTTGACCCGAGTATAAACCGAGGGTAGAAACTTGGAAACTCCAACTCCCAGCTAATAAAGCATGCTGGGAGTTGTAGTTTCCAAACATCTGAATGCCACCCTCACTTGGCATTCAAGATGTTTGGAAACTACAACTCCCAGCTAATAAAGCATGCTGGGAGTTTGAAGTTCCCAAACATCTTGAATGCCCCCCCTCACCCAGTTCAGTTTTTACCTGTGGGCTCTTTCTCCCCTCTCCTCCATCCAGCTCTGCTCCATCCAAGGCTCTGCTCCATCCAAGGCTCTGCTCACCAAGGGCTCTGCTCCATCCAAGGGCTCTGCTACATCCAAGGGCTTCCTGGCAGGTGCGGTATCCTGAGCATTCCGGCAGCCGTGACGTTCATTCCAGTTACTGGCGCGCCGGCTGACGTCACTGCCCGGCGCCGGCTTGGCGCGGGCAGTGACATCAGGCCGGCGCGCCGTACACAGAAAGATCGTGCGGCTGCCGGGAATGCTCAGGTAGAGTACTGACTCGAGTATAAACCGAGTCCAAGTTTTCAGGCTGATTTTTTTCTGCCTGAAAAACTCGGTTTATACTCGAGTATATATACGGTACATTTATTATAAGCATCCCCAATAATGAGATGATCTGATCACTAAATATATCTCCACTTACAACATAAGATTATTATAAAATAAAAATATGCTTAGAATTGCAGAATCACAGTTGATTCCTTTGCTGAGCAGGGAAATTATTCCTCTATTGCCCAGAGCATTGCATAGCCAGGTAAACCAACTTGGACACATTACACATACATACACAGAAAATATGGCGGCAACTAAATAGTTACTATGTATATAACGTAACTCTTTAGTTGCCGCCATGCACATGCAGGATGCACATAAGTAAAAGATCTTTCAAATGTGGCAACAAAAATGAAAGTTTATTGCAAGCACTTTCTGCACATTTCCTTTAAGGTACGGTATAAAAGGACATCATACTGAAAAAAAATTGTTATCTTTAGATATCCAATCTGAAATATCTTCTGCTGGTGCAGTTTTGCTATAACTAAATGGAGACAGTGTTCATGCAAATCATGTGAATTGCATGATGGGATTCCCACTTTCATGCTGCCTCATAGTGATTACTGAGCATGCTTGCCCTCATAGAAACCTATACAAGGAATAGTTAGAGGTGGAAACAAATTATACCAGAAATGGCTCTTACTCTTTAATTTCTGGGACTTTGAACAGACTTACAGGAGAACCGTTTGGAGCAGAGGGTAAGGTGAGGATTTTTGAACACTACACAGTGACCGCCAGTAGTAGGTTAAATTTTAGTTTGGGGTGTGGACATGCTCTTTACCTCCCGTTCTTCAATTAATGCATTAAGGGAGCCTTGGAGATACAAAGTTAGGGGAGGGTATCATGATGCAGTGGACCCAATAGCAGGGATTGATGGTTAAATAAGGCAGTGGAACATAAGGGGGAAAAGCATAAGCCATTAGGACAGCAGCCATTTTGTGCCTGCAACCCAAGCACACTCTCGACCTCTGATCCCTTCTGTATTCTAGTTAGGGCTTCCACATTTCTTCCTCATTAATGGTCGATTTTGACCGTTGAGGGGTCCTGTTTCCTTAGACAACATGGGAGTTTGGACTACACAGCTTCCCATTTCCTCAAGTGGAAGGTTGGACAAGAAGTTTTTCGGTCTACCTGGTAAATAATAAAATAATCAAAATATACATGTTAAAATACTAATGTCTTGTTTATAACCTTGTTAATATACCTGCTGTGAAAATAAAGCAGTTACCACCCATTTAACAATTGGTCATTCGGGAGTTTGGATGAGGGGAGGGTTAGATGTGGGGGAGAGTGGGGTGGATTGCATAGGGTAAGAAGTGGTTCAAGGTTAATTGGGTACTACCTTAGTAGGGGGGGAGGTTTGGTGGATTTTGGAGAATTGTTGTTCAGGTACAGTTAAAGATCCATTCCATCCTAAGAGACCTTCTTAGCTTTACACAGCTGTATAAAAAGTTGTGCCTCATGGTATAGTGGGTATTCCTTGGGGGACTGGAGCGGATAGCAAGGGGTTAAGAGACACGGAAATAAGCTAATTAGCATAATGCATGTAAAGAACTTACACGATTGGCCGGGTCCTGCAGGAACTTCTCGCAAAATCACCAGAGGGTTGATAAGGCGGCCTGCAGGGAGAACAGAAGCAAGGGGGAAGTTGGTGTAAAGATAGGCGAGCCGACTGCAGTCTCGGAATCTGAGGACGATGATCACTGTTCAGTACCGGACCCCTACAATTAAGAGAAGGAAATGGTTACCACCCAGGCAGGGAGGTCCGCAAAACTGTGGATGACCTAAAGATCTGGGCTTGCTTTTTGGACTTTAAATTGGTAATTTAAGTGGCAGGAAGGCTTCATTGAGGGCTTAATTTCCAGATAAACGGAGGCACTCGCAGGACTTTGTGTACAACGTGGATGTTTTATTCAAACATAATGGTTGACATGTTTCCGCCCCGTAAAGGGGCCGTCTTCAGAACATCTGTGTAACTGGCAACAATAGTTTAAATACCTGTGATGTCCAATCCGTGTCGATGCTAGACAATATGTCGTGAGTGTCATAATGACGTGAGCCAATGAAATGAGTGGGGTGTGTGGCTTGACGGCCAATGGGTAAAGGGGGTGTGTCTTGTTGTGCCGGTACTAGAACGTATCAGAGCTAAGTGTAATCAGGGGCAATAAACTCCTGTAACATCTCTTCTATATCCACTAATGTCTAGTACATGCTAAAATTTCAATAATATGTGTCGGCAGACAAGATAGACTCCAATGTGCCTACATGTACGTACATGTAGTAAAGTGACAAGTGCTAGTGTAAAACGTATATAAAAATATAAAAATACATAAAAACACAAATAGACTAGAGTGATGATACTGCAGTTATGGAACAGACCATGGGAGAGGTCGTACAGGTGGCTGGACGTATGGACTATAATCTGATAGTAAAACATACTGTAAAGTATAACAGGCGATGATCGCTAGTGAAAACTGGCATACTATATATAAAATGTATCAAAAAATTTTTGGCAAGAATTTTAAGAACCCTATATGTAGAAGCCAATGGGTGTCACTGTGTCGCTAACTTAGTGATGTGTGACCGCTGTGAATGACTGTTCACACTAGTAGGTGTGAACAATATGTGTATAAAAGGGGACTCAAGGTTAAGATGAGAAGGTGTATCTCACTGTGCCTGGCAAACAAAGTGCATCTGCAATAATAAATTATGTTATAAAAAACATTGTAGTGACCATTGTTCATTGAGTTCGCGTGGGGCTAAAGTTCCCAATTGATGTATCCATTTGGCTTCGCGTCTTAGTAGTATTCTCTCAAAGTCATATTTCTGTGTTGGATTAATTTGTAAACCATCGATGATCATCCAGCGTAAACTGCTGATAGGGTGGCTAAGGAGACTACAATGTTTGGCCACAGCCATATCCCCATATTTACGGGGCTTCCAGCCAACCCTTTGGTCATGGGGCCGGAACCAACTTCCTTTCAAAAAGCCCGCAGCCTACTGCTGCGTTAATATAAAATTCCAGAGTGCAGCCCACAATGAAGCCTTCCTGCCACTTTAAATTACCAATTTAAAGTCCAAAAAGCAAGCCCAGATCTTTAGGTCATCCACAGTTTTGCGGACCTCCCTGCCTGGGTGGTAACCACTTTCCTTCTCTTAATTGTAGGTTCCGGTACTGAAACAGCTGTCATCTCTCCTCAGATTCCGAGACTGCAGTCGGCTCGCCTATCTTTACACCAACTTCCCCCTTGCTTCTGTTCTCCCTTGCAGGCCTGCCTTATCAACCCTCTGGTGATTCTTGCGAGAAGTTCCTGCAGGACCCGGCCAATCGTGGTAAGTTCTTTACATCTGCATTATGCTAATTAGCTTATTTCCCTGTCTCTTAACCCCTTGCTATCCCGCTCCACCCCGTCCATCCCCCAGGAATACCCACTATACCATGAGGCACAACTTTTTATACAGCTGTGTAAAGCTAAGAAGGTCTCTTAGGATGGAATGGATCTTTAACTGTACCTGAACAACAATTCTCCAAACTCCACCAAACCTCCCCCCCCTACTAAGGTAGTACCCAATCTAACCTTGAACCACTTCTTACCCCTATGCAATCCACCCCACTCTCCCCCACATCTAACCCTCCCCTCATCCAACTCCCCGAATGACCAATTGTTAAATGGGTGTAACTGCTTATTTTCACAGCAGGTATATTAACAAGGTTATTATAACAAGACATTAGTATTTTAACATGTTATTTTGATTAATTTGTAACCATCGATGATCATCCAGCGTAAACTGCTGATAGGGTGGCTAAGGAGACTACAATGTTGGCCACAGCCATATCCCCATATTTACATGTGGCATGTATTACATTGGGAAGACCTCCACGACCTTTAGGAACGCATGGCAACCACCACGCACGTCTATTAGACAAGCCTCGCAATAAAAAAAAATCTTCAAAGTAAATATGGGATATGGCTGTGGCCAAACATTGTAGTCTCCTTGCCACCCTATCAGCAGTTTACGCGGATGATCATCGTGTTTACAAATTAATCCAACACAGAATAGACTTTGAGAGAATACTACTAAGACGCGAAGCCAAATGGATACATCAATTGGGAACCTTTAGCCCCACGCGAACTCAATGAACAATGGTCACTACTGTTTTTTATAACATATTATTATTGCAGATCCTTTGTTTGCCAGGCACAGTGAGATACACCTTCTCATCTTAACCTTGAGTCCCCTTTTATACATATTGTTCAACCTACTATGTGCCAGTCATTCACAGCGGTCACACATCACTAAGTTAGCGACACAGTGACACCCTTGGCTTCTACATATAGGGTTCTTAAATTCTTGCCAAAATTTTTTGATACTTTTATATATAGTATGCCAGTTTCACTACGATCATGCCTGTTATACTTTACAGTATGTTTTCCTATCAGATTATAGTCCATACGTCCACCACCTGTACGACCCCTCCCATGGTCTGTCATAACTGGCAGTACATCACTCTAGTCTATTTGTGTTTTTATGTATTTTTACATTTTTATATACGTTTTACACTAGCACTTGTCACTTTACTACATGTACGTACATGTAGGCACATTGAGTCTACTTGTCTGCCGACACATATTATTGAAATTTTAGCATGTACTAGAACATTAGTGGATATAGAAGAGATGTTACAGGAGTTTATTGCCCCTGATTACACTTAGCTCTGATACGTTCTAGTACCCGCACAACAAGACACACCCCCTTTACCCATTGGCCGTCAAGCCACACACCCCACTCATTTCATTGGCTCACGTCATTATGACACACACAACATATGTCTACATCGACACGGATTGGACATCACAGGTATTTAAACTATTGTTGCCAGTTACACAGATGTTCTGAAGACGGCCTCTTTACGGGGCGGAAACATGTCAAC
Source organism: Hymenochirus boettgeri (assembly GCA_019447015.1). Classification (NCBI taxonomy): domain Eukaryota; kingdom Metazoa; phylum Chordata; class Amphibia; order Anura; family Pipidae; genus Hymenochirus; species Hymenochirus boettgeri. The sequence goes on along the minus strand of CM033470.1, from coordinate 103,091,330 downwards.
CATTATGTTTGAATAAAACATCCACGTTGTACACAAAGTCCTGCGAGTGCCTCCGTTTATCTGGAAATATATATATATACCATTGATAAACTGATTCAATCTGAGATCAACATGCTACTTGCACATAACAATATCAGATCATGTAGTTCTGATGACTATAAAGAAGGAATGGGTTAATGTAAATCCCAGAATCCCAGGTGGCACTTCAAATCAGTTGCTCAATTCGCATGTTTAATTAATAATGGAGAAAGGGCTTTTTTAACCATTATGCAAAAACCCTTCTGATTGGTGGACACTATCTCCATAGACAACAAGCACACTGCCCACTATAGAAGGAGATAAATAAATTGCTACACCCATAAGAAACACCAAAATGAAAATAACTTGATAACTGTTCCAAAAATAATTAAAGGTGTATGGCAAAATACACAGTAAGCGTTCCCTACACTACAGCAAAAAAATAATATGAAGTAAAAATAATACTGGTATATGAGAGAAAATAATAATACTGAGTATAAGAGAGAAAATAATAAATATTAAGTATATGAGAGTGAAATAATAATACTGAGTATATGAGAAGAAAATATAATATTGAGTTATGAGAGTGAAAATAATAATACTGAGTATAATGAGAGTGAATAAAAATACTGAGTAAAAATAGAGAATAAAATAATAATACTGATATAATGAGAGAAAATAAATAATATTGAGTATAATGAGAGTAAATAATACGGAGTGATAATGAAGAGTAAATAATATACTTATATATGAGAGTGAAAATAAGTATACTGAGTATAATGAGAGGAAAAATAATAATACTGAGTATATGAGAGTGAAAATAATAATATTGAAGTATAATGAGTGAAAATAATAATATTGAGTATAATAAGTGAAAATAATAATACGAGTACCGTATATACTCGAGTATAAACCGAGTTTTTCAGGCTGAAAAATCAGCCTGAAAACTTGGACTCGGTTTATACTCGAGTCAGTAGCTTACCTGAGCATTCCGTGCAGCCGCACGATCTTTCTGTGTACTGGCGCACCGGCCTGACGTCACTGCCGGCGCCAAGCCCGGCGCCGGGCAGTGACGTCAGCCCGCGCACCAGTACTGGAATGAACGCACGCTGCCGGAATGCTCAGGATACCGCACCGCCAAGGAAGCCCTTGATGGAGCAGAGCCCTTGGATGGAGCAGAGCCCTTGGATGGAGCAGAGCCTGGATGGAGCAGGCCCTTGGATGGAGCAAGCCTTGGATGGAGCGAGCCTTTGGATGGAGGAAGGGAGAAGACCCACAGGTAAAACTGACTGGGTGAGGGGGGCATTCAAGATGTTGGGAACTTCAACTCCAGCTGTCTTTATTATCTGGGAGTTGTAGTTTCCAAACATCTTGAATGCCAAGTGAGGTGGCATCAAGATGTTTGGAAACTACAACTCCCAGCATGCTTTATTAGCTGGGATTTGTAGTTTCCAACATCTTGAATGTATCATTAGCACTGATTATAACTATCTTTAAGCATGAGCCACTTAAGCCAAGCCACCTTATAGCCCAGCCATGTGCTTTGTGCTACTGAGTCTTTACCAGTACCAAAACCATCTTGATATCTTCCCACAGCTCTTCGGAATCACATGGCCTTCTTCTCTGAACCAGTCACCAAATTTCTGAATTTCCAGATGTTAAACTCCAAGGCATTGAGGACAATGAGCCTTAGAACCTTAGATACTTCACCAGATTTACCTGACAGGGAATTAACCAACCTGCACCACCCCATGGAATAATTTCTTGAAGTACTAGATTTCTAATTCATGGGGCTTCCAGCCAACCTTTGGTCATGGGGCCGAGAACCAACTTCCTTTCAAAAAGCCCCTGCAGCCACTGCTGCGTTAATATAAAATTCCAGAGTGCAGCCCACATGAAGCCTTCCTGCCACTTAAATTACCAATTTAAAGTCCAAAAAGCAACCCATCTTTAGGTCATCCACAGTTTTGCGGACCTCCCTGCCTGGGTGGTAACCACTTTCCTTCTCTTAATTGTAGGTTCCGGTACTGAACAGCTGATCATCGTCTCCTCAGATTCCGAGACTGCAGTCGGCTCGCCTATCTTTACACAACTTCCCCCTTGCTTCTGTTCTCCCTTGCAGGCCTCTATCACACCCTCTGGTGATTCTTGCGAGAAGTTCCTGCAGGACCCGGCCAATCGTGTAAGTTCTTTACATCGCATTATGCTAATTAGCTTATTTCCTTGTCTCTTAACCCCTTGCTATCCCGCTCCAGTCCCCCAAGGAATACCCACTATACCATGAGGCAACATTTTTATACAGCTGTGTAAAGCTAAGAGGTCTCTTAGGATGGAAATCTTTAACTGTACCTGAACCACATTCTCCAAACTCCACCAAACCTCCCCCCCCTACTAAGGTATTACCCAATCTAACCTTGAACCACTTCTTACCCCTATGCAATCCACCCCACTCTCCCCCACATCTAACCCTCCCCTCATCCAAACTCCCCGAATGACCAATTGTTAAATGGGTGTAACTGCTTTATTTTCACAGCAGGTATATTAACAAGGTTATAAACAAGACATTAGTATTTTAACATGTATATTTTTGATTAATTTGTAAACCATCGATGATCATCCAGCGTAAACTGCTGATAGGGTGGCTAAGGAGACTACAATGTTTGGCCACAGCCATATCCCCATATTTACATGTGGCATGTATTACATTGGGAAGACCTCCACGACCTTTAGGAACGATGGCAAACCACCGCCCTCTATTGACAAGCCTCAGCAGATAAAAACAAAAATCTTCAAAGCTATATATATAACCATTGATAAACTGATTCAATCTGGAAAACATGCTACTTGCACATAACAATATCAGATCAGGTAGTTCTGATGACTATTAGAGAAAGAGGATGGGTTAATGTAAAATCCCAGAATCCCAGGTGGCACTTCAAATCAGTTGCTCAGATTCGCATATTTAATTAATAAATGAGAGAAAGGGCTATTTAACCATTATGCAAAACCCTTCTGATTGGTGGACATCATACATCCATAGACACAAGCACACTCGCCCACTATAGAAGGAGATAAATAAATCTACACCCCATAAGAAACACAAAAATGAAAATAACTTTCGATAACTGTTCAAAACAAATAATTAAGTGTATGGCAAAAGTACACAGTTCGCGTTCCCTACACTACAGCAAAAAAATAAATTGAGAGTAAATAATATACTTGAGTATAATGAGAGAAAATATATAATACTGAGTTAATGAGAGAAAATAATAATATTAAGTATATGAGAGTGAAAATAATAATACTGAGTTATAATGAGAGAAAAGTATAATATTGAGGTATATGAGAGTGAAATAATATACTGAGTATAATTGAGAGTTGAGAATAAATAATACTCTAGTATAATGAGAGTAAAAATAATAATAACTGAGGATAATGAAGAGAAAAATAATAAATTGATATAATGAGAGTGAAAAATAATACTGAGTATAATATGAGTAAAAATAATAATACGAGTATATGAGAGTGAAAATAATAATACTGAATTATATGATAGTGAAAATAATAATAACTGGAGTATAATGGAGAATGAAAATAATAATATTGAGTATAATAGTGAAACTAATAAGAATATGAGTATAATAAGTGAAAATAAGAATATGGGTACCGTATATACTCGAGTATAAACCGATTTTGTCAGGCGTGAAAAATCAGCCTGAAAACTTGACCGGTTTAACTCGAGTCGTGCTTACCTGACATTCCGGTCAGCCGCACATCTTCTGTGTATGGCTGCCCCGGCTGACTCACTGCCCCGGGCCGCAGCCGCGTCGGCCGGTCGTGACCGTCAGCCGGCGCCACCAGGACTGGAATGAACGCACGCTGCCGGATAGATGCTCAGGATACACGCACCTGTCCGGAAGCCCTTGGATAGGCAGACACGAGCGCAGCCTTGTGATGGAGCAGAGCCCTTGGATGGGGCGCAGATCCTTGGATGGAGCAGAGCCCTTGGCCTGATGGAGCAGAGCCTTTGGATGAGAGAGGGCGAGCAAGGAAGGCCCACAGAAACGTAAAAACATGAACTGGGTGAGGGAGTGGTGCTTCAAGATTTGGGAACTTCAACTCCAGCCTGCTTTATTAGCTGGGAGTTGTAGTTTCAAACACGTTGAATGCCAAGTGAGGTGGCATTACAGATGTTTGGAAACTACAACTCCCAGCATGGCTTTATTAGCTGGGAGTTGTAGTTATCCAAACATCTTGAATATCCATTGCACTGGATTATACTATCTTTAAGCATGAGCCACTTAAGGCCAAGCCAACTTCTTATAGCCCAGCCATGTGCTTGTCTCTGAGGTCTTTACCAAGAGTACCCAAAAACCATCTTGATATCTTCCCACAACGCTCTTCAGGGAATCATCGTGGCCTTCTTTCTCTGAACCAAGTCACAAATTTCTGAATTTTCATGATGTTAAACTCCAAGGCATGAGGACAATGAGCCTTAGTAACTTATAACTTCACAGCATGTACCTGACAGGGAATGAACCAAACCTGCACCATCCCATGGGAATATTTCTGTAAGTACTAGATTTCTAATTCATGGGGCTTCAGCCAACCCTTTGGTCATGGGCCGAGAACCAACTCCTTTCAAAAAGCCCTGTCAGCCTACTGCTGCGTTAATATAAATTCCAGAGTGCAGCCCACATGAAGCCTTCCTGCCACTTAAATTACAATTTAAAGTCCAAAAAGCAAGCCCAGATCTTTAGGTCATCCACATTTTGCGGACCTCCCTCCTGGGTGTACCACTTTCTTCTCTTAATTGTAGGTTCCGGTACTGAACATCTGATCATCGTCTCCTCAGATTCGAACTGCAGTCGGCTCGCCTATCTTTACACCAACTTCCCCCTTGCTTCTGTTCTCTCCTTGCAGGCCTGCCTTATCAACCCTCTGGTGATTCTTGCGAATTTCCTGCAGGACCCGGCCAATCGTGGTATTCTTTACATCTGCATTATGCTAATTAGCTTATTTCCCTGTCTCTTAACCCCTTGCTATCCCGCTCCGTCCCCAAGGAATACCCACTATACCATGAGGCACAACTTTTTATACAGCTGTGTAAAGCTAAGAAGGTCTCTTAGATGGATGGATCTTTACTGTACCTGAACAACAATCTCCAAACTCCACAAACCTCCCCCCCCTACTAAGTGTACCTACCAATCTAACCTTGAACCACTTCTTACCCCTATGCAATCCCCCCCCTCTCCCCACATCAAATCTCACCCTCCCCTCATCCAAACTCCCCGAATGACCCAATTGTTTAAATGGGTGTAACTGCTTTATTTTCACAGCAGTATATAACAGGTTATAACAAGACCATTAGTATTTTACCATGTATCATTTTTGATTAATTTGTAACCATCGATGATCATCCAGCGTAAACTGCTGATAGGTGGCTAAGAGACTACAATGTTTGGCCACAGCCATATCCCCATATTTACATGTGGCATGTATTACATTGGGAAGACCTCCACGACCTTTAGGGAACGCATGGCAAACCACCGCACGTCTATTAGACAAGCCTCAGCAGATAAAAACAAAAATCTTCAAAGTAAATATGGGGATATGGCTGTGGCCAAACATTGTAGTCTCCTTAGCCACCCTATCAGCAGTTTACGCTGGATGATCATCGATGGTTTCAAATTAATCCAACACAGACTATGACTTTGAGAGAATACTACTAAGACGCGAAGCCAATGGATACATCAATTGGGGAACTTTAGCCCCACGCGAACTCAATGAACAATGGTCGCTACAATGTTTTTTATCCAATTTATTATTGCAGATGCACTTTGTTTGCCGGCACAGTGAGATACACCTTCTCATCTTAACCTTGATCCCCTTTTATACACTATTGTTCACACCTACTATGTGAACAGTCATTCACAGCGGTCACACATACTAAGTTAGCGACACAGTGACACCCATTGGTTCTACATAGGGTTCTTAAAATTCTTGCCAAAAATTTTTGATACATTTTATATATAGTATGCCAGTTCACTAGCGATCATCGCCTGTTATACTTTACAGTATGTTTTAACTATCAGATTATGCCATACGTCCAGCCACCTGTACGACCCCTCCCATGGTCTGTTCATAACTGCAGTAGCATCACTCTAGTCTATTTGTGTTTTTATGTATTTTAACATTTTTATATACGTTTTACACTAGCACTTGTCACTTTACTACATGTACGTACATGTAGGCACATTGGAGTCCTATCTTGTCTGCCGACAACATATTATTGAAATTTTAGCATGTACTAGACATTAGTGGTATTGAAGAGATGTTACAGGAGTTTATGCCCCTGATTACACTTAGCTCTGATACGTTCTAGTACCAACAGCACAACAAGAACACACCCCCTTTACCCATTGGCCGTCAGCCACACACCCCACTCATTTCATTGGCTCACGTCATTATGACACACACAACATATTGTCTAGCATCGACACGGATTGGACATCACAGGTATTTAAACTATTGTTGCCAGTTACACAGATGTTCTGAAGACGGCCTCTTTACGGGGCGGAAACATGTCAACCATTATGTTTGAATAAAACATCCACTTTTACACACGTCCTGCGAGTGCTCCGTTTATCTGGAAATATATAGATATACCATTGATAAACTGATTCAATCTGAGATCACCATGCTACTTGCCATAACAATATCAGATCATGTGTTCTGATGACTATAGAAGAAGGGAATGGGTTTAATGTAAAATCCCAGAATCCCGGTGGCACTTACAATCAGTTGCTCAGATTCTGCATGTTTAATTAATAAATGGAGAAAGGGCTATTTTAACCATTATGCAACCCTCTGTGATTGGTGGACATACTCCATAACAACAAGCACACTGCCCACTATAGAAGGAATAAATAAGTGCTACAAGCTACCACCCATAAGAACACAAAAATGAAAATAACTTGATAACTGTTCCAAAAAAATAATGAAGTGTATGGCAAAAGTACACAGTATATCCGTTCCCACTACAGCAAAAAAATAATATAGAGTAAAATAATAATACTGAGTAATAATGAGAGAAAATAATAATACTGGTTAATGAGAGTGAAAATAATAATATCAGTGATAATGAGAGAAAAACTAATATAATACTGAGTATAATGAGTAGAAAAATAATAATATTAGTACTATGAGAGGTGTCTCTCTGGTTGGGTTAACTAATCGTATAATGAAGTGAAATATATGCTGAGTTAATAGGTGTATACCTGTGCTATAATGGAGTAATTCATCCTGTTTGGTACTCTTTGGTATCTGCGAGTGACCTATATCCTGCGTATCATGCGCGTCCCTAATCCTCCTGCGTCTCCGGCGTGCCCTCCTCATACTGCGTCCGGCGCGTGCCCCTCCTCCTACCTGCCGTCATCCTCCCGCGGCCCCTCATTTTGGTAGCTGCGTGATCTATTGCTCACTGCTGATCTCATCCTGTACCGTAACTCGAGACACCGAGTCAGGCTGCATCGCCTGAACTGACTCGATCCGGTCAGTCTTACGGCATCCGCACGCACGTCTGCACGGCTGACATGCCCGCCAAGCGTTGACGTCGCCGCGCACCAGTACTGAATGAACCACGCTGCGGAATGCTCAGGATACGCCTGCCAGGAAGCCCTTGGATGGAGCAAGCCCTTGGATGGAGCAGAGCCCTTGGATGGAGCAGAGCCCTTGGATGGAGCAGAGCCCTTGGATGGAGCAGAGCCTTTGGATGGAGGAGAGGGGAGAAGACCCACAGGTAAAAACTGAACTGGGTGAGGGGGGGCATTCAAGATGTTTGGGAACTTCAACTCCAGCATGCTTTATTACTGGGAGTTGTAGTTTCCAAACATCTTGAATGCCAAGTGAGGGTGGCATTCAAGATGTTTGGAAACTACAACTCCCAGCATGCTTTATTAGCTGGGAGTTGTAGTTTCCAAACATCTTGATGCCAAGTTTCTACCCGGTTTATACTCGGGTCAACAACTTTTATTAGGATTTTTAGCTGAAATTGGGTACCTCGTTATACTCGGGTCGGTTTATACTCGAGTATATACGTATAATGAGATGAAATATAATACAGAGTATAATGAGATGAAATAATAATACAGAGTATAATGAGTGAAAATAATACATACAGAGTAATTAAAGTGAAATATAATAAATATACAGAGTATAATGAGATTGAAAATAATAATATTGAGTATAGAGTGAAAATAATAATATTGATTATAATGAGAGTGAAAATATACTATTGAGTTAGGAGTGAATAATAATACTGAGTATGAGAGTGAAAATAATAATATTGAGTATAATTAGAGTGAAATAATAATACCAAGTATAATGATAGTGATAGCTCCGGCCCGGGTTAGGGGCGGGGTGCCTGACCTTGAGTGGGTCGTCAGCCGAGGATGCTGGGAGCTGTAGGCAGGGATTTAAGCCCCTCCTCGTGGGTCCCGGTCGCAGCGTGCGCTGATGACGTCATTGTGTGCCTTCTGATTGGTCGCGCCGGTCTCGCGAGATCCGGGAACGTGATGTCACGGATGACGTCACGTGAAGATATAAAGGGACAGCCCAGAGGTTCAGGCCCATTTTGATTAACATTGCCAGAGAATCACTTCTCTCAGGGCAATCACAATCAGCAGCGCACTTTGGAGACAGCCAAGATGGCCTCAACAGGATATGAAGCGATGCTGAAATAGGATTAGGAGAGGATCAGCACAGAGGGGGCAGGGTGGCTTCAGAGATTCTCAGTCAGACTCCCTATCACCAGTACTGACTTAGGCCCACTACAGGATCTGCAACCGTCTGGCTGCAGCTATGCGCCGCCCCTCCTTTGCCCCTCGAGCCAACAGGGGCTTCGGGGTTCACGATTAGTGCATCAGGCCACGGCAAGGGCCAGGCAGTGACTGAGGTCCTGCCTTAGGTCCTTTAATATGGTACAATCCATCTCAGTAGTTTCGGGTGGATGTCCACCGTCCTAATTTGGAGGCTTTGGGGGTAGGGCCTGTGGTACCCGGCCCCCGCTTCAGCATCAGGTAAGAGAAACCAGGGGCGAGAGGCTTTGCCCCTTGGTTACCACGGTCCGCCACCCACTGTTGCAGCAGCAACGGCGGGGACATAGCTAGAGACCCTCACCAGCGCCGCAGCGAATGATTCGGACGGGGAGACCAGGAGTTTGTGGATGCCAGGTCCACCATCAGGGCATAACCCCTGCGCCCAACTATAATTAGGGCGCTCGGGAAGGAGGTCACCCAGGGACAGGAGTCAGCCTAGAGAGGCCAGGAGCAGCCGCAGGCATGGCAGGAGAAGGAGTAGGTACTCGTCCTCGAGGCGAGAGTAGTGATGACTCCCCAGCCATAGGCCACAGGGGGCGCCATGGAGCTAATCGTCGTAGGCCACTCACATCCAGAAGCCACAATGAGTGCCGAGCTCACACTCCCAGGGCAGGAGATCAAGGCCCACCATCATCCACTTCTGACAGAGCAGGGTTTTCTTCGGCTGCAACCCTCGGGAAGGGAACGCACCAGGGGAAGAGCACTCCCACAGAAGGTCAGCAGCTGCAGCCGTTGTAGTGGAAACACCAGGCCCTGCAGAAGTCATCACAGTACCAAGTCCCTCGGCGTGGATACACATGTGCTGGGGCATGGGGTACGTCTAGTGGGGGAGATAATATGAACGGTCAGGTGTTGCGGGCATTGGGAATATTGGGCACAATGCCTTCTGTCTCATCAGCGAGTCCAGTCCCAGGGGAGCAACAACACTCCGCCTGCCCCCTGAAGTTACGTCAGTGGGGTGAGTCCACTGGGAGTACACCTGTCGGGGAGGTAAAAGAAGAATCTGGAAAAACTACATGTCGATATTTGGTCCTGATTTCTACCGACATGGTACGGTAGAAAATGAAAAATAACTGAAAAAGGGAAGGAAGAAGCCCAAGGTGGCCAAATCATTGGGAATTGGCTACAGGCCTTTTGTGTTAGCAGAGGTCATAGGGCAAAAGCCCCTCAAAAATGCTCTGATGCTTTTTGTCTACCTAGACTGATCTTTGGGGCATACAAAGACACACGGAGGATCCGCCTGGCGTCAGTATGATGAAGAATTAGGCGACGCCTGGGGTTAGCCCGAGATGGGGTGGAATATTCAAGGCCACTGATTCTTGGCTAGATCAGTGTTCTCAACAGGTTACCTATGGTTTCCGCCTCAGCCACAACAGCCAGCACTAGTCATTTCAGGCCCCCAGGTTTCGAAGTCAGGCCCCTGCTGACTTTTAATGAAGGGAGCAAGTTTGGAGCAGCTTGCAGGTTTAAACATGAGTGTTCCTTTTGCAGAGAAGGGGGCACTCCGCAGCTAAATGTTTTCGGAATTCCCGCCCTTCATGTAAGTGAGGCCAGCAGACCCGGTGATCGTGGGGGCAATGGAGCCTTGGCTCGAGTTTACCCGGAGAGAGCGTCAGCAGCCTCTTTAGGGAGGGGTTTAAATTCCGTTTCAGTTTTCACAGTCTCCCAGGTTCGCACAGAATCTGAAATCGGTCAAGGAAGCGCCTCAGGGCCAGGGACAAAGTTTTAGCAGAGGTTCAGCTAGGACGATTGTCAGGTCCATTTTCCGAGTTCCCTTCCCCAACTTGAGAGTTTTCCACCGTTGTTAAGTTTCCCAAAAAAGAAGGCGGGAAGTTTCGCCTGATTCATCATCTCTCTTACCCCGAAGGGCAGCTTCGGATAAATGATGGTATCAGTAAGGAAGAGGCCTCGGTTTCATATGTATCCTTTGACAGGCTATTTCATCTGGTAGAGGGCCGTGTAGGGGCCTTGTTAGCAAAATCAACATTGAGTCCGAATTCCGGCTATTGCTATCCACCCAGAATGTTTTCATTCATGCTGGGACGTCAGTTGTATGGAATGTATACTATGACAAGTGTTTAACCCATGGGCTGTGTCATCTCTTGCTCCCTGTTCGAATATTCAGTTCATTCTTAGAGTGGCTATAGCGTATGAAACCAACTCCACGAACATCATACACTATTTAGAAACGATTTTTATGTTTGTCGCCCGGAGACTCTGTTCAGTGTGAGTTTTTTTACTTCGTTCATTCAGTTTATTAATGAAAAAGTTTGGGGTTTCCCTGTCATTGGAAAAGACCTAGGCCCTACAACGATGTTTATCCTTCCTGGGAATAGAGATCGATACAGTTAAGATGGAGTGGCAGGTTACCTGCTGGAAGTTAAAAGATATGGTAGACACATTTCGGTGTTCCTCCAGGTTAAAGGAAAACTCCACCCTCATAAGAACATCTTTAGAAAGAATGGCCTCTTAAATATGTTGATATACATAGTTTGTCCTATGAAATTCATTAGTGTATGCCTGCTATGCTTCTGAGGCCTCATGGAACTGACACATTTAGAAACCTGTACTGATCCTTTACTGAGCCTGGGCATGCTCAAAGAGGCATACAGTTGATTAACATTCAGTCATTGTTGTGATGTCAACTGTCAATCCATAACCGACAGTTGCTATTGAAGAAACCAGGACCAGAAACAGGAACACATTATGCAGGATTTCAGGTTAGACTTATATGTTTTCACATTTTACCTATTTAACTTTCCCGTTTAGGGTTTTGCAGGGTGATTTACCTGTATGTAAGTTTTCATTTTGGGGCTGGACTGGCCCTTTAAGAAGTAACGTTAGGCAGTTACAATCTCTATTAGGTTCGCTGAATTTTGCATGCAGAATAATCCGATGGGGATAGTTTTTCCAGGAGGTTGTCGTTAGCTTCTCGGGGCGTTCCGTCCCCTCATCACCACATTAGGATCACTAAGTTTTGTGTGACGACCTGAAGGTATGGCAATACCTTCCTGATTATAATATGGCAGGTCTTTGTTTCAAGAGGAGGAGCTATCTAGTCAGGAATTACACTCTACAACGACGACCGGCTGGGTCCGTAGGGTTTGGGGGCTATCTTGGAAAAGGAGTGGTGTGTATCATGTCTGCTGAATCTTGGAAAAGTTCTACTGTAATAACCTCCTATTTTAGAGCTTTTTCCCCCCAAAAAATAGAATTATGGGGTCCAAAAGACAGAAAAAATAATTCGCTTTGGACAGACAGAGAAAGTGGTGGTCTATGCCATTAATAATCTTACCAGCTCCTCTCCCCAGTGTTAGCATTACTTAGACACCTGGTACTCAGGTGCTGGAGTTTTAACATAACTTTCAGGGCTAGGTATGTACCGGGGTGTGTCTTAACTGTATGGTGGATGCTTTGTCTCGTTTTCAGTGGCAGGATTTCATTGGCTCAAACGGATGCCCAGCAGCAAGGATTGGATTGCGCAGATTCTCTATGGGGATATCGGCAGCAGCTGAGGCAGTTGGTCCATCGTCAGTTCGCCCCTTCGACTTGGGCGAGCCACGGTAAGGCCTGTTCTGAATGCGTCTCTTATTTGCGGAGAAAGATATTAATGTTGGTTTCTCATACAGGTTGGAAACTCTCCTGGACTACTTAGAACATCTAAGTCAACAGGATCGTCGGCTTAGTAGCCCAACGTAGGTTAGATGTTTTAGCTTTCTTTTTCAGGTTGTTAGGTTGGAAGACGTGACCAAGGAATTTGTAGTAAGGGCCATTCTAAAAGGTTGGAGAAAAGAACACGTGGCGGTGCAACCCAGGCGTCCCTTACCTTTAAATTGCTGGTTTTGTTAAAGGCTATGTCCACCCAAAAAAAGATTTTTTTACATAAGTTTCCCCAAGGCTCCCAGCCCCAACTGCTATACTTGTATCTTCAGAAGCCCCCAAACCTCTACTTACCTCCCCCTTTTTTTTCCCCGTCCGCGTCCCGGCCCTCTGCTTGCGAGAAAATGCAAGCAGAGGGGCGGACCGGCACCGCGTCTTGTGATTGGCTGAGCGGCAGCCAATCACGGACGCGGCTGCGGCAGCTCACTTCGCCGGAGGAAAGAGGAGAGGTAAGTAAAGTTTGGGGAGCTTCTGAAGATACAAATATTGCGGTTGGGGCGGGAGGCCCTGGGGAATCTTATATATTAAAGACATTACGCTAGGGGGAGGGAATCGGGAGGGAGGGAAGTAGGAGGAGAGGGAGGAGGGGGAGAAGGGCTGCAGTACGCATGCCAAACTTTCCCCGGAGGCCAGGTAGGAGGCGAGTCCTATATGGACTCTGCTAGCCTCCTGGTGGGCCATTTTTTGTGGCTTTGGGGGGGGACTACAGGAGAACCTCTATGGAGCTGGGATGTGAGGTAAGGATTGACAACACTACATGGTGGGGCCAGTAGTGGGGGGATTATGTTTTTGGGGGTTGGACATGCCTTTTAATCAAAGTCCTGCCTCGTATCTGTAATTCCCCCCATGAGACCAGTTTATTGAAGCTAGTTTTGCGCTCGATTTCTTTTGTGGGCTATGAGAGTGGGGGGAGCTAGTGTCCACCAGTTCAAAAAGACTAGGAGGCTTATTGCTAGAAGACCTTTTATCTCCAAATCTGTAATTAGGTAAACATAAAGAGTCTAAGACAATTTATTTGGGGAAGAAAATGGTTTTCAACCTTCCCCATTTCATACTCTTGGTGCCCGTCCACGGGCGATCTAAACTTGGCTTTAGTTAGACCGCCTGCTCCACCTTCTTATCACTCAGATGGTTCCCCATTAACTAGATTTCAATCGAAGCGGGTTAAAAATCTCTCTGTATTTGGTCTATCCCCTAAGAATTTGGGACACATTCATTCTGAATCGAAACTGCAAACAGAAGCGTATTCGCTGGGTTTTTCGGAAGAAAGAGTTCGCAGGTTGGGGCGCTGGGCGTGTCTCCGGTTGTGTAGCGCATTATATCGCTCTGATTTGGCCGTTAACTGAGTTTTCTTTTCTAGGTGTTCAAGTTCAACAGCCTTCGGTCTGGCTTGTGGGGCCATTCATACTGTACTGGGCGCACAAAGAGCAAGTTTGACCGGGGGATGCACTGTATTCCAATTGGCGACGTTGTATGGAAGGGATAAGTGGGCTAGCTTGTGGCAAGTAATGCTCGAGGTAGTTCTGATAAGCAGAGCCAATCAGGGACCCACTGTCCGGTTTCACGCATCCGGGAATGACCTCTGCCGGAATCGTCTCTCGGATCTATTATTTCTAATGAAACGGATCTGATGAGATTCCGATCCCTATTCCGAGAGATGATTATATTCTGGTCGGAGGTCACCCTAGAGTCCAATGGCAAGGCGCCGAAGATCAGGGTGCAGTTGAAAAAGCCAGGAGGTTCTGAATATGAGAATTTCTAGGTTCATTAGGTCTCAAGGCGGGGTAGTTATTAGACATGGAGGGCGAAATAGAACGCTTATGAGACGGACGGGCGTGCACCTTAACGAGATAGGTTTAGATATATTTTTTATCAGGATTCCAAGATGGGATTGAAACAGGCGCTATATATTTGGGTGGCGGTTGGAGTTCAGTGTAGGATTACATCTTCCTTATTGGCGGATTCATCCTTGCAAACGGTTATGGTTTCAAGTTTGTTTCAAGCCCTCTGGGGACAGAGGCGTGGCATTTAGCCATTGGCTACGGCTGGGAGTTTTAACGCTGGAATGTTAGAAATTAAGATCTGGCCTATTGTGGTAAACACATGTTGTAAATTTGTTAAAATAAAGCTGTGTATTTACAACCAACTCTGTGTCTGCCTTTCATTCCCATTTAAGTTAAGATCATTAAAGCGGTAAGGTAACATGGGAACGCAGCCTAGTTAATCCTCAATCTAGGTCTGAAAATAATAATACAGAGTATAATGAGATGAAAGTAATAATTCTGAGTATAAGAGAGTGAAAATAAATTGAAGTATAAGAAGTGACATAATGATACTGAGTATAATGAGATTAGAATTAATACTGAGTAAATGAGAGTGACCTACTAAATATTGAGTATCAATGAATAGTGACACCTCAAAACTATTGGTACAATGAGGTGAAATAATAATCTTGGTGGGTGTTTATTGGTATTGAGAGTGATTATATATTGAGTATATGGGTAATATATCTGAGCATATTGTGTAATATACTAGTAAATGAGAGTGAATAAATAATATTGATTATGAGAGTACAATAATAATACTGAGCATAATGAGATATGTTAATAATAATACTAATGAGTATAATGCGAATGAAAATATAATACTGAGTATAATGATAATGAAAATAATAATATTGAGTAATATGAGTAATGAAATAATAATACTGAGTATAATGAGAATGAAAATATATATTGAGTTAATGAGAAGGAATAATAATACTGAGTATAATGAGAATGAAAAGAATAATATTGGTTATAATGAGAATGGAAAATAAAATAACTGAGTATAATAGAAATGAAAATAATAATCTGAGTATAAATGAGAGAAATAATAATACTGAGTATAATAGAATGAAAATAATAATATTGAGTAATAATGAGAGTGAAAATAATAATATTGAGTAATGAGATATAAATAATACTGAGTATAATGAGAGTGAAAATAATAATACTGAGTATAATGGAAGAAATAATAAATTGAGTATAATGAGAGTAAAAAATAATACTGAGCATATGAGAGTGAATATCATAATATGAGTATAATGAGAGTGAAATATAATATTGAGTAATAATAATAATTAAAGTATAATTAGTAACAGTACAATATAAGTATACGGCCCTGCAGCCTACTGCTGCGTTAATATAAAATTCCAGAGTGCAGCCCACAATGAAGCCTTCCTGCCACTTTAAATTACCAATTTAAAGTCCAAAAGTTCCATAACTGCAGTAGCATCACTCTAAGTCTATTTGTGTTTTTATGTATTTTTACATTTTTATATAGTTTTACACTAGCACTTGTCACTTTACTACATGTACGTACTGTAGGCACATTGGAGTCTATCTGTCTGCCCGACACATATTATGAAATTTTAGCATGTTACTAGACATTAGTGGCTATAGAAGAGATGTTACAGGAGTTTATTGCCCCTGATTACACTAGCTCTGATTACGTTCTAGTACCAGCACACAAGCAAGACACACCCCCCTTTACCCATTGGCCGTCAAGCCACACAACCCACTCATTTCATTGGCTCCACGTCATTATGACACACACAACATATTGTCTAGCATCGACACGGATTGGACATCACAGGTATTTAAACTATTGTGCCAGTTACACAGATGTTCTGAAGACGGCCTCTTTACGGGGGCGGGAAACATGTCAACCATTATGTTTGAATAAAACATCCACGTTGTACACAAAGTCCTGCGAGTGCCTCCGTTTATCTGGAAATATATATATTATACCATTGATAAAACTGATTCAATCTGAGATTCAACATGCTACTTGCACATAACATATCAGATCATGGTGTTCTGATGGACTATAGAAGAAGGGAATGGGTTAATGTAAAATCCCAGAATCCCAGGTGCACTTACAAATCAGTTGCTCAGATTCTGCATGTGTTAATTAATAAATGGAGAAGGGCTACTATTTAACCATTATGCAAAACCCTTCTGATTGGTGGACAATATTCATAGACAACAAGCCACTGCCCACTATAGAAGGAGATAAATAATTGCTACCACCCATAAGAAACAACAAAAATGAAAAGAACTTGATAAATGTTCCAAAAATAATGAAAGTGTATGGCAAAAGTACCACAGTATGCGTTCCCTACAACTACAGCAAAAAAATAAATATGAGAGTAAAAATAATAAACTGAGTATAATGAGAGTAAAAATAATAATACTGAGTAATAATGAGAGTGAAAATAATAATACTGAGTATAATGAGAGAAAATATAATAAATACTGAGTATAATGAGGTGAAATAATAATATTAAGTATAATGAGAGTGAAAATAATTAATACTGAGTATAATGAGAGAAATAATAATATGAGTATAATGAGAGTGAAAATACTATACTGAGTATAATGAGAGTGAATAAATAAGAATGAGTATAATGAGAGTAAAATAATAATACTGAGTAAATGAGAAGAAAATAATATATTGGTATAATGGAGAGTGAAAATAAAATATGAGTATATGAGAGAAAAATAATAATATGGAATTAATGAGATAAATAATATAATACTGAGTATAATGAGGAGTGAAAATAATAATACGAGTATAATGAGAGGAAATAATAATATTGAGTATAATGAGTGAAAATAATAAATTGAGTATAAGAAGTGAAAATAATATACTGAGAGACGTATATACTCGAGTATAAACCGAGTTTTTCAGGCTGAAAAAATCAGCCTGAAAACTTGGACTCGGTTATACTCGAGTCAGTAAGCTACCTGAGCATTCCCGGCAGCGCACGATCTTTGTGTGTACTGGCGCACCGGCCTGACGTCACTGCCCGGCGCAAGCCCGGCGCCGGCAGTGACGTCAGCCGGCGCACCAGTACTGGAATGAACGCACGGCTGCCGGAATGCTCAGGAACCGCACACCCTGCCAGGAAGAGCCTTGGATGGAAGCAGAGCCCTTGGATGGAGCAGAGCCTTGGATGGAGCAGGCCCTTGAGATGGAGCAGAGCCTTGGGGAGCCTTGGATGGAGGAGAGGGGAGAGAAAGAGCCCACAGGAAAAAATGTGAACGGCGTGAGGGGGGGGCATAATCAAGATGGTTGGAACTTCCAACTCCCAGCATTTTACCAACAGAACTATAGGCAAATGGATAGAAAATAGTTATTTATACAGAACATTTTTAAAGAACTTGGAGGTCCTGCATATTTTTTAAGTAGACTTTGGAGAAACTGTATTTATTATGCAGGTTTCATGGCTTTCCTGAGTTATGCGGCATCCCTACCACAGTGTGTCTGGACACTTTAACAGATGCTGATGCTCAGATTCTTTACCCAACACTACTGCCCCTTTCAGAATGACCTTGATGCTAGTCAAATGAGCAGTCAGTATTGATAAACCATCATAACCCATAAGAAGGAAGGCTGCAGAAATCAGGAAATAACAGATTAACCTGTAGATATTTAGATGATTTTACACAATAATGCTCACTGCAAATATCAGAGCGAGAGACATGCAGCTAGTTAGGAATTCCGAAATCAATTCAGGATTATTTAGATTTGATTCTCTTTACACACCAATGTGTAGTTTTATCCACGAATGGAATGCTCAGCAGTTCTATGGCGGTGAAACTTATAGGTTTGCACTGTTGTTGATATTATGGGCTAATCTATGCACATTTGTAGTGTTCAACCTAATAAACCCTTAAGAAGTTACTGAATTTGTATGTAATACTAAGATATATACATCAATAAAAAGGGATGCCAGATATCAATGGATTACAACTCCTATTGTTAGCTAACTAAATACTGGATCAGAGGATTAAGCCACCCATAAGTTACTGAAGTTTAAAATGAAATCGAAATCGCTTCAAAATACGACCACGTTGTTGTGTATCTCATTTTTCTGATCGACCACCAATATTATCAGATAGTTATCGGAACAAAGGAAAGATCTTTAAAGGCGGAAATTCGGCAGAAACTTGCGAGGGAACTTGGGACAGTCTCATGATCAATTTTATGATTTTTCGTGGATCGCGAAACCCGATCGGAAAATGTCTGTCAATGATTGGCGATCGCTTAATACTTAAGGAAGCTGATTTCATGAAAACAAATGATATTATGATCCTGGTATAGTACAAAGGAATTGCTAAAAAAAATAATATTTTACAATCAGGTGGTCCATATTAAATTCATAGAGATGGGTTAGGGTTCGTTTCGATACTGAGCTACGTACATTGATGCAAGCAACTGTTTGGAGAAAGGTATTTAAACTATTTTATATTAAATATTCTCTGCATTTGGTACATGTTCCCCAGGCGATCTTCCCAGGCCAGTGCCAGTAGAACACAGTTAATATTGACCAATCGAAGTTTATTGACGGGTTGATTTTCATATTTTTGAACTGTTGCACGAAAATATTAATTTGGTAATGAACCGCATCTATGTTTCAAAAATCTCTATTAAATTAATACAGTAACAAGCTTTTAAGGATACCTTCTGGCCTCCAATGGACAACCCCTGAAGTTTCTGATCCACAATCATTGATTGCATATCTCCAACAGTTCATAGGCCGCATTAATGCAAGTCTACTTCATGTGCAATAAATATTGGCATCTTTACCCAATGCACATAAATTCATTTAGCTAGCATCACATAAAAATACATAAATTTTATATCATAAATATATATAAAATCTAATATGACCAAAACTCCACCACTGTAGTCTTTTTATGCCTACAAAAATATTACGCAGCAAATAACCATAATTAGCTTTAAAAATCAATTAATACCCAACACGAAAAATTATCAGTGTTCTTAAAATGGTGAGACAGTTACACCAAAGTAAACCCACTATATGTGGATTTGAAACTGGACTCAGACTCCACAAGGATTAGATGTAAGAATCAAACCACCTTAAATAGTGCCATAGTGCCAGTGCTATAAAAGAAAGACTTGGTGTTTAAGGGCTAGGGGCCTATTTTTCGTGCTGCATTTGCAAATGCAAAAGCCGCATTCGTTTGCGATACACAATCGCTAGAGATGGAATAGAACTCAAATCAAGACCCAAGTTTGATGCGTCCAAACTATAAACAAGCTCCACAGACTTCTTGTAACTATCACGGACCTGGATTTTTCTGCTTTCATAAACTTCCGGACTTTTGATAATTAATGAACGTTGTCATCGCTGCTTTCGCGAATTATCGAATTTCTAAGCCGTTTGCTCAATTTTTGTAAACCCTTGAATGCGTATCATTTGCCCTAATAACCCTCAAAGTATAGTTCGTTCGCTAACACTCAAAAATTATCGTTCGATTTCGGTAACCACTTCTCTTGCTAACCTACAAAGTTATCATTCTATTTTTTGGTACATTTGAAAGAATCGTTCGGTAACCTCGAATTTGGCACGTTTAACCACGAATGAGTTGTGAAAAACCAGTCCCAATTGCGACAACCGCTCTCAGCTCGTGTTAAGAAGTGTTTTAAAAGAGGTTCTTGGCGAAGCGGACATTTTCCCAACAAAGACCATTTCCCAGGCTGCCACAGCCCATGTCACAGGAAGTTACCATTGTTAGTTTAGCTGTAAATCATCCAGACTTTTCAAAAAACTATTTACTCACCCGGTGACTTAAATGGGTCCAAATTCCCACTTTCGAACTTTTTGTTCGAAAGTTCCCCAAAAACGGACCAAACTTTATAACGTTAGCAATCTCTAACAATCGCATGCCCAATCCCTTTTTTAGTGCTCAATTGCATATTACATATATCAAAACGGAAAATTGAAATGACGTACACCACACAGAGAATCGTGATAAATCCGGGGTGCAGATTGTTGAAAGCTTCGCAGTGCTGAAAACAATGCTGGCCGTGCCCTAGAAAGCTTTAAAATGAAACATCTGGCTTAAAACAATGAAACGAAGCTGAAATATTGACAAGGGCTAAAAGCGAAAAGTAAGTCTTTGGGCTGAAACACGTAAGGAATTGATAAATATAACATTTAAAGGGCATGTCCACCCCCAAAACTATAATCCCCCCAACTACTGGCCCCACCATGTAGTGTGGTCTAATCCTAACCTCACATCCCAGCTCCATAGGGTCTCCGGTAGTCCCCCCCAAAGTCCCAAAAACTGCCCACCAGAGGTAGCGGCCTATAGGACTCTGCCTCGCTACCTGGCCTCGGAGAGAAGTTTGGCAGGCGTAATGCAGCCCTTCCCCCTCCATCCCTCTCCTTCCCTTCTACTCCATCCCCCTAGCTAAAACCTTAATATGAGTTCCCCATCCCCTCCAGCCCCAACGCATATTTGTATTTCCAGAAAGCTCCCCAAACTCTTTACTTACCTTCCTCTTTCCTCGGCAAGTGAGCTTGCCGGCAGCCGCGTGATTGGCTGCCGCTCAGCCAATCACAAGCGGTGCCGGTCCCGCCCCTCTGCTTGCATTCTCGCAGCAGCGGCGGAGCGCACGAAGGGGAAGAGGAGGTAAGTGGAGAGTTTGGGGGCGTGGCATTCTGATAAAATAATAGCGTTGAGGGCTGCAGCATGGGAGGAAACTCATATGTAAAAACAACTTTTTTTGGGTGGACAAGCACCTTTAATAAAATAAATTTTCTTACGGTTTGCAGTTTTCTTTTGTAGAAACTAATCAGATTGTTTATGACAATAAACAAGGGGTAAAAGTTTGACCCTTGTTATCTGCAGCAGCCGATAACGATTTAGATTTTATCACTACCGTAACTGACGGTCACCTGGTAAAAGTCTACATCTGATAGGTGCGTAAATTAATAAGTGCGCCAAAGTTATTGCATCAGATTCTGTGTTTCTAAAATATTAAAACACCTTAGAACAATAACATATTATATACAATCCACACATATATAAAATTGATTGTCTGGACAATCCATGCAAGTCACATAAATAATAAAAGTTGCCTAACCACATGCTGCAATAGTACACTGCCATTTCAACCCTACAGCACAAGAATTCTATAAAAGATATGCGAAGAAAAAAATTATGCGTGTTCCTCTGTAGACCTAATTACCTCTACTCGAAATCTGCACAAGTATTTTGCCCCTTTGGTTTTGCTTAATGCATTAGCTGCAAAAGGCATCCTGATGGCAACGGAGACAATATTAAGATTTCAGCACCAAAGGTCCATTGAGATCATTAAAAATTTCCTGTCAAAACCAATATGCCTTCAAAAATAAATGTACAAAAAAAAAGGTAAAAATAAAAAGAATTAATTCGCTTTGCCATAAATTTTGAAAGCGTGTTCAAAGTGAGATTAAGTAATACAGTGTCGATACAAAGGTTTCCGTGAAGTGATTTTATGTCTTACTTGAGTTGTTCGTTTATTGAATCTGACATTCCGTTCTCCAAGCTTTTTCTTTTATTTTCTTTTCCCCCAACGTTGTACATGTTCATAGCCAACCAAAAGAAAGAAACTCTTGCGACCAGAGTACAGCCTTTACATTTTATTGATAGCCGTATTAAAAATTTCTTTCAAAAGATTAGACTTGCTTTGGCTGACACTCAATAATGCAATTTTCTTTTTTTTTCTCTTCAGCCGAGAACAATATTGTTACTTTGAAAATAAGTACGATAAAGAAAAATATCATCCATGTCTTGAAACACAAATGCCCTAATAAGATAAAAAATCTGTACATCTGTTTTTAACGTTCAAGCATCTACACGGGAGCGAAGGAGAAAAGGAATTAAATACAATTTCTCGGAAAGGTAATAGTGTTTATTTCAGCTTAAAGAGCTTCGTTCCTATGGCCAGTATTCAATGATTTCATAGTTATAATGATGAGCTATACTGCCATCAAAAGAAAAGCCGCAGAGAAGGAAAATGCGCGTTGTGCAATTTAAGTGGCCAAAAACCTCTACGTCAGCAACAAATTGCTTCTGCTCCCCGCTACAATGATAGGTTCTTTAATAGTTTTGCATTTATTTTTCTTCTATTAAGATGAGGTCTATACAACCAGAGCGAAGATCTATTAGATCCAAACACCACAACAATAAAATAGGAGGCACGCCAATTAAAGACAAATGGCCATTAACGTTACAACCCAGATATTCATGTTCAGTAAACAAGGTTGATGCCAATAGTCAGGGCGGAGTCTTCTGCAAACTAAGCAAATCCTTGTCATGTGAATAGTGGAAAATATCGGCCAAACATTAAATGGCAAAAAATTTAGCCCAGAAGTTGTTAGATTCTACTTATATATATTTTCTCGAATAAGAGACCTGGAAAGCCTTAAAGTAAATGTATGACTTCAAACTTACCACCGACACCCACTTTTTTTATCCCATTAAACGTACCCACGGTGAGGACCAAAGTACCCCAATGTGTTAACATGCGATCCCTGAATTCTTACCTAAAGTTGTGCTTGAGGTTGGCCCTGACCCTCTAGGCTGTGCTTGCCCTGGCCTATGGTTGATCAGCAGACATGTCTGTGAGTGGCCTTAGCGACAGCGAGAGGGACAAAGGAGCGTAAGTATGTTTCTTGGGCTTATGTGTAAAAAAAACTATATGCGGCTGGTTGGGGGTGGTCTGGGGTAAGCTTACACTACAGAAAAGGGGGACGTTTATATAAACGGTAGGAGGAAGAAGCAGCCATAAGGGGATCAGGGGGTGGGGAAGAAGGGGGGGGGGGGGGCTCCCTGCGCATGCCCAGTGCTCAGGGCGGGACAAGACAGAAGCAGGGAACGGAATGACTCACAGACAGCTCCATACTCTTCCTTCAAATTTTGGACAAGACACTGCAGCGAGAATCATAAGGCTTTTTTTTTCTTACACACTACACAGTGCGGGCCAGTATGGGTTATTAATTTTAGTTTGGGGGTGCGACATGTCCTTTAAGTAATACTGGCATATATTTTTTTTGCACTACTTCAATTCAAAATATAGAACTGAGACCGCAAGAAAAATGTTTTGGATAAAGACAAATTCAGTTATATCAGTTGCCAGCCCCCAGACTCTTTCCGAATTTTTAATTTTCGTCGATTCGGCTACAGGAATGAACAATGATGACAGGAAGAACTTTGGCCTCGCTGGCTAACAACTGTCATCCAAGTTGAAAAATTGCACAGCTCATGGTATCCTGGTCACTGTGGTCCTCGGAGGGGGGGCTTTTGGAAGTCACACCTACTAAAGCACCATGAAGCCTTAAGAAAACAAGTGGGGAAATATATTTTTCATATTTTTCAAGCTACTATTACCCTCCTGTTCTTACTAACAAGAACTGCTGTCTATAGTTTAAAGGGCATGTCCCCCCCACAATAAAAATATTACCTACTATCAGTAGCTGAAGCCAGAAAACGTGTGAGATTGACCAGCTATCTTCTGGGTTGCAGGACGTCAGTAACATACGGGAAAGTTCATTCCTGGGCTTCAGGAAACATGGGGAGTTGAGTAAGGAGTAAATATAATGATATTGGGTTTGGGTGAGTGGTAAGGTGGTTAGAAAAATATTATTCTCGGTGGGTGCACTGCCTTTAAAGATAGACTGCATGTGTCTGCTCTATGTAGGACAGGAGGCAAGAGAAAGAGGGCGGCTAGCCAGAATCCCACTGTCAGATGTATCTTGAGGGTTTTTGTAGACTCAATCATACCTCAAGATTTTTTTTTGTGATAGAATTTAAAAACTTTGTATTTGGCAATACAGCATATCAATATATAAATAAGTGTTGTTCCTTTAAAAAAAAAAGGTATACTTTTGGCCCCCCCAATACTAGGTACTGGATTGACTGGCCTTACATTTACTAAAATTTAAAAGAGTGAATATATTGAGTTATTAATGTATATAGTTCTTAGTGATCCAGGAATCGTCGATTGCGATTATGGGTCGGCGAATAATAATTCCCCCCCACCTTATACTTTGCCTTCCACGGATCAGTCTGTTACTAGGTAGGGTTAATGTTAGGCTAAAAGTTTGCGACTAGATTACTGTAGTATAGAGTATAGTATAGTATTGAGGATTCTGAATAAAGATATACGTCCATCCAGTCTACCTATTAGCCAATACCCACATTTCCTGCCTAACTGTTGACCAGAGGAAGGGAAAAAACCCACCAGAATTATGAAGGGGAAAAAAAAAAATCGATTTCAAGTAACAATCGACAAATGTCCTGGATAAACTCTACTTTATCAATACCCGTAACTTGCAACATTCCTTGTTTTCATAAAACTCATCTAGCTTTCTTTTGAAACTATTGAATCGTGGAATAGTCTTTAACCATACACCCTTATGGGTTGCGGTATAAAAGTTGGACAAAAAATGTATTTATCAACAACCTCCGAATACTATGTTACTATGTAACTGTTAGACAGACATCTGGGTAGGATATAAAGCGTGGCGACTAGTGAACATATGTCTTTATACACATCCAAACTATGATTCTATGTAACTGTTATAAAGACATTAATGGGTAGGATATAAAGGTTGGAATAAGGACGTAGTTCTAACAACCTCCCAATACGATGTTTACTATGTAACTGTTGACAGACATATGGGCGGGGATAAAGGTGGATCTAGATGGACGTATGTCTTTATACAACCTCCAATAAATGTTACTATGTAACTGGGGGGTTTACAGACATTATGGGTTAGGGTATAAAGTTGGAATAGATGACATATGTCTTTATACAACCTCAATGACTTATGTTACTATGATAAACTGCTATACAGACATTATAGGTAGGGTAGTGGATAGGGGCTTTATAAAGGTTGGACTAGATATATGTATGTCTTCTATACAACCTCCAATACTATGTTACTATGTAACGTGGATACAGACATTGTGGGTAGCGGTATAAAGGTTGGACTAGAGTGGATGTATGTCTTATAAAACCTCCATACTAGGTCTAATGTAATGTTATACAACAGTATGGGCTGGATATAAAGGTTGGAGGAGATGGCTGTATGTCTTGCTACAACATCCAATTACTATTGTTACTATGTAACTGTTATATCAGACATTATGGGTAGAGGCTATAAAGGTTGGGACTGAGAATGGACGTATGTCGTTATACAGCCTCCCAGACTATGTTACTATGTAAAAACTGTTAGACAGACATTAGGGTAGGGTATAAAGGTTGGAACAGCTGGAAGTATGTCTTTATACAATCCTCCAATACTATGTTACTATGCAACTGTTAGACAGACATTTATGAGTCAGGCGTATAAAGGTTGAAATAGATGGAGGTTATGTCTTTATTCAACATCTTCTACCTATTTACTCACTCTTTTTCAGTTTCAGTCCTATATACTGGTAGTAGCACAGAGATCTATTACACACCCACAATTTTTATATCTTATGTGGACGCAATCCAATTTACTCTACCACAAAAAATCAAACAGAAAACTAAAAGTAGAAGTGGTTCAGTTAACAAAAAGTCACGGATAATCAGTCTAGTCATAAGTTTATAGGAGCCAAGCCAAAAAGCAGTGTGCGAGAAATACTGTTCTGAAATTACCCGTCCAAAAAAATCACTTGATGAAAAGGTATCTTAACTTAACACACCACAAACATAATAAAACATGCGAAGTGACGTTAAATTACACAAACAGCATTGTTGCCTCTGATGGTTTTTTCAGAAATTCGTCGTGCGTACTGTAAGTCATGCTGGTATAAAAAAACCTTCCATTTGCTCCCCCAAACCTCCCGGTCTTCCCCCATCCCCAATTCCCTCTCAAGAAGAATGTAGAAATTCATGCCCGAAATCAGCGAAAGAAGAGGAAAAAACAAATAAATCTGAATGTCACAGTGTGTAATAAGACTATAGTTTTCCTGTCAGATGCCAAGGCTTATAACTTGGCCAGATTAACTGGGACTTACAACAATCTATCATGTTAGATGACCATTTAATATTCCATTTAAAACTTGGTTAGGAAAAAAAAAGGTTAAAGAGTTATCTTGGTTTACTGATCTGATATTATTCCCTGTGAAACACTGGCAAGCCAAGGGGCATACTTCTAAAAGTTGCCAAAGCTTTCTGCCGTTGTTGTCAGCAGAATTGGAACGGTGATAAACTTATTCGTCGCTTATCGCCATATGTATTTATAAAGCGAGCAAAGCAATAAGGCCTTTTGCCTTTAAGTTAAGCATACAAAAGTCGCAAGCCTGACCAAGGTGCGCGATAATGAATTATATGGGCATATTTCTAGCAGGAAATAGCTGGATGATATAACTCACTGGAAAAGGATGTCAGACATAAACTATTCCCCATGGTGGTTTCCCCCAATACTAATAACTGTTCCAGGGGGTGTTAGACTATTATAGGACATGGAAGGTGTGCAGTACATTATAGTCCCCATGGTGGGTTTCCCATACTAAGAAATCCATGGGTGTTAGACGTATGTTATAGGACAACTGAAGGTGTCAGTTACATTACTATTCCATGGTGGGATTCCCAATACTAAGCTGCCCGGGAGTGTCAGACTATAAGAGACATGGAAGGTGTCAGTACATTACTATTCCCCAGGTGAGGCTTCCCAATACAATATAACTATCCAAGGGGTGTTAACTATTTATAGGCCATGGAAGGTGTCAGTACAGTAATATTCCCCATGGTGGGTCCCATACAAATAACTAGCCAGGGGGGGTGTTAGTTGACTATTTATAGGACACTGAGTAAGGGTCACTACTTACTATTCCCCATGGTGGGTTCGTTCCCAATAATAATAACTCCGGTGTCCTCAGGGGGGTGATTAGACTAATTTAAGGACACTGGAAGGTGTCAATTACATACTACTCGTCCCCATGGTGGGGTTCCCAATAGCTAAATACTGTCCAGGGGGTGTTAACTTTTATAGGACACTGGAAGTGTTCAGTACATTACTATTCCCCATGTGGGTTTTCCTCAATATAAATAATGTCCAGGGAATGTTAGACTTTTATAGGACAACTGGAAGTTGTCAGTAAATTACTATTCCCCTTGGTGGGTTTCCCATACAAGATAACTGTCCAGACGGCGGTGTTAGACTATTTAGTAGGGACACTGGAATGGGTGTCAGCTACATTACTTCCCGCATGGTGGGTTTCCCAATACAATTAACTGTCCAGGGGTTGTTAGACTTATTTATGAGTGACACTGGAAGGTGTGCAGTACATACTATTCCCCCATGGTGGGGTTTCAGCAATACTATAACTGCCAGTGAGGTGTTGTGTTAGGACTATTTATACGACACTGGAAGGTGTCAGTACATTATATTCCCCATGTGGGATTCCCCAATACAATAACTGTCCGAGGGGTGTGACTATTTATAGGACACTGGAAGTGTTTCATTACATTACTATTCCCCATGGTGGTTCCTTAATACTAATAACTGTCCACGGTGTTAAGAGATTTGATAGGACACTGGAACGGTGTCAGTACATTCACTATCTCCCCTGGTGGGTTTCCCAATACTAATAAACGGTCCAGGGGGTGTTAGACTATTTAGGGACACTGGAATGGGGTTCCACATTACTCTTCCCCATGGTGGGTTTCCAACATAAATAACTGTCCGGGGTGTTAGAACTATTTATGGAACTGGAAGGGTGTCAGTACCAATTACATTCCCCTGGTGGGCTTTCCCAATACATATAACTTCGGGGAAGGTGTATGGTAGACTACTTGTATATTGGGCACTGTGAGAGAGTTGTCCAGTAACAATAACTATTGGCCCCATGGTGGGTTTCCCAATACTAATAAACTGTCCAGGGGTGTTAGGCTATTTATAGGACACTGGAACGGGTCAGTAATTACTATTTCCCCATGGGGGTTTTCCAATACAATAATGGTCCCGGCGGGTGTAGATATTATAGGACAACTGAGAAGGTGCAGCTACATTACTATTCCCCATGGTGGGATTCCCAATATAATAACTGTCAGGGGGTGTTAGACTATTGATAGGACACTGGAAGGTGGTCATACATTACTATTCCATGGTGGAGTTTCCAATACTAATAAACTGTCCAGGGGTGTTACGACTATTTATAGGACACGTGAAGGTGTTCAGACATTACTATTCCTCATGGGGTTCTAGAATACTTCCGGGTTGCATTAGAATGAAGTCATACATTACATCCCTGGTTCCCATACTAACTGTAGGGGTGTTAGACTATTTACTAGGAGCATGAAGGTGTCAGTACATTACTATTCCCCATGGTGGGTGTTCCCAATACGAAATAACTGTCCAGCGGGGGCTTGGTGATGTTTAGACTATTTATAGGACACTGGAAGGTGTCAGTACATTAACTAGACTCCCCATGGTGGTTTCCCAATACTACTAAGCGTCCCAGGGTGTTAACTATTTATAGGACACGCAATCTGGGTGAGGTGTCAGTACATTACTATTCCCACTGTGCGCGTTTCACCATAAAACAACTGTCCAGGAGGGTGTTAGACTATTTCTATAGGACAACTGGAAGGTGTTCAGTACATAACTATTCCCCAGTGGTGGGTTTCCCCACACATACAAATAACTGTCCAGGGGGTGTTAGACTATTATAGGACAATGGAAGTTGTCAGTACATTACTATTCCTCATGGTGGGTTCCCAATACTAACAACTGTCCAGGGGTGTTAGACTATTTATAGTTGACACTGAAGTGTGTTCAGTACATTATATTCCCCATGGTGGGTTTCCCATATAATAACTGTCCAGGAGTGTGTAGACTATTTAGAGACACTGGAAGTGTCAGTACATTACTATTCCCCCCTGGTGCGGATTTCCAGATAAATAACTTGTCCCGGGGGTTAGACTATTTATAGGACCTGGAAGGTGTCAGTACATTACTATTCCCCATTGGGTTTCCCCAATATAGAAATGTCCAAGGGTGTTTAGACGGGTTGACTTATTTATAGCGACCTGGAAAGGTCGTTCATGTACATTATATTCCCCATGGTGGGTTTCCCATAAAATAACTGTCCAGGGGGGGTGTTAGACTATTTAAGCCGACACTGGAAGGTGTTAGTACATACTATTCACCATGGTGGGGTTTCCCAATACTAATATGTCCAGGGGGTGGCGGTGTTAGACTATTTTATAGGACACTGGAGGTGTCTTAACATTACTAGTCCCCAGGTGGGTGTTTCCCTCTTTCAGAAAATAACTGTCCAGGGATGTTAGACTATTTATAGGACATGGAATGGTGTCAGTACATTATATTCCCCATGGTGGGTTTCCCACAATACTAATAGTCCAGGGGTTGTTAGATATTTATAGGACCCTGGAAGGTGGTCAGTACATTACTATGTGGTCCCCGATGGTGTGAGTGTTCCCCAATACCTAAATAACTGTCCAGGGGGTGTTAGACTATTTATAGCCCGACACGTGAGAGGTGTCAGTACATTACTATTCCCATGGTGGGTTTCCACATAGGAAATAACTGTCAGTGGGTGTTAGATTTATAGGACACTGGAAGGTGTCAGCTACATTTACTACCCATGGTGGGTTTCCCAATAGAAATAATGTCCAGGGGGTGTTAGACTATTTATAGACACTGAAGGTGTCAGCTACATTACTATTCCCCATGGTGGGTTTCCCATGATAATAACTGTATCAGGATGTTATACTATTTATAGGACTGGAAGGTGCAGTACATTACTATTCCCCATGAGGGGTTTCCCATACTAATAGCTGTCCGGGGTGGGTTAGACTATTTATAGGGCAACGGAAGTTGTCAGTACTATCTATTCCCCATGGTGGGGTTTCCCAAAACAATAACTGTCCAGGGCGGTTTAGGACTATTTATAGAGACACTGGAAGGTGTCAGTTACATTACTATTCCCCATGGTGGGTTTCCCAAATACATACCTGTCCAGGGGGTGTTATACTATTTATCGGCACTGGAAGTGTCTAGTACATTACATGTCCCCAGTGGTGGGTTTCCCAAACAAAAACTGTCCGGGGGTGCTTAGACTATTTATAGGACACTGGAAGGTGTCATACTGAACTATTCCCCACTGTTGGGTTTCCCAATACAATAATCACTGCTCCAGGGGGTGTTAGACTATTTATAGGGACAGAAGTGTTAGTACATTATTCCCATGGTGGGTTTCCAATACAAATAACTGTTCCAGGGGGTGTTAGACATATTTATAGGACACGGAAAGGTGTCAGTAAATTACTATTCCCCATTGGTGGGTTCCCAATATAAATCACTGTCCAAGGAGTGTTGGACTTGATAGGACACTGGAACGGTGTCAGATACATTACTATTCCACCCATGTGGGTTTCCCAATGAAATACTGTCCAGGGGAGTGTTAGACTATTTATAGGACACTGGGAAGGTGTCAGTAACATTACTATTCCCCTGGTGGGTTTCCCAATAGAAATAATGTCCAGGGGGTGTTAGAATATTTAAGCAGACACTGCGAAGGTCGTCAGTAACATTACTATTCCCATGGTGCGGTTTTCCCTAATAGAAATAATGTCCAGGGGGTGTTAAGGCTATTTATAGCACGGACACTGGAAGGTGTCAGCTTACATTACTAGTTCACCCATGGTGGGTTTCCCAATAGAAATAACTGTCCAGGGGGTGGTTAGACTATTTATAGGACACTGCGAGGTGCAGACATTACTATTCCCCATGGGGGTATCTTTCCCATAGAATAACTGTCCCAGGGGATGTCGACTATTTATAGGACAATGGAAGGTGGTCCAGTACATTACTATTCCCCCATGGTGGGTTTCCCAATACTAATAACGGTCCAGGGGTGTGTTAGACTATTATAGGACACTGGAAAGGGTGTCAGTTACATTACTGTCCCCATTGGTGGGGTTCCCAATAGAATAATAACTGTCCACGGGGTGTTAGCTATTTAACCCTAGGACACTGGAAGGTGCTGTCAGTAACATTACTATTCCCCATGTGGGTTTCCCAAATAGAAATAACTGTCCAGGGGGGTGTTAAGACTATTTATAGGACACTGGAAGGTGTCAGTCCAGATTACGATTCCCCATGGTGGGTTCCCAATATAAATAACGTGTCCAGGGGGTGTTAGACTATTTATCGGACAACTGGAAGGTGTCAGCTACATTAATTTCCCATGGTGGCGTTCCCAATACTAATCTAACTGTTCAGGGGGGGTTAGACTTTATGGGACACTGAAAAGGTGTCAGTCAGTACGATGTCCCCATGAGGTGGGTTCCCAATTACTAATAGTGTCCAGGGGTGATTAAGGACTATTGTAGGGGCACGGAAGGTGGTCAGTACATTACTATCCAATGGTGGGTTCCCCAAAACAAAAAACGTCCAGGGGGTGTTAGACTATTGATAGGACACGTGGAATGGTGTCAGTAATTAACTATTCCCCCATGGTGCGGTCTTCCAAACAAAATAACTGTCCCGGGGGGGTGTTAGACTATTTCTCAAGACAATGGAAGGTGTACGTTTTAACCTTACTATTCCCATGGTGGGTTTCCCTAAGTACAAACTAACTGTCCAGGGGGTGTTGAGACTATGTATAGGGACACTGGAAGGTTGTCAGACATTACTATCCCCATGGTGGGCTTTGCCCAACTATTAAAATGTCCAGGGGGTCGTTAGGACTATTATAGGGAACACTGGAAGGTTCGTCAGTACATGTACTATTCCCCATGGTGGTTCCCAATCTAATAACTGTCCAGGGGGGTGTTAGACTATTTATAGTGCGACAATGGAAGGTGTCAGTAAATTAGATTCACCATGGTGGGTTCCAAAAACAAGTAACTGTGTAAGACTATTTTAACAGGAATTACTGTCATTGCATATTCAGCGTTAATTACGTTGGTGTGAAATTTGGACAACACAATAAATTATAGATACGACAAAAAGAAACATTAATGTGAATGACCAATAACTAAGTCAAACAAACTGGCAGTCGACTATATGTACCAGTGTTATGATAGTGTCAACTATACTTCGGCCTGATCCTCAACTTATCACCTACGGCGTAGGATCCTCTGTGTTGGCCTAACTTAGGTACATCACCCCTGGGTTTAAATCTTAGTCCTGTACTAAATCAATAGGAGTTTGCGGCACGGCTGTTCCTGCTTCTTTTCCTATCCGCCCTACAAAGAAAGACATGCTGTTGTATCCAAATGTATCTTTCTATTGGTGAATTCATGGGACAAGGAGAGGGAGGCGGGAACAGATTGGATTCATAGCAACCGGGTCAGACCAATCAAAGGTATTTGTAAGTTTACAGAAAATTGAATCCAGGGGGAGCGACCTAGTAAAAGACAATATCTGTGTAACTTATCAAATACCCCTAACACTATTTGTTATACATCCAACCCCTTGTTTTGCCCACATCTTGACGAGCTTTATTCCACTTACCTACTTGGAAACAAAGCATATGATATTTAGCTAATCCAGTCTTGTGCGATGACATATTAAGTAGAAAAGTCTGTGCAGCTGTTTTAAAGTAACAAAGGACTTTTTGGAGTCCTGTTCCCCCCCCCAATACCAAATGTCTTTATACAGAAAAGTCACTATTTCTCGGAAACAACACAAAAAAACAAGAATGACCTTAAAAGAACATTTCAAGGGAGGATTCAAAAAAAGTTCTTCAGGGAGATGTCAATAAAAAAAAGTTCGTTCGTTTAAATGGTGCTACATTTGGCCCCAAAATCAAGATACGAGCTTTCCAAATTTGAAATAAGATACTGATTGGTTGGGCAAATTAGCACCATTTAACGATAAGAAACTTTTAGTGAATAACCTATGATATAAACCTAATATATACATACCCCCCCACAATACACACAACACCGTTCCCATTGACCATGTTTTGACATTTTGGACACTTAACATATCTGACTCAGAAATAAATTCAGTTGTGTATAAATGAGATGAACTGAGTTAACGAGATCACAAATTGACTGGAAATTTGGTTGGGCTGTGGGAGGGAACAAAGCACACAACATCACGTCAAACCATAGGTCTCAAATACAACACAATACACCATTATTTCTATGATTGAAGCTAATTCTGAAAGTAGCATGCAGTCACATTGCACTTATATGGTCATGTGGAAAAGAGATATATATATAGAATATTTATACAACAGTGAATATGAAGCACGCCGCCACATTTGCATCTAAAAAAAATGGATTCAGTAGCCAACTGCATAAGTATAACGGCCCATAAGGAAACTGACGATACCACACATATCACATGGTGATTTTAAAGGGACTCAGACCCTCCCATCATTGACATCATGAGATTAGTGATCAGGCCCACACCGTAAATGCATACTACACATTATCACAAATACACATATACCATATATTATATCATAGTTTCCTAAAACACAAAGGAGAGTTAAGGATTGACTAACCCACTGAATCTTAAAGGCATGTGCACCCCCAAAATATCATATTTAAACCCACTACCTGGCCCCACTCTGTAGTTTGAAATCCTATACATCTATACCCAGATCCAAATGGTTGACCCGCAATGCCCTGGCCAAATTCCCAAAAATGGCCACCAGAGCCTAGCAGAGGAGGGGAAATTGTTTCTGCCTCCCCCCTCCACCCTAGTCGTAAATCCCTTTTAATTTAATAGTGCGTGACTCCCACAGCCCCACCGCATAATATTATTTGCAGAACTCCCCCGATCTATTACCTTCCTTATCCTCCGCGTTCTGAACAGCCGGCAGCCACTTCGTGATTAGGCCTTGCTATCAGTCAATCATGCCGAAGCGCCAGTCCCGCCCCCGCTTGCAGCCATGCCAAGCAAGAGGGCCGGCGGACAGTGCGGCGGCGGATACGGGACGCGTAAGAAAGATCGGAGGAGTTTCTGCAAATATATTAATGCGGTTGGGGCTGGGTGGGAGCAAAGCCCCTCACATATAAAAAAGTTTAGTTAAAGGGTGGAACATGCCCTTTAAATAACACATGGAGATTACCTATGTGGTGTCGTCGTGTCTCTCAAACAATGTACACACCAGGCCTCTCTCTGAGGTTGTGGTTTGTAGCAATGGTTTCTGGTATTAGTTAGCCATGTCTATTACTATCTATATTATTGGAACGCATGAAATAAGCATATCCATTTCCAAAGCAAATTTCTCTCTTTCTGCCGAAGTTGACCTACTTAAAAAACAGACTCGTTGAAAAATCCAGAATTTACAGGACAGAAATGGGTTCCAGGTAGGTCCGAAGTAAAGCCTCACCAAGTTCTTATCGTGTTTAGGATCACATAACTCTCTAGAAATTATTACTTATCAATGGGTTGTTTAAAGGCATGCATCCAACCAAAACTAAAATTAACCCCATACTGGCACCACCATGTGTTAGTGTTACAAAATCCCTTACCTAATCTCTGCTTCTATGGTTCTCTGCAGGGGTCGCTCAAAGTCCAGGAAAGTGAAGAGTAGGAGCTGTCAGTGTGTCATCTGGTCCTGCTCCTTCCTTACTTCAATAAAGCCTGTGACATGCGCAGGGGACTCTTCCGACCACCTCCCTTGGATCCCTTTGTCTGCTGCATACCCCTAGCATTAAAACCCTTTTACTTTGTGTAGTCTATCCCATCCCCTGCCAAGTAGTTTTTGTATGAGCAAGAAAATCCCCAGAAAGTACTTACAGACCTCCTTCCCCCGATGCTCTCGATGAATAGCCGTCAACTGCAATTGGCAGCCGATAGCCAATCATAGACATGATTAAAGGGGCACTGATACTCACTTAAACGAATTTACATTAGTAAAATGGTGGGGTATTGCCATATTTATCTGTGATTGCTTTGTCAGTAAATTATTAATGTTTAGAGCGTCTCCCAATTTCCCCCCCCTCCTTACGTCACTGCACCTCCTTGTAGTGTCTGCGACACTTATAAGTGTGCACAGGCCTCCACCATGGACACTGCCTCTGCTTACACATCACCCCTCCCCCCCTGCCTTTTTTTCTCAGCTGAATCTCTTGTGTGTTTGCAGAAGTGTGCTGGCAGGCAGCCAAACATCCTAGTAAGAGGTCAGGGATGGGACATATTATAATTTTCTCTTAGGTAGGACAGGTTTTTCCTGTAACCTGCCTCTTTTGTACAACCTAATCCAACCTCTATAAATGGGTATAGTAATAATCATGTCTCCGCTCCCCTTATTGTCATAATGAGATTCTACTTGATCCATATAAGCTGGTCATTCAGTAGCCATACGCCGAAAATGAATCCATCAAATGTCTATATAGCATATGGCTTTCTTTAGAGGGTCACATAAATCAAACAGGTGCTAAATAAATACAGTAAAATCAGTAAACGACTGGTTTCACTAAAACACAGAGAAACACTGTAAACCCCCCACCCCCCCCCTCAATATTGTCGTAAGCCTTGTAAAAACATAGACTGTAAAAATACAGCACAATAAGTGGATTTTGTAAGTATAATGGTGCAGGCTAAAATTTAAGAGTTAGAAAATAAGGAGAGATTGTGAAACGTGTATGTCTTCCTCATTACCATTATTGCTACATTTTTGTGTCTACAATCACGAAAGCTCTAAGCTTTGCTATAAGCTTGGTACTTTGATATTCTATTGAAAGGCTCAAATGGTGAATGAAGAAACAGGTGGAAATAAATATGTCAGAATGAAGGTTGTGGTGCAAGCTAGCAAATAATTGATTTCTATCAAGAGAAATAAAAGTGCATAACAAAAGAGATTGATTTAAGGACTGCTATGGCAGTTCTTGATTTATTTCTGGATACATGATGACTAAATACAACAGTGGTATGTTTGTTCTTGTAAATGTATCCCAGCATCAAAATAGTAACAAATTCTTAAAACTTAAAAGGACAATCTACCCTTAAAAAAATCCTGTTAACGTGTCAGTTACTGCCCCCAACCCCAACTGATATATTTTCTGACCACTATTAGCTGCATTACTAACTAGATATTTAATGATAATTATTTCCCCCATTCTAGCAAAGTAAGCTGGCCCCTCCTCCATGCAGTCAATCAAGGCTGTGAATGCTGGACATCACAACCAATGATTGACTGCTGTTTCCCATGCTGCTGTTTGCACATGCTCAAGCATAAAAAACACTATTTGAGCAGAGAGAGGAGGCAGTAGCTTGCCAGAAAAGGAACAGAACTTGTCATTAAATATACTGGTTACAAATGCAAGTATAAAAACTGGTAAAAATAGCAGTTGTTTTGTTTTAAGGTGGACATACTCTATAATACAAGGTACTGTAAAGCCTCAGAAAATGGGAGTCTTGCTTGTTAGTTTGCAATGTTCTTTTTTAACCTGATAATAACATTTAGTCATGATTTTCAATTGAGAAATATTGATCCGCCACAATATCTTGTGCCGGCTTCATTCTGTTAGCAGGTTCGAAACCCAGCTTTGACTATCCAAAATTTAGCAGTTTGGTGGCAAAAAATGTTGGTGCCGAGAACATAAGTATTCAGCTGGCGTCATACAGTAACTATATGTGGGCATAGACTACGCGGCGGGACACCTGGAAATAAGTTGCAACAGCCGTGTGAGCGTATCTTCCATTACTTGTGCCGCCACCGCAAACCAAGGATTAGAGTGGTGCTAAATCTGGGATAGGACACAGTAGATTCCAATGTTTGAAAACTACAACTCCCAGCATTCCTCTAAAAGTACTCTGTAGTTAGGGAATTCTGGGAGATGAGGTTTTCAAACATCGGAGATCTACATAGTTGCCTATCCCTGCGTCTAAATGATCATAAATGGGTTGGTGGGACTTTAAGAGCTTAAACGAGCGCGTTGTCCCCCATTGCCAAATGGGCGTTGATAACACCTCTGTCTAGTCACAATAGAATGTACTTACCCTTGTCCTTCACATTCCAAAATTTCAATTCTAGCTCCCCCTAAAGACTAGAATAATTAATACATATTATATAGCAATTTAACAACAACATGGTGACCGAAACAAAGAACACAAAAATAAAATTATAATAACTATAATATTTAGAGGCATCTTAAATGGATCTAGTGTACTTTCCAGCAGAAAAACCTTACAGTAAGCAGACCCATTATGTGAGGAATGAAATAGCATGTCACATATTCCAGTAAAAATAAGTGCAATTTAATTACACCTTTTGGAAACTCTACAAAATCCAATCACTTTACAGCACAACCCATTCTAATACTACAGCAATGACACATTTATGTGTTATGTAATTAGAACTTTAATTCCAAAAGCACAGAAATTCCCAAAAGTATAGCAATAATTCCCTTCAATTGAATGGGGTTATTTTTAGGTGTTTCTCCTCCTGGCCTAAATGTACCGTTAATTAACAACTATATCTAAAACATTTGTAAAAGGAGAATGTGTTTTTTTTCTCGGTGTTGCGGATGGTAGATGTACTGTGCCCTACTAAAAACCATCACATTAACAGGCAGGCACACAATGGTTGATTTTTGATTTTTTTTGGCAGTTACAATCACCTGGGGGAAAAAAACAGGCCTTTGATGAATGTACGGATAATATCGGCTGTATATTTGAACAAAATCTGATCTGACCTGTCAGAAGCAGTCCAGACAATTTATCTTCAAGCAGAAATTCACCCAAGATATACAGAGAGTTGTAGTTCGAATAGTACTTTCCATTGATTTGCATTTGATAAATATGATTGGCCATACTACTTACAGGCATCTGATTTACTGATCTGTAGTGTAAATTCTCTTGGCCATAAAGCCCGACCAACTGTGTGTGAGTGCTTGGTCGCCAACCGAGCTCCCACACAAGTATGATTCTCAGCCGGAACGCCCGGTCAACCAAGCAACATTTGCCTGTGTACTAGGTTAAGGGCTGGTATTCAGGGCAATATTTCTGCCAATCGATTGTTTGGACAGATAACTTAGTTGGACTAGTCAGGTGTCTGCCAGTGATTTTTGAGCCTGATGATTGTTGGGACTGTCCCTCTGAGAAAAAACAACGGTTAGGACGATTGGCCTGACGGATATCGATCTTAAACAAAATATTAGGCTAAATATATCAGACAAATATTATCCCATTTTTATCCCCAGCCTTAAGTTTGCCAAAAGAAGTTGAAATCAACACAATGTGCCATCTGTAGACAATACCTAATATAGGCAATAAGGTCTGATGTACAAAAATTCACTACAGATCTAATGAATTCCAAGATTCTACAAAGAAAACAAACTGTATATACTATGTAAACTACTGTATGTATATATATATATACACATTGTTTTATTGTACATTAGATTCCTGCCTTGCAGGTTATTACATTTCAAATCGATAAGAAATGTAACTTAAAACAAAACATTAAACATGTTTTACAGGTTCCACGGCATCTTTGTTTTTTTGTATTTTATCACGATATACCCACAGCATATGAGAATTTATGTGTAACTTTCTGGTTTTTTTTTCCTTTAATCCAAAGGGCATTTTAAACATTCCTGGGCTTGAATGCAATGTATGAATTTTAATGAAGTTATGAGATCAGCATCTATTTTATTGCCATGGTTGCACATGTAGAGAAACTCATTTGCAATCAATTAACATTAAGATAAAAAAAAAAAAGTAATAATAAATAAAAGTCCACATTTTAGAGCTTTCTCACCCCAGCTGTTATCAGGATAGGGAGAAGAAGGAATGAATGAATAAGAAAACCATCGATATTCCTTAGATCAGATGTTTGCGCATAGCTGATTTAAATTTCAAT
The DNA here is from genome assembly GCA_019447015.1 of Hymenochirus boettgeri. Lineage (NCBI taxonomy): Eukaryota > Metazoa > Chordata > Amphibia > Anura > Pipidae > Hymenochirus > Hymenochirus boettgeri. The sequence goes on along the minus strand of CM033470.1, from coordinate 103,052,137 downwards.
ACTGCGGATAAAAAGGAACTCTTTGTGAAGCCTTGCAGAATTGTCACAAATGAGCTGTTCTGGTGTGGGCTAATACATTCATTCTTTCAGACACGGTTAGGAGCTATACTTTTTGGAATTTTCTATTATACTTTTTGGAATTTTCTATTATACTTTTTGAAATTTTCTATTTAACTTTTTAGAATTTTCTATAATTTTTGAATGTGCTATACTTTTAGAATGTTTTGGAATTTGATATACTTTTAGGAATTTGCTTAACTTGGAATTTGTACACTATTTGGAATTTTCTATAGTTTTGGAATTCCATACTTTTTGGAATTGCTATACGATTGGAATTTGCTATACTTCTGGCAATCTCTGATGCTTTTTAGAGGACATAGTGGAATGTGCCTTAGCCCCAATTTATTAAATTATATATTAAATTATTATTAAATAATTATAATATATATATTATAAATATATATGACCATATTTAACCAATAAGGGCAGGTGATCAGCATGGATTGTTATAAGATACAAACTTCTATTGGGTTAGGTTGTCAATGGAACTTGTGCCTGTAACAAAAAAGATGTTGATAAAAACAACCATTTGTAAATCTATAGAAAACCCACTGGGAACAATGCAAATCCAATGTGCCATAGAGTGAAATCCTACAAGGGATAGCTTAATGGCCTTGGAGGCAGCACATACTGGTGTACAGTGCTAGAATGGCAAAAAGTAGAGGTCCAGAAGTTGATGATGTGGTGTTTATTTTTAGCCAACGGTTTTGTGCTCCGATTTAGAACAGCATGAGTCAAGAAGTGTCCATAATGTTCTTTTTTAACAGCACATGGCTGTGCTCTATTCTAGTTATTAGTAGAGATGTCCGAAACTTCGCAGATCCGGTCGCTCGAGGATCCGCGAATTTTAGAAAAAAAATCGAAAATCACGCAAGCGGACCCGTTAAAATTAAAAATACCCTTGAAATAACGAGATTTTCGTATTTTCGAACAATTTTCTAAATTACCAGTTTTCATGATTTTCGAAAATATGTATTTTCGAAAATACAAGTAATCTGTAATTTCGAAAATTTTCGAAAATACGTATGTATGGAATTAAGAGAAATCCTTGTATTTTCGAAATTCTTCAAAAATACGTGTTTTCCGCTATTTTCGAAATTCCCAAAAAATACGGTGAAAACTCGTTATTCGAAAATTTTCGAAAATATGAAAAATCCGCGAATCGGAAGTTCGGAAGGCGGAAAATCCGAAAAAAATCGCCGTTCGTGAACGGGATAAATCCGCGGCGGATCCAGGTTCGGTATCCGCGAAACGGCCATCCCTAATTATTAGATGTCAAGATGCCTTTTAAACAGTTCACGTTGTGCTTACATTCAAAAGACGCAATAAGTAGATAAGAAGTTGCCACAATAGTGGTTTTAATTTCTTGAGCCGTAACTGGCGTTGGTCTTCAAAGTGTGAGTTTTTTCACATTGTGTAATTCTTGTAGAAGACAGTGACTAAATTGAAACACCAAAGAAACATTTTGATCTTCTTCTCAGGCACACACAAGGGGACAGGGAGAATAACACTCGAAGGGAAACGTTTATTAGAACTAGCTGTAAATGGCTGTCATTTTACAAATTTTCTTTTAAGAGCTATTCTGTTTTTTTGTCAGTTCCCTTTGCTATATTCATCATTGCCTTTACTACTGAGAAATTTGAGGTTTTTACCTCCGGGAGCCCAGGGACGTATAAAAATGTTACTAACGTATAAAACATAAATACTATTTGTAAAGTGAATCGTCAGACTCATTTTAAGTGATTTTGTTTTTGCATGATATTGGGTGTGTGTGTTTAAGATACCTTTCATTAGAAATCCTATATTTATAGTACAGGTTAACGCTCTAAGTGTTGTTTCAGGCACACTAATGAATACACAATAAAACTATTCATTTCCTTAAAGGTCACATTTGGAAAAGCATAGAATGTTTTGCAGATTACTAACTATGCTATTATCCTAATGATTGCGAAATCTCCTGACCAGACAGACTGTGCATATTTCTCTTACAAGAGTCCAGGGCTAATTTACAGAACAATTGCGAGTCCATCAATCACCCTCTAAAAATGACTTGAATTTCCAAACTGTTTACACTGTTCAAGTCAAAAATCCACTTTCTAACCTTTCAGCCTGCGATTTACGGACTCCGATTTGAACCACTGGCTGCCGGCCATAATCTCGTCATGGGAGAAATAATGATACCAGTAGGTCAGTTTTCTAAACAATGAATAAAATGCACATGTAAATTTCTACAGTGTCTGCAAGTAATCAAGGGCTTGTAACTATTAAAAAAAAGAATGTTTTTTATTCTGGAGAAAACAGAATGAAGATTTTTTTGTTTTCCTTTCTTTCTGGCACTAGAGGTAAAGGAGTAGAAAACCTAATAGATTAAGTAGTTTGAACTTTATCGCAGTCTTTAACCCATAGAATCTGCAGCTTTGTGTATAGAACATATTGGTTTCCTTGACTTTGATGCCTGCTAGTGTTACTTCCTTCCCTTCTGACTGCAGACAAGATACAAATCTGCACATGCTCATGAAGTTTTCTAGAGCCCCTCCCTCTTTTTTTCAAAGCTGATGAGTAATTATAGACTGACCTCTTCCTCTATCTTCCTCTATATTATTAGATAATTTCCAATGCTGTTGATTTGATTTAAGAGATAAGAGAGACAGCTAACTGGAAGATACTAATTACATAATTCATTTTGGCTCATTAATAATTTATCTTATTTCTTGCAAAACACGGTACATTAACCGAATAGTGCATTAGCAGAAAACTTATATGTACCGTATATACTCGAGTATAAACCGAGTTTTTCAGGCTGAAAAATCAGCCTGAAAACTTGGACTCGGTTTATACTCGAGTCAGTAGCTTACCTGAGCATTCCCGGCAGCCGCACGATCTTTCTGTGTACTGGCGCACCGGCCTGACGTCACTGCCCGGCGCCAAGCCCGGCGCCGGGCAGTGACGTCAGCCGGCGCACCAGTACTGGAATGAACGCACGGCTGCCGGAATGCTCAGGATACCGCACCTGCCAGGAAGCCCTTGGATGGAGCAGAGCCCTTGGATGGAGCAGAGCCCTTGGATGGAGCAGAGCCCTTGGATGGAGCAGAGCCCTTGGATGGAGCAGAGCCTTTGGATGGAGGAGAGGGGAGAAGAGCCCACAGGTAAAAACTGAACTGGGTGAGGGGGGGCATTCAAGATGTTTGGGAACTTCAACTCCCAGCATGCTTTATTAGCTGGGAGTTGTAGTTTCCAAACATCTTGAATGCCAAGTTTCTACCCTCGGTTTATACTCGGGTCAACAACTTTTATTAGGATTTTTAGCTGAAATTGGGTACCTCGGTTTATACTCGGGTCGGTTTATACTCGAGTATATACGGTATAATGAGAATGAAAATAATAATACAGAGTATAATGAGAATGAAAATAATAATACAGAGTATAATGAGTGAAAATAATAATACAGAGTATAATGAAAGTGAAAATAATAATAAATATACAGAGTATAATGAGAGTGAAAATAATAATATTGAGTATGAGAGTGAAAATAATAATATTGAGTATAATGAGAGTGAAAATAATAATATTGAGTATAAAAGAGAGTGAAAATAATAATACTGAGTATGAGAGTGAAAATAATAATATTGAGTATAATTAGAGTGAAAATAATAATACCAAGTATAATGATAGTGATAGCTCCGGCCCGGGTTAGGGGGCGGGGTGCCTGACCTTGAGTGGGGTCGTCAGCCGAGGATGCTGGGAGCTGTAGGCAGGGAGTTAAGCCCCTCCTCGTGGGTCCCGGTCGCAGCGTGCGCTGATGACGTCATTGTGTGCCTTCTGATTGGCCGCGCCGGGTCTCGCGAGATCCGGGAACGTGATGTCACGGATGACGTCATGTGAAGATATATAAAGGGGACAGCCAAGAGGTTCAGGCGCCATTTTGATTAACATTGCCAGAGGAATCACTTCTCTCAGGGCAATCACATCAGCAGGCACTTTGGAGACAGCCAAGATGGCTCAACAGGATAATGAAGCGATGCTGAATAGGATTAGGGAGAGGATCAGCACAGAGGGGGCAGGATGGCTTCAGGAGATTCTCAGTGCAGACTCCCCTATCACCAGTACTGGACTTAGGCCCACTACCAGGTCTGCTAACCGTCTGGCTGGCAGGCTTATGCGCCGCCCCTCCTTTGCCCCCTCGAGCCAACAGGGGACTTCGGGGTTCACAGATTAGGCAGTCAGGCACGGCAAGGGGCCAGGCAGTGACTGAGGGCCTGCTTAGGTCCTTTAATATGGTACATCCATCTCAGTTAGTTCGGGTGGATGTCCACCGTCCTAATTTGGAGGCTTTGGAGGTAGGGCCTGTGGTACCCGGTGCCCCCGCTTCAGCATCAGGTAGAGGAAGAACCAGGGGCGGAGAGGCTTTGCCCCTTGGTTACCACGGTCCGCCCACCCAGCTGTTGCAGCAGCAACGGCGGGGGACATAGCTAGAGACCCTCAACCAGCGCCGCAGGCGAATGAGTCGGACGAGGGAGACCAGGAGTTTGTGGATGCCAGGTCCACCATCAGGGGCATTACCCCTGCGCCCACTAGAATTAGGGAGCTAGAGGAAGGAGGTCACCCAGGGACAGGAGTCAGCCTAGGAGGGCCAGGAGCAGCCGCAGGCATGGCAGGAGAAGGAGTAGGTACTCGTCCTCAGGCGAGAGTAGTGATGACTCCCGCAGCCATAGGCACAGGGGGCGCCATGGGAGCTATCGTCGTAGGCGCCACTCACATTCCAGAAGCCACAATGAGTGCCGACGCTCACACTCCCAGGGCAGGAGATCAAGGGCCTCACCATCATCCACTTCTGACAGGAGCAGGGTTTCTTCGGCTGCAACCCTCGGGAAGGGAACGCACCAGGGAGAAGAGCACTCCCCAAGAAGGTCAGCAGCTGCAGCCGTTGTCAGTGGAAACACCAGGCCCTGCAGAAGTCATCACAGTACCAAGTCCCTCGGGCGGTGAGTACACATGTGCTGGGGCATGGGGTACGTCTAGTGGGGGGGATAATAGTGAACTGGTCCAGGTGTTGCAGGCATTGATGGGAATATTGGGCACAATGCCTTCTGGCTCATCAGCGAGTCCAGTCCCAGGGGGAGCAACAACACTCCTGCCTGCCCCTGAAGTTTCGTCAGTGGGGTGAGTCCACTGGGAGTACACCTGTCAGGGGAGGTAAAAGAAAGAATCTGGAAAAACGACTATGTCGATATTTGGTCCCTGATTTCTACCGACATGGTGACGGTAGAAAAGGAAATAATAAAAACTGAAAAAGGGGAAAAGAAGCCCAAGGTGGCCAAATCATTTGGGAATTGGCTACAGGCCTTTTGTGTATTAGCAGAGGTCATAGGGCAAAAAGCCCCTCAAAAATGCTCTGAGCTTTTTGTCTACCTAGACATGATCTTTGGGGCATACAAGACACACGGAGGATCCGCCTGGCATCAGTATGATGAAGAATTTAGGCGACGCCTGGCGGTTAGGCCCGAGATGGGGTGGAATATCAAGGCCACTGATTCTTGGCTAAGAATCATGTTGTCTCAAAGGTTACCTATGGGTTCCGCCTCAGCCACAACAGCCAGCACTAGTGCATTTCAGGCCCCCAGGTTTCGAAAGTCAGGCCCCTGCTGACTATTTAATGAAGGGAACTGCAAGTTTGGAGCAGCTTGCAGGTTTAAACATGAGTGTTCCTTTTGCAGAGGAAGGGGGCACTCCGCAGCTAAATGTTTTCGGAAGTCCCGCCCTTCATGTAAGTGAGGCCAGCAGACGCCGGTGATCGTGGGGGCAATGGAGCCTTGGCTCGAGGTTTACCCGGAGAGAGCGTCAGCAGGCCTCTTTAGGGAGGGGTTTAAAATTCCGTTTCAGTTTTCACAGTCTCCCAGGTTCGCACAGAATCTGAAATCGGTCAAGGAAGCGCCTCAAGTGGCCAGGGACAAAGTTTTAGCAGAGGTTCAGCTAGGACGATTGTCAGGTCCATTTTCCGAGCTTCCCTTCCCCAACTTGAGAGTTTCACCGTTGGGTATAGTTCCCAAAAAAGAAGGCGGGAAGTTTCGCCTGATTCATCATCTCTCTTACCCGAAGGGCAGCTCGGTAAATGATGGTATCAGTAAGGAAGAGGCCTCGGTTTCATATGTATCCTTTGACAGGGCTATTCATCTGGTAAGGAGGGCCGGGGTAGGGGCCTTGTTAGCAAAATCAGACATTGAGTCCGAATTCCGGCTATTGCTAATCCACCCAGAATGTTTTCATTTGCTGGGACGTCAGTTGGATGGAATGTATTACTATGACAAGTGTTTACCCATGGGCTGTGTCATCTCTTGCTCCCTGTTCGAAATATTCAGTTCATTCTTAGAGTGGGCTATAGCGTATGAAACCAACTCCACGAACATCATACACTATTTAGACGATTTTTATGTTTGTCGGCCCGGGAGACTCTGTTCAGTGTGAGTTTTTACTTCGTTCATTCAGTTTATTAATGAAAAAGTTTGGGGTTTCCCTGTCAGTGGAAAAGACGCTAGGCCCTACAACGATGTTATCCTTCCTGGGAATAGAGATCGATACAGTTAAGATGGAGTGCAGGTTACCTGCTGGGAAGTTAAAAGATATGGTAGACACAATTTCGGTGTTCCTCCAGGTTAAAGGAAAACTCCACCCTCATAAGAACATCTTTTAGAAAGAATGGCCTCATTAAAATATGTTGATATAGCATAGTTTGTCCTATGAATTCATTAGTGTATGCCTGCTATGCTTCTGGAGGCCTCATGGAAACTGAGCAATTTAGAAACCTGTACTGAGCCTTTACTGAGCCTGGGCATGCTCAGAAGAGGCATACAGTTGATTAACATTCAGTCATTGGTTGTGATGTCAACTGTCAAATCCATAACCGATAGTTGCTAATTGAAAGAACCAGGAAGCAGAAACAGGGAAACAGGACATTATGCAGGATTTCAGGTTAGACTTATATGTTTCAGATTTTACCTATTTAACTATTACCGTTTAGGGTTTTGCAGGGTGATTTACCTGTATGTAAGTTTTCATTTTGGGGCTGGACTTGCCCTTTAAGAAAGTAACGTTCAGGCGGTACAAACCTATTAGGTCGCTGAATTTTTGCATGCATAATACTGCCGATGGGATAGTTTTTTCCAGGAGGTTGTCGTTAGCTTCTCGGGGCGTTCCGTCCCCTCATCACCACATTAGGATCACTAAGGTGTTGTGTGACGACCTGAAGGTATGGCATACCTTCCTGATTAATTATAATGGCAGGTCTTGTTTTCAAGAGGAGGAGCTATCTAGTCAGGAATTACAGCTCTACACGGACGCGGCTGGGTCCGTAGGGTTTGGGGCTATCTTGGAAAAGGAGTGGTGTGCAGCATCATGGCCTGAATCTTGGAAAAAGGTTACTACTGTAATAACCTCACTATGTTAGAGCTTTTCCCCCCCAAAAAATAGAATTATGGGGTCCAAAAGATACAGAATAAGGGCCATTCTAAAAGGTTGGAGAAAAGAACACGTGGCGGTGCAACCCAGGCGTCCCATTACCTTTAAATTGCTGGTTTTGTTAAAGGCTATGTCCACCCAAAAAAAGATTTTTTTACATAAGTTTCCCCAAGGGCTCCCAGCCCCAACTGCTATACTTGTATCTTCAGAAAGCCCCCCAAACTCTACTTACCTCCCCTCTTTCCTCCTCCGCGCTCCCGGCCCTCTGCTTGCGAGAAAATGCAAGCAGAGGGGCGGGACCGGCAGCCCCTCCTCACGGAGGAAAGAGGAGAGGTAAGTAAAGTTTGGGGAGCTTTCTGAAGATACAAATATTGCGGTTGGGGCTGGGAGCCCTTGTTTTGGCGAATCTTATATATTAAAGACATTACGCTAGGGGAGGGAATCGGGAGAGGGGAGGGGAGGGAGGGGGAGAAGGGCTGCAGTACGCATGCCAAACTTCTCCCGGAGGCCAGGTAGGAGGCAGAGTCCTATATGGACTCTGCTAGCCTCCTGGTGGGGCAGTTTTTGGGACTTGGGGGGGGACTACAGGAGAAACCTAGGAGCTGGGATGTGAGGTAAGGATTAGACTACACTACATGGTGGGGCCAGTAGTTGGGGGGATTATAGTTTTGGGGGTGGACATGCCCTTTAATCAAAGTCCTGCCTCGTATCTGTAATTCCCCCCATGAGACCAGTTTATTTGAAGCTAGTTTTGCGCTCGATTTCTTTGGGGCTATGAGAGTGGGGGAGCTAGTGTCAGCCAGTTCAAAAAGACTAGGAGGCTTATTGCTAGAAGACCTATTTATCTCCAAATCTGTAATTAGGGTAAACATAAAGAGATCTAAGACAGATTTATTTGGGGAAGGAAAATGGTTTTCAACCTTCCCCATTTCATCCTCTTGGTGCCCAGTCCAGGCGATCTATAACTTTGCTTTAGTTAGACCGCCTGCTCCCACCTTCTTATCACATCAGGATGGTTCCCCATTAACTAGATTTCAATTCGAAGCTGGGTTGAAAAATCTCTCTGTATATTGGGTCTATCCCCTAAGGAATTTGGGACACATTCATTCTGAATCGAAACTGCAACAGAAGCGTATTCGCTGGGTTTTTCGGAAGAAAGAGTTCGCAGGTTGGGGCGCTGGCGGTCCGGTTGTGTAGCGCGTTATATTCGCTCTGATTTGGCCGTTAACTGAGTTTTCTTTTCTAGGTGTTCAAGTTCAACAGCCTTCGGTCTGGCTTGTGGGGCATTCATACCTGTACTGGGCGGCACAAAGAGCAGAAGTTTGACCGGGAGGATGCAACTTAGGATTCCAATTGGCGACGTTGTATTGGAAGGGGATAAGGGGGCTAGCTTGGTGGCAAGTAATGCTCGAGGTAGTTCTGATAAGCAGAGCCAATCCAGGACCCACTGTCCTGGTGATTCACGCATCCGGGAATGACCTCTGCCGGAATCGTCTCTCGGATCTATTATTTCTAATGAAAACGGATCTGATGAGATTCCGATCCCTATTCCGAGAGATGATTATAGTCTGGTCGGAGGTCATCCCTAGAGTCCAATGGCAAGGCGCCAGAGATCAGGGTGCAGTTGAAAAAGCCAGGAGGGTTCTGAATATGAGAATTTCTAGGTTCATTAGGTCTCAAGGCGGGGTAGTTATTAGACATGGAGGGCGATAATAGAACGCTTATGAGACAGGACGGCGTGCACCTTAACGAGATAGGTTTAGATATATTTTTATCAGGATTACAAGATGGGATTGAACAGGCGCTATATATGTTGGGTGGCGGTTGGAGTTCAGTGTAGGATTACACTGCCTCCTTAGTGGCGGATTCATCCTTGCGAACGGTATGGTTTCAGAAGTTGTTTCAAGCCCTCTGGGGACCCAGAGGCGTGGCATTTAGCCATTGGCTACGGCTGGGAGTTTTAACGCAAGGATGTAGAAATTAAGATCTGGCCTATTGTGGTAACACATGTTGTAATGTGTTAAAATAAAGCTGTGTTTATTTACAACCAACTCTGTGTCTGCCTGTTCATTCCATTTAAGTTAAGATCATTAAAGCGGGTAAGGTTAACATGGGGAAGCAGCCTAGTTTATCCCAATCTAGGTCTGAAAATAATAATACAGAGTATAATGAGAGTGAAAGTAATAATTCTGAGTATAATGAGAGTGAAAATAATAA